>JACDJE010000164.1:1095421-1200671 GCA_016647715.1 Pavo muticus | reverse complement strand
GGGCGGGCAGCGGCCCGGGCTCGGCTTCGCGGCGGCGCTCCCCTCACGGCCGCGCTCGGGTTCCTGAGGCGGCCCCGCCCGCGAGGGTCGCGCTGTGCGGCGGCCGTGGGGCGCTTCGACGGGTGACAATGGGCTCCGTGCGCGGGGAGCGGAACGGGAGGGAGGGAGAGCAGCTCCTGCGGGAGGCGCGGAGGTGGAGGGCGGTTGCCGTGTCCTGGCGCGGCCGGGCCCAGCGCTCAGCGCGCGGAGCTCCGTGTTTTGGTGCTGTTGGGGATCGCAGCCGGAATAGCTCAGAGCGGTGCATCAGCTGTGCTGGGCTGGGGGCTGCGGCGCTTCGGCCGCCTTCTGATTTCACTCAGCGGTACCGTCCAGTGTCGTTCCTTACGTTTCTGTATCGGTCAGGGTATTCTCGTTTAAAGAGGGGAGTTGCGTGTCGGCTGGTGACCTTGGTGCGTGCTGAGCGTGGAGACGGCACTGCGTGTGCAGGAGCACTTCCATCCCATCGGCTGCGAAGGCCCTTCCTCGCACTTTATAGACCTGGGGAGCCCGCGGGGGTTTCCGCTCTGTGCCTTTGGAGCCCCGTGCCCATCGCTGCCGCTTCTTCCCCACAGCCCACACGTGTGGGCTCTCTGCATTTCCCTGTGCTGGGGATGAACGCTGCTTTGGGCTGTGTGTCCGGAGGTGCAGTGGGGGCTGAGGTTGTTTGCTGCTCCTCAGGGGAGATTGCAGGAGCCTGGAGCTTTGCTGTGTGTTGGACTGGGAGCAGCGCAGGCCGCGAGGCCTCCATCCATCCCTGAGCGCTGTGCTTGTTGTGTCTGCGCTCACTGACGTGCCCTTAGTTCTGAGCTTTCTGTCACGTCGCATGTAGAGCTGTTGGCTGGGGCTGCGGAGGGAGCAAAGGACCAGTGCTGTTCTGAGGGATCCTGCCCTACACTTGTGTGCTCGGCTGTGTGTTTTACTGTGTACGCTTCTAGCAACAGTCTCACGTTTGCCTATTTTTAATTACGGCGGTACAGCCCTGCATGCAGTTGGGTAGTGCTTTAGTGCTCTGGGAGAAACGTGTGTGTTTTGGTGTCAGCTAAGGAAACCTGTACTTCTATGGAGGAGCTGTGCAGGGCTATGTGTGGCGGTCGGTGCTGTCACACGGCTGTGAAGCTGGCAGGGTTCCTCCTGTCCGTTTGCTGGACGGGGTCCCTCTGTGCTGCTGGGCTGCTCTCAGAATGCACGCTGTGTTCCTCGCTGTAGCTGCTGGGATAGGTACACTTTGCCACAGGTGTCACATTGGGTGTTTGGCATCACGGAAAACCCTTCCACACACCTTGGTTTGTGCAGGTGTAAGCTGCAGGTGGGTTAGATGGATTCCTCAGCAGCGCTTCCATATTGTCCATAGTGTAGGCTCAGTTGCCCCCTTTAGGGGTAGCCACCAACGTTCAGCATACAGTCACTGTAACTTCATAATGGGGTTGTTGGTTTCCTTTTGTGTTAGAGATACCGTGGAAAAATGTGCTATACCAAGCTGTGATCACTGTCAGGAGCATTATAAACACCTGCACAAAGATGGCCTTCATTGAGTGACTGAGGTCTCCACTAACAGTGTTATTTTGAAGAGATAAGAACGAGTTCTGATTTTATTATTGTTTTGTGTGTAAACATCTGAGATTTAAGGTGTGTTTATATTCTTAATTCACTTACCAAGTGCAGTTGATTGCATGTATTTTCTTGTATTGAGTTAAGGAGGAGGCAGCTACACTTCTTTGCTGCGCCTTTCATAATTGTAAATACATAATTTGTCTTCTGTCACCATCCCTGCGTGTTGCTTCTTGCAACATCTTCTGGTTCTTTTTCTCCCCAGTAATGCCCACACCTATAACCATCTGTACGTCTGTTGAGCTCCTTTTTTAATCTCTTAACTAGACCAACGGAGCCAGTATTGCAGATGTAGGTGTGTTATCCCTGATGGGAGGAACCACTGAGAATGTTGCTGATGAGAACGAGCACCGTCCGTCTGGAAAAGCTGATTTTAATGTGAAATGTGGGATAAGTACCAGATGGAAAGGCTCGTTCACAAGATATGCACTTGTTTTTTTAAAGACAAAGAAAGGTGTTTGAATAAAATACACGTCAGTAGTGAGTAGTGAAATTTCTTTGCCAAAAGCCTGTATTGATAGGAGGTTATGGGAGTGCTGTATGGTTCTGCTGTTACGCAGAAGTGTGAGGCACGGGGAGGTGTGGCTGCTGCATCAGTGGTTGCTCGTGGTTTTCTGTATTAAATGAGAGCTGAAATGAATTTTGTGCAAGTAGAATGGGTTGGGAGGGGGAAGAGGCTGCAGAGTTCCCATTTTCTTGGCTTCCTGTCTGTACTCCGGCAAGGAAATGGGACTGGGTGGTGACAAAAGTTCCTGCTGCAACAGAAGAGATGAGCATGGGGAGAGCTGCGCGCCCAGCGCTGATGTGTGTGGGTGGACAAGAGGCTGGTGAATGGTGAGGGTTTTCTTTGCAGGCACCCTGCGGCTGGGAGCACCACAGTGGGTGAGTAAGGAAAGTGGCAGTGCTGGGACCGCAGTGCTGCACAGAGCTTGGGCCTTCCTCAGTCCCCGGCGCCTCGCGGTGATGTTTGTGCACGGGGTCCAGCTTGGGCAGCACGGCAGCGCATGGTGTTTGTTGCGGTCAGTAGGAGTTGTGCTTTCCCAGGCCTGGCTGGCACCCCGTTCTTTTTTTGCTGTTGCCCGGTCTGGCAATAGAGATCGCTTTGTTGGTTGTTTTTTCCTCCTTTGAATGCACAAAAGATTTTCACAGCTTCCTCCATACATGGAGTGTGAGAGTTCTGTGCCCACACCATCGTAGCTTCCATTTTTCCTTTCCCAAAGCGTTCCCTGGGAGCAGCGTGGATCGCAGTGTGTGTGAGCCCGTGGCCGGGGGGAAGCACAGCACCCAGTCACTGATCTCCATCCAGCAGAGCTCCCTCGTAAGCGCTCCAAGCAGAGGGACGCTTCTGTCCTGGTCACCAGCTGTTGAGTGACTGATGGGATAGATTTGGAAACCTCTCTACCTTATGCAGGGGGTGTGGGAGATTGAATGTAACGATGTGTCAGAGTAACCCATAAAGCTGCCGGCTTCTGGAATAGTGTAAGCATACAGTGCCATCTTTGTTCCGGGGAGAATTCCTATCGGTTGTTGGAACAGCCCTTCCAGGCCCTGAGCTGTCAGTGCATTTAATGGTGCAGCGTGCAACAGAAACAGAAGGAATCATTCACCTGAGCTTTCAAACTACTGAACTTAGGAGAGCTGTGAAGGACACGGATGAGACCTTGTGTGTGCTTTTCCAAATACAGTGGCTGTATTTCCTAAAATCTGGAAGAAGAGAAGGGCCAGTTGTGGTGCTTTGTTCCGTGCCATTGTTTGGGTGGTGTGATGTATCATCATCTCTCACATAAGTGCCACCTTTGTTACAGTCTTTGTTGCCTTTGGACATTTTATAACCGTAAGCAGTATGGGATACTCTGAAGGCAAATAGTTGACTCAGGCAAATTAGTCAGCCCAAGTTAATTCAGGTGACGATTGGGTGAAGTTTCCAGGAAGAAACAAGGCAGAAGTTGGTTAAAAGAAAAACAACTTGTGCACATTTTCTTCGTGCTGCTGTGTTGCATTGGTGTAACTGATAAAGGTTAGAATTTGGGATGATTCGGTCGCTTGTATGGGCTGGGTGAAGCAGAGGGGAACACAGGCTGGCATGCAGGCTCGGCTGGATCGAGGCAATCGAGCTGACTTGGAAAGGTGATGATTTAATAAGCTTAATGGAGCGTATGTGTCATTACAGCTCTTCCTGATCCCCCTTCTCCCTCTTTAATTCTTCCAAGAATGCTGACATGGGCGACCCTCTCTCCTGCATCTCTTACAAGTGGTGTCTGTGGGTGAAGTGCCCTGCTGTGCCCATCGCTGCAGGAGCACCGCTCCTCCTGTCCACCAGCACTGCCACCATGAGCTTGTCCTGCAGCTGGTTCATTGTGCAGCCATTGTGCTCCTATCGGCCTCATCAGATTCTGCTGAGTGTTTCTCAGGGACAGGTCTAAGCCCCAGGTCCTAGATGTGCCTGGGTAGCCTCTGTGTCCGGGTGTGCCATCCGTGGTGCGGTGCGTGGGAGAGGTCTGCTGCCTTCTTGGAAAGGCGTTCTGTTACTGGTAATTAATGCATTAGAACAGAACATTCTTAATATCCTACCGTAACAAGTATTCTAAAATAACTTGAGGCAGCTTCTTCTGAGTTTGTAATGAATTTCTTTACTCCGTACATTGTTTTAGCAGAAGCTCACAGAGGTAGCTGTGTTCCACTAAATCACAGAAGTTTGGGAGCTCCTTGCAGATGCCATTTCCCCTGTCAGTAGTGCCACAAATAGCAGCTGCATGCTGGGACAGCAGGAGCACTGTTTGAGTGGGCCCACAGCACGGCCATGTGTCAGCTGGTGCAGTGGTCTCACTGTGTGGACTCGGTGCGGCGGTGACACACACAGCATTGTAGGGGGGTTCCCATACAGGCTCAGCTAGCAGCAAGCTTGTAACTTATCTCTGCTCCAGTTGTCACTTGGGTTAGCAAGTTCAGCTTACTCCTCTTGAGGCTGCAGGTTGGGCAAGAGCAAAGTGCTGGAGCTCTGTGCTGCTGCGCTCAGCAGGATGGAGGTGAGCAGAGCAGCGGGGCTTTGGTTGTTCAGGTGCTGGTGGCACTTAGCAGCGTGCCGCCCTTTGTCCTGCCGGGCACCTGGCCCCACTTTAAAGCTTGCTTGAGATTTCTTTGGTCAACTTTTATGGTGGGTGGAAATTCAGTGTGAATTCTGAATAAACACCGTAATGAGGATAAGCCAATGGGACTTTACCTGTGAAAGCTCTGCCAGCTGTCGGTACGGACATGTTGGACCTGTGCGACCAAAGCTCAGCATAGCTGTGATAGGAGAGCAGCTTTTACTGTTACTGTCGCACCGCTTTCAGTGCTGTGCTGTGATTTATCTCACCAGCATCTGTGTCGGACCCATTTGGCAAGATAAAATAGGTGTAACGTGACTTCCCCGTGTTTAGTCAATGGGAAGTCCATTTTCTAGGCGAGTGTTAGCTCAGGGTGAGGTTGGTGGAGCAGCAGGATTACGTGTGTTTTTGCAGCCAGTATTGCCAACTGGTGAGGTGAGCGTGTCTCACTTTCCAGGTGGTAAGGTGCAGGGTCCTAGCAGTGCCTTTGGGCAGCTCAGCACTGAGGTTTGCTGCTGCCATCGGCGCACCCCACGCCTGCACCCGCAGCGCTGCTCAGCGGTGCCGCAGTGGCAGGAGGCTCTCAGGGGGATGTTGTGATCTCTGTATGGGTCTGAACATGAAGAGCAGAATCTAAGAGGAGAATGTAGTTTAAAGAGCTTTTTGTCTTGAAAAAGGGAACCTTAAAGCTAAGTGTGAAGAGCTGGACGACTTCTAGTTTTCGATGAACTTGACTGCTTTTTAAACAGCTGCAGCTGTGAGCGGTTACAGATGGTGCGGATCAGAAGGATCCTCTTTATCATACTTAAGTGCCTTATAAGACCCCCAGTGTTAGTTTTTCAACCAGTTATCTTTATTTTTTTAATGTTTTTTGCAGATGGAGCATAAAAAAAAAAAAGCTACCTTAAAGCTAAATCTGAAGATGAAAAGCCTCCATAAAACAGCACTGCTTCTCTGCAGGGTGCCTTGCTGGAGGAAGTTTCAGGACAGTCCCAGAGCACTCTCTCTAAAGAATGTTTCCACTTCTGTTGTTACAGAGCTTTTCAGACATCAGGCTAGAATTTGTTGAAATCGGTCTTTCCTGCTGCCTGATTTTTGCATGAGCACCTGCAGTTATTACCTTAAACCTTAAGCAGGCAAGTGTGTTCATGTGCTGCTCTTGCATCCAGGCTGTAAGGCAGAGCCCAGGCCGGGTCCGGTTCTCCCACACCTTCTCCTGTGCCTGTGGTGTACTGGGAAATTGGCTGCCTTTGTTCCTGCTGGCCTCTGCTGCAATGGGAGGCAGCAGGAGCTGCACGGCTGCTCTGCTGGGCTGGCTGTGTTTTCATGGCTCTTTGCACTGCAGGAGGTGCTCTCCCTTGCTGCAGGATCCCGCTGCTTCCTTATGGCATCGCTTTGACTTAGTGTCCCCTAGGAGCTGCTGTCCCCCACTGGGCACACCTTGGTACTCTTTGAGCTTTGGCTCATTCAGGAATGCACTTTCAGTATTGCCAATGAAGATTCATGCCTTGGTGCTAATGGTGTCAAGCCATTCTTCTATGGATTTCTTTATGGAAACGGCATTTCATTCTACTGGTGCAAGTCATGATAATGTATGTGTCTTAATCCCATACCGTGTGGTAAATCGGCCCATCAATAGCACACAGCGCTGCTCGTTCTCTATGGCAAGGTCATACTGATCGATTTGACTTTGGTTTTGGCTTGTTGATTGGAAGGCCTAATTGTTAAACGCTTTGTTTAAGCTATTAGTCATTAGTTTTGTTTTTTTATCTGACTTCTGAATACCTTTCTAAGAAGAGTTTAGATTTCCAAGCACATAATCAATAAAATATTGGCCTAAGTGTGAAAGGTGTGAGGTATTGTTTTATTTTGGTATTTAAATTCAACAGTAGGTTCCTTTCTTGTGACTCGAGTGATAAAATTAACATTTTTTCCTGATTAGAGATCCTGTTATATTTTGAGATCTGAATTAAAAAAATCTAGATATTCTGTGTATTTGTGAAGGATTGCTGTGCAAATTAAACCTAGGTGTGTATGTACCAGAATGGAGGGATGTACTGTGTGCTCCACAAAGCGTTCAGATGGATATCCTGAGAGCACTGCCCAGTGCCTTTGTGCAATGGATCCTGCACGAGTTTCCTCCCATCTGAGCTCAGCTGCATTTCTGGATCCATGTAAGCTGCAGAGTGCTGGTACCTACTTGCTGGGGAAGATGGAGCTGTTGAGGTCCCTGCTAGGGTATCTTCCTGGGGCGTGTTGTAGGACTTAATCTCCATCAACAGGTTCATTTAAATGGGAATTGTACTACTAGTTCTTCCTTAGCAGTGAGATTCCCAGGGATTTGGCAGCAGAATTGGTCCCTTTACTTCTCTCCCCAAACACCTTGATCTGCAATTGCATGGTTGGCTGGCTTTACTGCCCCTTATTACTTCAGAGTACTCCTTAGACTTAATTTCTTTTATTTTGCTTACTGTTTGTCTCCAGCACTGCCTTAGCTCTCCGAAGCTGCAGCGGAGCATTGCAGCTACATTCAGTCCTGCTGCGTGGTGTGCATCATATCGAACCTGAAGACTTCTTCCTTTGCCCACCAGTGAGGCACTGAGTGGTGGTGGGCACAGCTGGGTGGGAGCAGTACTGTGAGCTGGCTCACATGTTGTTTTATGGCCATCAGAATTGCCATCGAGGCAAATCAGAGCCCTTCAGGCTGTTTCAGTATCTGACGTCTCCTTCCCTTTGCTTCCCATGAGGTCACTGGCCAAGTACGTGTGTTGTTGGGCTTGATGTGCTGGTTCAGGTGCTTGCTTTGGTCTGAACTTTGTTCCAGGCAGTTACTTGGCCCTCTGGCTCCATCACAAGTCGGGTGGCAGCTCTGAGAAAGGTGAGTGTGAGAAGTGAGGCGGGTGCCCAGCACTGGGGCCACGTGCTGCACGCAGTGCGGGTGTGCAGCTCTGCCTTCTGCTATGGGCTTTCTCTTGCAGAACATTGCAGGCTAACGGGCATAGAGGAATTTCCACCAGTACCCAGAGTCCTCTCTTTTTGTCGCATAAAGAATCTGTTTTATTTTGCCCTTGGCCTTTAGCTACTTGCTGGCACCATGACAACCACAATATTCTTCCTATGGTTGAGTGTTGGTAACTAAGGCTGGGATGCGGTGCTGGCGCATTGGATGCCTGTGCATGTTACGTGGGCTTAGCCCTGGCTCTTAGAGGGTGTTGGATGTTTGTGTAACAACAGAGCCAGAGGAGGAAGGTGAATTGGAACTGGAAGTTGTATAGGATCTTTACCTTGAGCAGGCTGATTCGGAAGAATGCCACGTCAGTTTGGGGGTGGCTGACATGTCTGAGACGGGGTGGAGTGGCTGTGCTGGGAGACAGCTGTGCTTCCTGAGGCTCAGTTTTCTGGAAGGTTGTTCTAATAACTTACAGCTTCAGTTGCTGAAAGCACTAATACAATTTCCCTTCATCATGGTGAAGTGTGAAAAGCTGTTATCCCTTGTTGCTAATAGTAGCCTTGAATTTACTATTTATAGTTTAACTGTAGCAGGTGTTTTCTGATGGAAGCTCTCAGTGCTGTTGGGAGACTTGCTGTTGAATACCCTGTATCCTGGTAATGACCAGGGTTTGGGTGATCAGAGTTCCAGAGCTCTGTGGCAATTTATTATTGGCATCTACATGAATAATTTGGAAAGGCTGCAGTGCCACCGTCGTTCAAAATGTAGACCCGTGTGTTGAAGTGAGATAACAGAATCTTCTGACCCCGCTGGACACTGAGTAATGCTTCCAATCAGCTGAGGAGGTCCAGCTGGGCTCCGTTTCTCTGCCGTACTGATTCTTGTATGGATGGTTTGTGCGAGAGAGAGGAATAAAGGAACTAAAGGAAAGGTTGTAGAGCTATCGGAATGTTACGCTGCTTAGGAGGCATGGGCTCCTGGTCGTGGGACTGCCTGCCCCATCATCTTCCCGGGCAACCTGTCCAACATCAGGAAACCAGGGAAGAATTTAGGGCTTCTTAATGCAGACAGGCGAGGACAGTGACTGCAAAACACCCAACTAGCAGGAGTCCGTACTGCTCTCTTGGAAGAAAAGGCTGCTTTGAGGGGTAGATGTGATAGCACTGAGAGCCTTGGATCATAATAAGTTGAGATGTATTTTGGAATTCAGTGGTAAATGGACTTTTTCTCAATCATATGGGGACTCTTCAGTTACATTTTTAGCACACTTGTGAAACTTTTTGTTGGTGTCTTGTGTGACCGAACATAAAGCCCTCCTCCCCTGTCTGTGATACAGGGCAGGTGGGGAACGTAAGGTCACACTTCTGCGTAACTCTGACACCATTTGCAGCTTCCATAACAAAACTCATCCTTTCAGATCTTTTTATTGTGGTATAAAGGCAGCAGAGATCTAGGCAGAACTTGCTTTTCGGGTTGCAATTAGGGCAGTGAGTAACTGCAGTGGGGCCGGGCCGTCTCTTGCCAGGAGGCCGGGTGGGCGCCCAGGTGTGTGGGCCGCGTTCCAGGCACACCTTGTGTGTCCTGCCGTGGTTCTGCTGCTGCTTGGGGTGTCGCTGGCTTTGTATGCACTGAGAGCCACCTGGCCGAGCTGTGCCCTACCCACAGGAGAGTAAAAAAACTCTCTAAATAATGTGAAGAGAGCAGCTAAGAAACCCTTCATGTAACTGTTTTGGTCAGGTTTAAGTTCTGCAGTGTTGTGTTCATGATATCAGGAGTCTGTGCTCTGAGCAATGGGAACGCGGGCAGTTACTGCTGTGCTTGTTGAGCAAACCACTGCCTTCTGTACCAGTGTGATTTTCATGTTAAGACTCACTCTGTAGCTGAGATGGGAGTCGTCAGCAGGTTTGGTGCCCCTGAGTAAAGGATGCAGCCATTAGTCTGGCATTTCTCTGAATGGCACCTCTGCATTGCTTGTGCTGGAGTTGGAAATATTTGTTATATCGTTTCTTGGGCTCTACCTCTTAAAAAATACAAGCAGTGTTAGAGAAGGTGATAGACTGTGAGAGCACTAAGCTTGTTTTAAGCTCAGTAACTTGTACGTGCTAACGTTAGGTAGAACTTCAGTACTTTGGAGGTGTGCTGTTTGTTCATTTGGGCAGTTCATAGCTGTGTAACCTCTTGAAAACAGAGAATCTCTGTTGAATGACTTAGTGCAGTGGCACTGGAATTCTGTAGTCAAATGCAACAAAACCAGCATGCTTTGCTACAACTTGCTTGTGACAACTGCCTGAGTGCCATCAGGTTCCTGTCAGTGATGTGCTGTGATGTTTCCAGGTGCAGCTGCTTATGCTTCTCATCATGAGAATGACCGTAGTATTCATATGACTTCTTTGTGTTCTGTAAAGGAATTGAGTATTTCACATTTGCAATAGTCTGGCCCATCTCTAGGCTGGACTGCTGGAGTTGCCTGTGTTTTGCTAGTACTTTCTCAGGTGCTGTACTTCTAGCCAGTGCATTCTGGTGGAACTACCAGGGAAATCATCGTCCTGTGCATTGATTTCCCTATTACCATAGCAAATAATTCACACTGCTAATGAACACCGTTAGAATTGCAGAGAAGAAATGAGCAGGGCAAGAATACAGCCTGATTATACTCATCACGATTTATGTCTTATACATTTATAGAAGAATTGCTGCCAAGGTGGCTCACAGTTGACAAATAAAACCGCAGCCTTCTGATGCACGCTGTCTGGGTGCTGAGGGCAGAGTCCCATATTTCAGAGCATCCCGTCCTGCCTGGTGTGCATGGAGAGGTGTGATAAGGAGCAGCACTGTGTGTGCTGTGCCCCAGGGCAGCTGCATGTTCCACCAGAGGGAAACTGAGTCCTGGAGACCCTTCTGGTCAGTGCTGAGTGCTGGAAACTGGGGAAGGCGTGAGTTCCCTACACACCTGGTTGCTGGCAGCGTTATGCTGTGCAGAGCTTGCAGTGCTGCTCTGGAAACCACGAGGATCCGTCTTTGCCATGGTGAACTGAATGGGAATGCTTTGCTGCATCTGGGAGGTAGCTAATAAGTCTGCAGTGCTATTTCTGTGTTTGTTGGAGTTCAGAGAGGAACGAGGAGGCTCATGGAGGTACGTGCTGCATCTGGGAAATAGCAGCAATGCAGAAAACTGATGGTGGTGACTTTGTTGTTTGCATGGAGATCCCAAATCTAATGGAAGCTCCGTGGTGTGTTGTGTCTGCACGTTGCAGGGCAGATGTGCTACTTCTGCCTCTTTTCTTCTTCCTGCTGTGTGATATGGTTTCAGTCCCGTCTTACCTGAATAGTGGTAGATAATTTGCATACTCTTTCCCTATCTTCAGTAACTGAGTTATTTGTAACTTCTTTAATATAAAGATTTGGAAATGGTTCGCCTTGCTCAGGACGCAGGGTATGAGATGTCTTCAGCGTGGCTGATGCTGCACAGTGTCTGTTAGTGGGTGGTGCTGCCTGCTGTGCAGTTACTGCAGGACATAACACATGCCTGATGTTAAAGGAGAAAGTGTTTTTCTGCTTTCTTTTTAATGGAAGGTACTTGTTTTCCTTTGCTGAGGACCAGTGTGTAGATGTTTATCCTCCTTCATTCCCAGCACAGTGGACGTTATGGTTCATACTTTGTTCCTGTGTGCGAAACGAGATTTAATACAGATGAGTTCACTTCTGGAATCTGTGTGGCTGTCTTCCTGAAAGGAATTGATAAGCAAATTGACTTTCTGAAACATGAAAGAAGCCGAGAGCAAATGCTTCATCATCACATTCCAGATCATGTCCTGCACTTGCCTTCCCCACAGCTGGCGGTACTGGGCCATGGCTGTGGTTTCCCATGGGGCTGCTCAGCTGAACAACGGCTGAGGGCTGCTCAGAGCAGAGAGAGGAGACTGACTTCACCGAAAGCTGGACGGGGTGGGAAGGTGTTGGACTGTGCACGTGTTTTGTGTCGAGTTTTTCATCGTCACACTGGTGTCAATCTGTACGTTTCTTACCTTCCTAGTGGGTTATTCATCAGAGAAAGGAAATACCGACTGTGAAGCAAAGCTTATGTGGATTAATTAAATTCTTATTCGTATCTGCTTTGGAAATTATGGGGCAATTATTCACATCATTTAATTTAGGCTTCAAATTTATGTCTGTAAGTACCTGGGCTGAATGGAGAGACCAGCAGTGGGACGAGGCTCTCCATGCAAGCCTGCCCAGCCCCCGGCAGTGCAGGGGATGTGTTCTGGTTGAGGAGATGCTTATGGTGCCTTGGTAGGAGGACGTGAGTCACCTCTGTGTCCATTTGCTATGGCTCCATTTGACTGAACATCTCAAACAAGTCTGCAGAGAGCATGACAGTTGAAGAACTCTGAGAGTATAGGAAACTAGCTCAATGGAAATAAATCTTAAGCTTTGTGCTGCTGGATTTTAAACTGCTAACGCTGTGCTTTGTGCCGGGTGATTCTAGAGCCCCCTGTGCCTGCCCTCAGCCTCTGCTTGTCTGCGGAGCCTGAGAGGGAGAAACCCCCAGGGAAAGTCCTCCTGTGAGTGCTTCTGCCCAGACCCAGTGCCGTGGGACTCGAGCTGGGGAAGCTCCTCCAGCCATCCTTCATTCCGCTGCTGGAACAGCGTCGTGTTAGTCTTCATTTGCAGCTTTTGGCAAAAACCTGCCTGGGCAATCTGGAAGCTCTGATGTAAGTCTCAGCAGTCAGTTGGATCTTCGCTGCTGGAACCTGGGGAGAAATAATGCTTAATGGAGGCGAACACCAGAGCTCCTTCCTGTTTCTCATCCAGAGACTTCTGAGATGTTTGTGTTCTGGCAGCTATTTTTTTCCTTTCTCAAAAATCTGGTGTAGCACAAGTTACAGGTGTTACTTACAGACTTCAAATATTATGACATTTGAAGATCCAGAAGCAGCAGCACACTTCTTCTGGGGGGTTGGGCTCCATGGTCCTTCTGGATCCCTCCCAGCTCAGGCTGTTCTGTGGTTCTGTGCATCTCCTTTCTGTGTCCTTATTGCTGTACACCTCTGGAGTCCATGTCTGGGAAGGAAATGTATTTAATTTACTTTTCCATCCCTGATGGTAGTGTGTAATTTGTAACTTTCAGCGTGGCTAATTGAAGTTGATCACACATTGATTAAAGCAATTCTCTCTTCTTATGTTTCAGTAATACAAAGTTCTGTTGTTCATGCATAAAATCTGAAGTTTAGAAGCCCCCCGTTGAGGGGGGACACACTCTGGTGTTTTCAGAGCAGCCTGTTGCTTAAAGGAACTGAGGGTTACTGGAGGGTATTGGAGGGATTTACCTCTGTAGTACTTCTGTAGGTGGCTTTGAGACATGGGAATCCCAAAGAGCGATGGAGCGCAGCGGCTGCATCGCGCAGGAGTGGCTGTGGGGACACGAGGAGCGTGACTGTGCTGCCTGTAAGCCCTGTCGTTTGCATCATGGCTGAAGAGGGGAGGGTTTTGACTGAGATGTAGGTTAATCCGTGGAAAATGGTCCTCTCTGTGTTCCAGATTCAGAAAATATATGCAACATAGCACTAGGGAAGAAAATAGGCAGTACTGAATGGTTCTAAGGCTTTCCCAAGTATGTTTTGTGTGTATGGGAGAAAAGCCTTCAAAAAGCTCTGAAATTTAAACCAATTCAGTGTTATTAACCAAAATAATTTAGTAGATAGCTGGACTTGTTTCATATGAGCTTTCATATCCCTGTCTGCACAGAACGCTGCTTAAAAACATCCTGGCTGCTCAGCTTGAAACTTATCCTTATTAAATGTTCAATATTGTGAACTAAGTTGGGGAAGCCTTTGGAGCTCTGACAGGCAGCCAGATTGCTCTTCCCTTCTCCAAGAGCGTTGCTGTCTCCAGTACTGGAGCAAAACTCTTATGCAAGTATGCAGATATGTTTTAGGATTATAAATGGCAGCCATATCGATTTCTACAAACTGTGCTTGCAGCAGAGGGATCTTTCTTACCCCCCTCAGTTTCCTGGTGCTGCTTACAGAGCTGTGACGTTCCCTTTGCATCTTCTCAGCACACTTTGAGTATCTTCACTTTCTGCACTTTTTTGTCTTTAATGCACTGAAAGGTGAGATTTTCAGGTGGGGGTCAGTCGCTGTACCCACATGTTCATGCTGTTGTGTGATGGTGCCGCACTGTGAGCGGCAGTATCTTTAAAGGAAGCGGTCTGTAAGGGGCTGCCAGGTCCCCCTAGGGGATTTTGGAGCCTTTGGGGTTGGTGCACTGAGAAGCTTACCTGTCTGCAGCTGTGTTAGCTGCTCTGCTGGGCGAGGCTTCTCTCCACAAGCAGTTTCTCTTTTCAGAGCAGTTCTGTTAGAGAGGGGGGGACAGAAGTAAGGCTGACTCGTATTCCTAATTTTCCCGTCGTGTCCTCGTGGCCGGGTGTGCACGGCTTGTCATAAAGCCTCAGAATCTGATGTCTGCTGCTGGCAGCGCTGGGCCTGCCTCTGCCTGCGCGACAGCTCCGCGGCTGGAGATGTAATCTGCCTGTGCTGCAACAGCTCGTGAATACATCAGCAAAAAGTGGTTTGGGAAGCAGATTGCTGCTCTGATGTGTTCCAGTCTGTCTAGTGTACAACACCCATTAAATGAGAATGATTGGAATAAATGAAGACGGCTGTGCTCAGAGGGAGGTGTGAGATCTCAGGTCCTTTTGCTATGGAGCGTCCTTTCTGCTTTTAGGTTGACCACCAAATTAATAGCTGACCTGTGAATAGCAGAGAACTTCCTTTCCCGTGCAGTATTACCTTGGTGCTTTTTAATACAAGGTTGTTTTCTAAAAAGCAGGGATTCCATCCAGTACAAACATGAGTCTCTTCAGTGGTGGTTGGAGTTTCAGTGGCTTTTAAGCCCAGCTCCCTGCCAGGCTGCAGGAGCACCGCCGCACCCCGGCTGTCTGGCGCTGTTTGGAGGTGAGGTTTCAGCTGTTGGAAGAAGAATGGAAGGTTATGAAATTGTGGTGTCGCTCTGATAAAAACTAATTAAAATTTCAGGTGGGTGTCATCTGATAATGGTTACGTCTGAATTTCACTTGCTCCCGTACGTGAAGCTTCGTATGCTTCAGTTTGTCCAGAAGGGGTTATGTGATGTAACACTGAAGACACGGCAGCTGTTTGTGTGGGTGTGCTTTTAGGAAGCACGGCAGCTTTCTGGGCCAGAGTTGGGCTGCACATGTGGGGCGCCCCCAGCAGCGTGCCAGGGCATCGCTGCTTTGTTCTGCCTCGGCTGGCTGGGAGAGGTGGAAGCTGGTGAGCAGCAGGACGTGTTCTGCTTCTCTTTCTTGTTTCACGGGGCTGAGAGAACATCCTGGGTCGTACTTCTGGAACGGGTTCAGTGGAGTTTTTTGTTTGGTGGCTGTGGTGGTTTTTCTGCAGGAAGCATGAAACTGGAAGAGCTGCCATCTCTTGTGCTGCTGCTGGTGTTCTGGGGCTGGGGAGATGCTCATCTGAAAATTAACCTGGATTTGACTGGGGGATGGGGGGGAATTGTTCAATTTGTGTAAGGAAAGAGAATGATTTCCCCTTTTGCTGTGACTGCGTTTTGGGTCATTCTCATCCTGCAGTTCCACTTTTGGTGTTTCTCTTTGCCTGCTTCTCCTTCAGTGTTCCTTCCTAGGCTGAACAAACTCAGTGCTTATCTCCTCTCACCATCTCTGTAGCTCTGTTCTGCACCCATTGCAGTCACCCCTGCTGCCCCACCCTGCCTTTCCCTTCTGCTGTCCCCATTCCTCCCTGTTGTTTGCTCCCATAAAACACCATTAAAAAAGAGAAATAACAATGAGAGAGCACCTCAGGAGAAATGTTTTTACGCAAGAGCCTTTCCAAAAGACTAATATTAGCAGATTGAGTCGTATGGGGAAGTAGTAATTTTCCTAAGTAAAAACTTAATTGACTTATGTGCTAACTCGTATGCAGTTTCTACAAGTTAATTGCCTTAGAGCCTGTGTGTATGCAGTTGGTGCCATACTAAGGCTTAAGCCCACGTTCTGGTCTCCAGCTTTCCACTGCCCTGAGTCAGTGGGTGTGCAGTGCAGGTGCTGTGTGTCACGGCTGTGCTGTGTCACTGCTGCTGCAGCCTCAGGATGCTCTGCCTGCCGTGAGTGCGTGTAGCTCTGATTCACTTGCTTCTGTTTCACTAAGTAAAGTAGTCATTCATTCTCTTTGATTCAGAGTCTGTGTGCTTGTGGGTGTGAGAATTTTAGCTTGAGTTCATTGGGAGTTGGTGCCTGCATTGGAGCACGAGCAGAGCCTCTCTTGTTAGCTCAATTTGCCCCCTCCATCACCTCCCTGCTGGCTGAGCCCGCGGTGGCAGCAGTGTGTGCTGAGGTGTATCCATGCACTGGCCTCGGCTGGGAGCCCCTGCAGGGCTAAGGGCTGCTCTTCGACACAGCAGTAACGTAAACCTCAAGGGTGTTTGATGCTGTATTCTTTTTTCAGCCTGTTTAAAGGATTTTATTCATTGTAAAGTTTTGCCTTACATTTCCTTTTTAAAATACACATAGAAATATAGAATTATACTTTTATGTGGGCAGCAGTGCATTATCTCTGCACAGAGCAGGGAGGCTGAAACACCGCCGTTACCGTGTTACAGAAAACCCGGTGTGAGGTTTTAATTAAAGCTTTTCCTTCTTGCTGCCTGGAAGGTTTTGTTTTATGTTTGGAGCTCCTTGCTTTTCCCTTGTGCTGGTAACTAGCAGAAGTGTTACTTTCAGACAGTGCTTTTGCTTCACTCAATGAATTAAACACGCCTCGAGTGTTTGGGTCTCATTGCTGGTCATTTCTGACCCGCTCTGTGCTTGTTCCCCACAGCACTTTCTTCTTGGGTTATCAGGAACGCTGATGATGCTTTGCCCTCTGATCGTCCTGGAGTGTCTGGACAAGGAGCAGATTCTTCCTCAGCTCCTGATGCCTGGCTGTGTGCATCCCTGTGCCCACCGAGGGACCCATGCTCTGCCTTGCGCAGCGGTTTGTTTTTTGCAGTGGGTTTGTTCCTGGGCAGAAAGGAGGAAGCATCCTCATGTTGCAGGTGGTTGTAGTTGTTGGTAAGGAGCTTTTGAGTGAAAAAAGCTTACAGAGATCAAAACGTACAACGTGGAGCCTGTGTTGAGGACTCTGAGGAGGTTTTTAAGTTCTTACTATAGGATAAAATTAAATCTGGCCCTGCGCTGTCTTGTGGCTGATGCAGAACTGTGCTGCCAAGTGATTGGAGACCTCTGTGACCCACAACTAGCTGTCAGCATAACAGAAAACTTTCTGTACTGGGGAAAACTGTTTCATTCCCATCTCCAGAAGCCCTTCCTGAAGCGCAGGGGTTGGTTCCAGAGGAGCTGTCTCGCACAACGCGTGGGCAGTTTGCACAATGGTACTCTGTTGGCTTACATTACAGTAACCACACCCTTCATCTGCCTTTTTTTTTTCCTGATATAAAAAGAACTATTTTTGGAAAATGTATACAGCTGAAAGTGGTGGTTTAGATAGAAGAGCTGTTTCAGCAAAGCTTCGGAGTAGGCTAAATATCAGGCTGACCTTTGTGGAGTTCCCTGAGCTGGTGGAATCCAAATATCTGCGTAAAGAACTGCACTTGTGGTGGTGACCAGCAGGGACTGTGCCTAGCAGGCCTCAGTCTGACCTCTTCCCCTCCTTCCAGTCCTCTGCTTCATTATCTGTGGGGAACGGAAGCAGTTCCAGCTGAGGAGAGTCTTCCTGTGTGGGTTGTGCAACTTCAGTTTGTTCTTGCGGCTGAGCCACGACCACCTGGCTTTGTCACATTGATGTATGTTTTCGTATTTGTGTGTTTACTTCTTGTTCCTATATTTGCTGTTCTTGTTCTTCCTTCAAAAGCACAGATCTTGGTTGGTCAGTGTACGATACTGGAGCAACACTTGAATCTGTCCTCTGTGGCACCCCAGTGCATTCTAGGAATCGACAGACTATGGAGATAGGCATAGGTGACACAAGTGCTCCACTCATATAGAGTCACCAAATGGAGTTTTACCTCTTATTCTCATGAAAACCTGCTGGTACTTCAGCCTGTTTAAAGGCAGCATGGTTACGTGTGGTGCCTCGCCGTTCTCTTGCTTTTGCTGATGCTGGGCTTTCCTGGTAGCCTTGCTGTAGGGCAGTGCCGTGCTGCTGCGGGGAGGGAACCTGGCAGCTGGGCTTGTGTGTACACCTGTGTGAATGCTCAGAAGGGCTTGTGTGTACACCTGTGTGCCTGCTCAGAAGGGCTTGTGTGGACAAACACCTTCAGGATGGTTTCCAGGAGTAAAACAGATGCGATTGCACTCTGCATCCCTCCAGCTGACTAGTAAAACAAATCTGGGAGGACTGCAGTGACAAAGCGTTATGAAGCATGCCCTGTTTGTCACGATGTCTTGGTTTTTTTCTTTCTTTGAGAAAGAAGGGAAGTTCCCAGGCCTCTTTTGTTTTCCATCCTACAGCAAAACCAACCAACAAACAACCAAAAACCAGATCAAGCAACCAACCAACCCTCCTCAATAAAACAGTGAACCTCAGAACAGTACATTTATGTTTATAGGAAAGAGATGAAAATCGGATATTCAAGTTCCCATTCAGTCTATAAATACCAGAGCATGAAATAAGAAACCCTGTACTTTCTGCTAGAGCAGTGTCTTTTTGGATGTTTATTTTGACTACACAGTCCTCAAACAGATACGTATGTCCGGCACAAGTCACTTGAAGATGTCATTTTTCTCCATTGACCGCAAGGGGTGGATTTTTCTCCCACATATCCTGTTTGGCATGGCTTCACTGGAGCAGCCAGGAGGTTGGGAGCTGACACGTTAGTGTCTTTGGGGAGCAGGGATGCTGTCGTGTGCTGTGTGGAAGCAGTGCTCCTTTGAAGGTGTTGTGCAGCGGTTGGCGGTCGTGCTGCCGGGCAGTGAGCGCTCCGAGCTGAAGGCAAAGTCTGGAGATTGTCCAGCCACTGGAGTTCTTAAACACTGTGAAGCATGTAATTCTTTGTTCTGTTGGCAGACAGTCTGGTGAACCAGAAGGGCAGCTCAGATAATGTTTTTAGCAGCAAATGTGTGTTTGCAGGATTCCCTCTCTTGGTGCCTTTCTGAACTTGCGCTGCTGGAGCGGGCTCAGCAGTGCTTCAGTTGGGCACTGGGCATTCACTGGGAGGGGGAGAGCTTTGGGGAAGCAGCTTCTGTAGAGGACAGAAGAGGGAATTATTTTGTTTTAATTGCGTGTGCAAAGTATATGTTGGTGATCTAGTAATGTGCAGACGATGTCCTGAGATCTGCGTCTGATAAGCAGCAGGTTTACGCTCCCGTTCTAACCTTGGAATGCCTGCCTGACAGCTAGCCAAGTCTGTATAGGAAAATATGGTTTTAATGGGATGTCTCAGATTAATTTTTTTTTGCTTCAGACTTGCTTTTTTTTCAGATACAGGTCTCAGTACATTACTCAGGCTTAGCAGACTCTTACCTGCACGTGACAGGGAGCTGAAATTAGTTCAGAAAGCACTCTATTCCTTTAACATAAGTGAAGCCGTAGCAATTTGCTTGTTTTTCCTATGAATCATACTGAAGAATGGCATAGTGTTGAGATATGTTTACAGCTGTGTGCCATGACTTCACACTTAAAATTTTACTTTTAACTGTTACGCTCAAATTTAACTTTGGTTTGGCATCAAGCCTAATGGAGGCTCTTAAATATGTCTACATCTTGCACATGTAAGGCAGTTGAAAGAGGCTTTTTAGATATACCCTTGACCTGGAATTCAGTAAAGGAAAAATGTAGTATTGGTTTTACCTATGGAGTGAGTCCACCTCCAACCCAATTGAATATCTGCACATAAACTGTAAGTGATCTTAGTGGTGCTCCTCTCAGCATGCCCTGAGGCTCTGCTCGGTGGTGGATTTGCTGCCCATAACAAGTGGTGCTCCAGTGACAGCTCCCACTTGCCTACACTGCATCGCAAATGAATTACTCTTATCAATGGACTGTCCTGATAACCGTAGTCACCCAACCTTCTTTTAAGGAATAAATTAGTTAGTATAATGTTTGACAAATGTCAAGAGACAAGTAGATTAAAAAAGACAAACCACGTTTTCCTTGTGAGCAGCAGAGGGAAGAGCTGTGTGGGTTCCTACGTGTGGCTGATGGCTCCAGAACCCTCGGTGGGGCAGGGGAGATGCCCTGGGAAACGTTTTCCCATTCCTTGCCCTGGATGTACAACTGGTATTTCTTGACTTCCTTTTCACATTTTCTCTATTAGAATGTTCCAGCAGCAATCACTGGCACAATGAGCACATAAAATAGCTTTTGAAATATATTAAACCCTGAGGGGGGGGGAAGTGGGAGCTCCCTCCATCCCTGATGTTGTCATGTGGCACCAGAGTGCCAGCTATCTTTTATCTGGTTCCCTTTGAAAGAACTGACTGTCTGCTGAGATAGGACACCCGAACCAAGTGCTTGCATTCAGCTCTGGAAACGAGTGATGAGTAATTGGGTGAGAAAGGGGATGTTTCATGGCGGCCCTTTCAGTGCTGGTAGACACCCACAAGGAGTTTCCTTTGGAAGAGAAAAGAAATTGGAAAAGTAGGGTGTGTGTTTTTAGGGATGGGGATTATTGCTGCTCACCTAGCGAGGAGACAGTGGGCATTTGATAGCAGAAGTGGTGTTTTAACTGTAGACGAGGAGTACCGTATTGAATGAATCAGTAGTTGTGGCTTTGAATGGGAAGAATATATGAAGTTGTGTGTGCTGTTCCTCATGGATCCTGGACCAGAGCTGTGCCAGGCGTGCCGTGTGCCCAGGAGTGTGGAAGGACTTTGCATGGGAGGAAAAGTGTGGGCAAGTCAGGCCTTGTGATTGCATTGAGTGCTTCATACGACAGGTGAGGTCAGTCACAGCCGATTGATTGTCCTTCCCCAAAGTAAGGTCGAAGTGTAGCTCCATGAATTAAATGATCTCCTGACATTCTTATCATTGCCCGTTTCTGTGATGCTATGATGGCTGTCTGCAAGCTGTGGTTTGGTCCATTTAGAGAAGGAGTTTTTACTTAGTTTAGTGTTTTAATGCATCCATACTCTGGCATATCTCATACATTCACCTTCCTTTTGTACTTTAGTTTCCTCTCATTCTCAAAGCATTTGGACATTACAGTCATTGATTTAAAAAAAAAAAAGATTGAAAAATGGTGAAATGAGTCTTCTGTCTTTGTGCAGACTTGAGTGATGATAGTTCATCCAGCGTGCTTTTCAAGTGGTTGTGCTGTATGTGCTGCTCTGCTCTATGTGCTGCTCTGTTCTTTGCATTCTGGTCTATGTGCAGTTCGTGCAGAAGTTTATCTTGCTGCTGTCATACCACTTGTGTATGAGGATGATTCATGGCCAAGGCCCTCAGTGTGCATTGCTATGGAGACTTCAGGGCACGGGCAGCAGAATGGCAGGGGCTGGAAGGGACCTCAAGAGATCCTCAAGTCCAATGCCCCCTCTAAAGCAGGTACCCTACAGCAGGTCACACAGGTAGGTGTCCAGATGGGTCTCAAATATCTCCATAGGAGGAGACTCCACACCTCTCTGTGCAGCCTGTTCCAGTGCTCTGTCACCCTGACTGTATAGGATTTGCAGCAGAATTTTTCATGATCAAATGTCTCACCCATGGAGCTCAGCAGGACAGCATTTCTACTGGAGCGTTGTTGGAGGGACTGATTTTATTTGATTCTGCATGTATAGGAAGAAGTTGTTATTGCAATTACACAGAGCTTTCCCAATCTCTGAAAAGTCTGGGGGTGCTTGAGCCAGTGCTGCTCTTTGATTTTTATGCCCAGAAGTGTGCCGGATTGGGAATCTGAAGCATTTGAGAAAGCAGACATGTTTGGTTCCTGGTTCTGCTGTCTTTTTCTGGTTCATCATTGAACAAAATGAGTTACAGATGCTCAGTGCTCAACACGAAGGGGCCTCTGCTGGTTTGGGAGCACCATTGGGACTCTTGGGAAATCACTTATCTTTTGGTAATAAAGAAGAGCTGAAACATTAAAAAATAACAGCGTTGGCATTGACTGGGTGGAAATACCAAAAAACAGCGAAACAAAATAAAAAGTTACTCATCTCTTCCCAGCAGAAGGGCGAGCACTGCCTGGAACCGCAGCTGTGGCTGATGGAGGAGCTGTGAGCAGGGCTGGGTGTCCCTGCTGGCCTCATGGACAGCCCGGCCCACGGAGCGCCCCGTGCCAGGCGGGAGGGCTGGCTGCAGGATTGTTGTGTGGACAATGCTGGCACTGTATGGCCGTGGGGCTGACACACGGGGTATGCTATAGAACAGTGCTTGCTGTGTCTCTGTCCTGGCATGTCTCAGCAGGCTCTGTGTCTTGAGCCCTTGCCCATGAAGCTGGCAGGAGTAGTTGCTGGATGGCAGCAAAATGGACCTCAGCCTTGTAGAGGTGCAGGCTCAGCATGGGGCTTTGGGCCTGGAGCAGGTGGTGGGGAGCTCTGGCTGTGGTGGTGGCCGGTGTAAGGAGCTCATGGAGAGAAGTCAGCCATCAGCACGCTGGGTTCTACGCAGTGCTTGGTCTAACAGTGCTAGTTAGTAGTTGCATCGCTGACTTAACGAGAATCTGTCTGATAGCCTGATCTGAAGGACTTGCTTCTAAACCAGCTTCCTCACAGGGATGTTGAGTTGCAGGTGAGGAAGTATGAGAAAAAATTGTACTCAGCTGGGAAAACCAGCAGTGTCCCTGTGTTTTGAGTAGTGCTCTGCATTTATAATAGAGCTTAGAAGTGGGTTGGTAGTTGTTTGGGTATCACGCATGGCACGCAGTCCAGCTGCACTAAAATAAGTCCTTCAGGAGGCAGCAAATGGTCTTTAGCATGGTCTTACCCTCTGTTAGTTCTCAGAATGAGAATGAATGGGTTGTTATGTCAGAAGTACTGAGAATTGCTTCTAAAATCAGGATTTAAATAAAATAACAACTGCTGCATACAGGCTTGTCATGGGCACTTTCTGTGCCTGAGCTTTCGCTGCTTGTTCTCAGAATAAATAGTTAATGTTATGAAGGTACTTAAAGGAGGAGAATGGTTCCGTTGTGTCGCTTCTGTATGTGCATGGAATTGCACAAAGCACGCCCCGGCTTCTGAGAGGGCCCTGCTTGTGGGTATTTGTTTGGGTTTGGGCTGAAGAGCACAGCCCAGCCCTGCTGCCACGGCTGGCTGTGGCGCCGTGCCAGCCTGCGTGCTTGGCGTGTTGCAGGGGAACCCGGCTCTGTGCATATGGAGGCTGTCGGGTGGGTGCCCTGCAGAGAATACATTTGGATTTCAGTTAAAAATACCAGTGGGTTCGCAGATTGCTGTCTGGCCCTTCGCAGCATGTTCAGAACCATGAAGCAATCTCACTCCTCAGACGTTGATGCGGTTTTGTCACCTGCTTGTTCTCTCTAGCCTAGATTTGTGCATGAGAAAGTGTTTATCTGGTTTTTCCCTTGTATGGAAGCAGCACACAGCTGTTCTGGTCCCCGTCAGTAGCATTATGCTATATTAGATCATTGTTTAGAATGGGCTTACATATATTCAGTTTCTTCAGCGTTACAGAATGGCCTTCAGGTTTAATACAGCTCAGTGGAGGATGTACAGGGCCGATCCATCTGTTGTACCAGTCTTGGTAACACATACAGCCCTGTTTTGAGTAATGGTGATGAAAAGATGGACTTCCGAAGCTGTCAGTGAATGGTGACTTATGTAAAAACGTTGCTCATCTCAGAAGCATTTGCCAATTTGCGAATATATGGTTCTATAATCATCAGTTAATACAATTTACTGCATAACCGTGGACATGTGTGAGTCAAGGTGAAATTCCATTCCTTCGTTTTGCTTTTCTTACAACTTTGGGGCTCCTGAGGACTCTTTTAATAGATGAATTCTGCTGCTTACTCTCATACCCCAACAGGACATGAGTTTCCTTCTCCCTCAGCCCAAAGCCGGGCCTGGCAAAGCTTCTCCCTGAGATGAAAGCTGGTGACAGGGTGTACAACCACAGCGTGCTCATCCTTACACTGTTTCATCTGCCTGCTTACTCATAATCGTTAACTGAAATGAACATGCTGTGAACTGTCCTGTGCATCACCTGGAGACCATTTATATTTACTAATCACAGAGGCTTAATTACAAATACACACTCTTTGTGAAACACGACATAGATCTGTCCTCTGCTGTCAGCTGTGTTCCGCCTGCATGGGTGCGAGCTGGGAGCATGAGGAGCAGCTTCTGTCCTCTGCCTGGATCCAAAGCAGGCAAACTGGGAGCTGCAGAGCACAGTGCAGTATCACAGAATCATAGAGTGGCCTGGGTTGAAAAGGACCACAATGCTCATCTCTTTCCAACCCCCTGCTATGTGCAGGGTCGCCAACTACCAGACCAGGCTGCCCAGAGCCACATCCAGCCTGGCCTTGAATGCCTCCAGGGATGGGGCATCCACAGCCTCCTTGGGCAACCTGTTCCAGTGTCACCACCCTCTGGGTGAATGTCAGTACGTAAAAAAAATACTGGAGAATACCAAGACTTCTGTGCTTTACCAGCACAGTGGTGCGTTGTGGCAGGAAATCCATCCAAACAAAGGTGGTTTTTAATCCTCCTGCTGAAATTTCTATTAAAACCCCCTGTGTGTGGTGTGCAGGATGTAACAGCACAGTAATTGTGTGTGATTTGAGAAGTGCACATTGCAGCTTTTGTTGTGTGTTTGAGTTGTTAGACTGATTTTTGTTTCTTGTCGCTGGGCTGAGTGAGCCTTGACCTCCACTGCCACACTGCAGCTGAAGTGTGATCAGCTAAGGCAGAGAAAACCAGCTGGGTGTTACTTACATGCAAGGTTGCACTGGTTGCAGCTGAAGTGATTCTAATGTGTTTGAGGGATACAAATCTAGCTGTGCTTACCACCGTGGTTTTGGGTTGTTCTTTGATTGCTGTACAGACGTTGCTTGCTGCAGTCTCAAAGTCAAATTACAAGCTACTGATTTTGTGCCAGAGCATTAGGAGCAGCTGCTGTGAAGGTTTGCTACCCCGTTCTCTGTCCCTATGATGATAGGAATGAGCAAATGGCACAGCAGAAGTGGACCCTCTGATGACACACCTGTCTTCTCTTTTCCAATTCCAGGGCGTATTCCCTCGTGGATTCCAGTCAAGTGTCTACTTTCCTGATTTCTATTCTCCTCATAGTCTATGGCAGTTTCAGGTAAGATTGTTCTTTAAGGCTTCATAGTATTCTTCTTTTTCAAATAAAAATATAACAACAAGTAACTGAATATCATTTATGCCTTTTATCTTACTGTATGTTTGTCAGACTGATGGCTAATGTAAATTCAATTTTTCCGTGTTCTGAGAAGGAAATAGAGAAGGACAAAAAGGAAACCAGCTGTTGTGTCTGAGAAACTTGATTGTATGACAGCTTACAAGCCTGTATGAGATAACTTTAAAGTTGGTCCTTAAAGGCAGTTCTGTAGAATTGTATTTCAGAGGGTGTGAAGGAACTGTTGGGAGATACATGACGTATTATTGTCAAAAGTACTGTTTTAAATACAACATTTCAGTGTTGATTCAGTGTGTTCCTGCTCTGACTGCAACCAGATCTTGTAAAGCAGAGGTCCCTGAGTCCCAGCACTATTGTCATGGCTGTAAGGGTGTCGTAGAGAAGTGGGGAACACCACCAGGGCTGTATTCTAGCAAGGTGCCTGAGACAGTCTGTCAATTAAGTTTGCACCTTCAAAAATGTGATTTGCCCCATTCAGGAGACTTGAGTATGCTTAGAGAAAACTTTGTTCTCCCTCTGAACTCATATCATACAGTTTTGCTCTCCAATGTAGCAGCACCTGAGGAATGAGTTTCATGCTGACATACATTCACAGCACGCTTTGGACAATGTCACCTGCTCTTTAGTGTCCTATGCTATTATACATGCTCTTTTACTATTTTGCCCCCCATGATTTGCATTTTAAGTTGCTCAGTTTACAAGGGCTGTGCACTCCAGAAGAGTCTAACTGAGTGGATGAGTGGTGATGGATGCAAATCAAATGAGAAAATGCCTGTTCTAGTCCCTTTCCTTTGCATGTTTCCTGAGGACTCCAGCTTATTGCAGACCAAGAGTCTGATGTTCTGAAGGTAATTTCCTACGTTTAGCTTCTTTAGTAGAAATATGAGCTGAAATGTAAATGGAGCTGTGGTAAGACTGGTAAGACTACAAGAAAGTGGCCCTCCTCGGATAACCTCGTAGAAAGTGGGCGTGGTTTCTGACTTTCAGTCTGAAAAGAAGCAAATAGAGCTATTGTGGTACTGCTGGCAACTGACTTAAACAGAAGTGCAATAATAGGATCAGAAGGAATTGGGTGGGTGAGTCATTAGGATAAGGTCCACGTGTGTGTTGGATCTAATCTAATGCAAGAGGTTTCAGGGGGAACAAAGGAACGCCTGGTCTGCTGTCCTGGTTGGTACCAGTAGTTTGTCCAGAGACAAAGCAAAATCTAACAAGTAAAGCCAAATCAAGATATTGAGACAGATGTCCAATAGATCCTGGGTAAAGCCTGCACCACAACGGAGTACAGCTTACGTGCAGAGCTCCTGCTTCTCGTACTGTGAATAGAAGGGCATTTCCTTCCTTCCTTTGTGCTGGGTCAGGAATTTTAATTTCAAGCCCTTCTGAACTTCTCCCATACGTGTTCTGACCCTCCCTCAGCCCTTGTGCTTGGTGTGCTTTATTGTGAGCTGTCAGTGGGGCGACAGTGATCCTTCAAACAGCTACAAGCTATTAAATGTAGCATGCAAGGGCATATGTCAGTAACAGCTTTTCAGAGAGACGAGGCTGGCTGCAGATGGGTTGTTCTCTGTGTTTCCTGCCATACGGGTCTTGCAGAGGCACTTCTCTGTGGTTTACCTGCTGGGTCACTTTGCAGGCAGGTAACAGCGGGATCATCTTCTATCCTTTCACCTACTCAAACGTGCTTATGTAAAGCCTGATTTAACCCATCATCTGGCTCTTCTAGGATCCCCTTTTAAACTGTTACATGGATGCTTCTCAGTCATAATGAGGCCTACTTTTGTGCTGTGGATATTTGCAGAGGTAACAGCTCAGGTTTTAAATAGTTGTGGTGTTTTGTTTTTTTAATGCTTCAACATTTAAGGTATATGAGGTGGTTTGCTCCCCACTTAGAAACAGTGACTGTGGGCCCTCACAAATCACTGCTGTCTTCACTGGCTAATTCAGAACTGGAGTGCAAGATGTACCTCTGTATGTAGATGAGCGACCTTCCCATCCCAAGGAATCTCTTGTTTTCCCATATTAAGCATGCCGTGTTTTAGAGCCCTGAAGACCATAGAATATGTGGTATGGAAGAGTAATGCATATTGGTTTTGTTTTCCTGTACTTTCCCTGCTCTGTCTTGCTTATTTAGGTTGCAAGTATGGTGAGATAACATCCTTCTCTTTTCTTGTTCTTAGTGGTGCTAACAACCGTGATGGGTCCACGTTCCTAATGTTCATTAGTTAACAGCATTTTGTGCATCTCAGCTGCATAGGAAATGTACAAGTAGGTGTAAGAACCTTAGATTTATCTCTGTGGCAGTGGTTCAAAATATTCAAGTAAAACGTGTGACTAATTCTGGTAATAGTGAGTGGGG
Source organism: Pavo muticus (assembly GCA_016647715.1). Taxonomy (NCBI): domain Eukaryota; kingdom Metazoa; phylum Chordata; class Aves; order Galliformes; family Phasianidae; genus Pavo; species Pavo muticus. Next base: position 1,173,317 of record JACDJE010000164.1, on the reverse strand, counting down.
TAATAAAAATAGCTTGCTGCTAAGAGAAGGGGGGTGCTTGGAGTTCACGAGCACCTCCCGCTGCATGCCAGCAGGACGGAGCTGGGGCTGGCCAGGCCTTTCTGCTGAAGGCCCCAGGAGTGCCCCCACGTGTACTCACACAGGTGGGTGTGTGAACACCTGCTGCAGGTGAGCAGCTCCAAGCAGAGCTGTGGCACCTCGCTTGCATGGCTCTATGGCGTGCTTAGGAGCTAGTGCTCCATCTAGGCAGCACTTTCTGCAGTTATTGCCCCTCTTTTCTCCTCCAGATCTTGCATGAGAACTTGTCTTTTAATCTCACAGGCACATTTTGAAAGGCATTGTGGCAGTGTTGGAGCACATAACGCATTCTGCCTCTCTCTTCTTTGAGATTTGAAAGAATTCAGCAGTCTCAGCTCAGCGTTTGGTTCTGATTGTCACTGTTTCACGTAGAGCAGCTGAAGTTTGGCGGTTCAGAGGCAGCCCCCAGTTCTCACAGTCCCAGGGCTGTTCATGCTGAGCAAGGCAAGGAGGAACTTGTCAGTTTATCACATCTCCAGCCGACTCTTCAGATGCACGTTCCGTTTCATATTTCCTCCTTTGCTTCATAAGAATATTTTCCTGCGGGGTTTCCCTGAAGCCTTGCTGCAATAGAAGTGATCCATAGTAGAGGCTGAACTTGCACCATAGTAACATGCCAGCAGCTGACTCAGTGCTGTGGTCTCAGCGTCACCGTGCTGAGCGCTGCCCCGCGGGAGGTGAGCTTTGAAGCCTTCTGCTGGAAATGAGAGGCACTGTGAGGACCCCCAGAACGAGCAGCTGTGGTTCATTGCCTGGCGGGAGCTGCTGTGTGAGCACTGCTCATGGAAACGAAGCAAAAACCTTGAATAAATAAAGCAGCTGTTTCTCACTCTGCTGTTTCTTTAAAACTCGGTAAATTTTGGAATCTCTTGGTTTTTTACTTTCTCAGAGATGTTTTAGTGACCGTTCCTCAGGTTTTTTATTATATTAGTGATCATTTGTAGCAGAGGGAAGGGCTGAATTCCAAAGTTGGTGGGGATGCTTCAGAAGTTGGCTTGGATCAGCAGCTGCCTTTCTGAGGGGAAGGGGAAGTAATCTCCTAGTTTGTGCTTCGTTGTGAGGTGAGGGTTTTTGCAGGCAGTAATGTCATAATTGCTGTTTGTATTGTAATGAAAGAGCTGAAGTTGTTCACAGGCAGTACATACAATAACATCTTTCCAGTTTTCTTTGCTGATGGCCCCATAGATGAGGAGGAGCTCCATGGTGCCACTGATGGGGCGCTGCTGTGAAGCTGTTGCTGAGCTGAGATCATGTAGAGAAATGTTGCTCTGAGAAAGGAGTACCTTGTTTGGCTGAACCTTGGATCCGTTCCACACGGCTGTCCGCTACCTTTTGGGCTTTCAGAGCTTGAGAGAAAAGCGTGAGGCTTAGTGTGGATTAATGGGGAGAAAGGGAGTGTGAAGGAAGGCACACCACCAAACCCTGTCTTGTCAGTGGTCCCATCGCTGCTGGGCCCGCTGCCCTGGGAGCTGTGCTGTGCCCCAGCAGTGCAGTGCAGACCTCTGGAAGAACAAGCTAAGTAGGTTCATCTGTTAGGATTTGTGTTCCCTATTGCCTCTTGCATCTGTGGTGACCTTTTAGCTGATGCTCCAAGTTCTGTATGTCTCAGGCTTAAGTTTCCTCATACTTTGTGTAAGTCCACATTTTGCTTTCACTTCGTAATAGAACCAGTTGTGTAATAGAAGCAGAACCAGAATGAGTTGCTTTCTGTAATACACCATCCTGCAGCCCCGCACTGACTGCAGGTTGTAGAATTGCTTACCTGTGCATTGCAGTTGATAACCTATACACTAACACAAAATGGCTTTGATACCCATAGGATGGAACAGAAGATTGTGATGTTCTGTTTGTTTTTTTACTGGTCTGACCAATTAATAGTGTGCTTACTTTGCACAGTACAGTTGCTTGCAGCTCAGCTTGGGGAAGAACAGAGGGATCTTAATGCTTGTTGACCAGAAGGCTTAAGGGAGGAGCTGTGCAGTGGTTCTGGTGGGTCCCCACAGCTTATTTGAATAAATAAATCTACAGCAGCGTCCTGCATGACTTTGTGTGCATGTTAGGAGAAGGAGAAACTATCGTGGTAATTTTGATGGCCAGGATTTTTGTATGAAGCAACATAGAAGTTAATGATAGGGAACGATTGCTGCCCAAAACGGCTCCTTAAAGAAATTCCCTTCTTTCAGAAAGTTAAGCCAGAATTTGTTGGAATGTAATTTAGAAACTGCACGGAAGTGAAGGGCTGTGGCAAAGAGATAGAATAGTGTGATGTTTGGGATTTTTGTTTGGTGCATGGGTAAAAATGAGAAGATGGATCAATCTGAGCTCAGTCTGCAGGTGGGGGAATGCCAGCTGCTGAGGAATTGGGTCCTCAACAGGTAGCATTTCCTGAGAGCTTCCTCTCCTCTCTGTGCTGTCTCAGATACATACGTGGTTACTTTCTAGGCTTTGCTGAAACTGTTTCAATTAATTAAGAGCTTCCTTATATTCGGCGCAGAATCACTTAAAAGCAAATGTTGGTCATCATTTCGTTACAAGAGTTAGAGGAAGGAAATAATGAGATGCTAAAGATGAACCCCACTACTTAAATTTGAACCATGAGGCACTAAATGAGAACTTCAGAGTTCTGAAACATAAGAGAATTGAAACTTTTGTTGTGTTTCTGTCGCATTCTGTGTTTCCAGGTAACACAGATAGTATCTGTGCTGTGGTTTGTTAACAGTTGCCAGTGCAGTGCAGTGTCAGTCTCAGTACGGGCCCAAGTGTGATCGGGTGTGATTGGTCACTGTAACCACAGGCTTTGTGTGTGTAGTTCCTGGTGTGTATGATGGGTTGTTTTTTAATAACCAGCTCTTAAAAAACAAATCAGGGCTTTCTCCTGGGGAAGATGTTGTAGTAGTGGGGTGGTAATGAGACCGCAGCCAACAAACCCAGATGGGAGTTTGAAATTCGCCTGCTAAGTTTGCTTTCCTTTCCTGCAGGTCTCTTAACATGGACTTCGAGAATCAAGACAAAGAGAAGGACAACAGCAGCACGGCTGGGTCTTTTAATGGCAACAGCACCAATAACAGTAAGGGTCAGCTTTACTCCTTATCTTTCTTTCATCACTTCAGTGTGCTGTGTCGTCTTTTGTTTCACCCAGCCATGTGTGTCAGCTCGTGCTTTGCAGCTCCCCCTGATGTGAGGGAGCTGCTCTGTGGAAGCACATGCCATCAACTCGGTTTGTGCCCATGGAAGCTGAATTTAAACCCTCAGTGTCATGTTTCCATAATGCATAGAAACTTCATGCTGTGCAATCTGTCAGGTCCTACTGGATATGGAAACTGCTTTTATTTTTATATTTGAAATGCAGTTATGGAAGGCAGTGTAGTTTCTCTTTGTCTGGTGTTTATCACAGTGACACGACATGTCGGCCTGTCTGCAGACAATTAGAGGTTTAATCTCATGCTATGCTAATGAGTCTATAGGGATGATTCAGCTTTATCAACAGAGAAACTGAAGTATAGCTTTCACATGGCTTTGGGTGGCTCATGTAAAATGGACAACAAAGCATGTGTACACACAGCCCTTTCAGAGTGGGGATTAGCCTGTCAGCTCTGATGCGGTGGCTGTCCCCTCTGTTACTGGATGAATAGATTCCAGGCAGCTTGGCCATCGGAGATGCACTGTTTTGCAAGCAAAAGTATATATGTGAACAATTGGGATGGAATGTGTTGTACACAGTGTGCTGTAAATTCACACCTGAGTGTGATTTACAGTAACGTATGTGGCCGTGCTCTGAAAACAGACTCTAGAATGAAGTTTCAGCAAGTGGAAAACACAGGACTGGGACAGGTGAGCCCTGTGCACAGACCCCTGGATGGCTTTGTTTCAGACAAGAAATACAGCTTGAAATGAATACATAATAACAAGGGGGATGTGTTTCTGTGGCTTTGGGGTTTTTTAACCACTGGCAGCACAGTTCCAGCATGGAGGTGGTTCAGCAGTGAACTGCTGGGCTTTGGGCATGTGGGGAGTGAGCGCAGCGAGGGGATTAGCCATCACTGATTGGAGTTGAAATGAAGAACTTTGACTTTTAACACTGCACACACTGATTCCCATATGCCAGGGCAGTTTGTCGTATGTCACTTCTGTTTTTTTCCGTGGGAAATGGAAGAGCATGTAAATGAACCTCATTTCTCAAGGCAGGAGGAACTCGATGTAAGCCACAGATTAGGACACAGGACTTTCTGTCTCGGTGCTGTCATCACTGGGCTGTCTGTGCTGCGCTTTACCCTTTTGTCACTGCTCAGTAACAGAAGTAGCAGGGGTTTGTGCAGTGTAAGCAGTGTGATGTCTGTGACTGTGGTTCTGCTTTTCTGCTATAACAATTACAATATACTGCTGACAGAAACTGTGTTTTTTCATTTCCATGGGTATGTTGGTAACTGTGAGTTCTGTAAGCAGCCCTTTACTATGCCACTCTACTGGAAAAAATACACACACTGTTACACACACGTGCAATTTGTGTGTATGTATACTTGTTGTGTATAGGTTTGTGCATACATATGTGATTCACAATCGCGAGCTAATGTTAATTTTTAACTTGTTGCTCATTCTGTCTGTGGCACCAGGAGAAAACAAACAACAAAACCAAACACGAGTCTGCTTTCAACTTTGAGTTCTCGAGTTGCAACAGAGCAGTCCTGTTGGTGCCCAGTGACTCCCTGCCAGAGCTGTGTCATTTCAGAGCTGCAGTACAGAGTGAATTTCTATGGCACCAGCACTGACACGGAGCATAGTGTTCAAACCCAGAGTGCTGTCTGTGGTCAGGACAGGCTTTTGGTGTGTGTCTGCTATGAAGGAGCCCACATTAAGTGTCACCTCCTTTCTTCTGCAGGTATTCAAACCATCGATTCCACGCAGGCGCTGTTCCTGCCCATCGGGGCGTCTGTGTCTCTCCTCGTTATGTTCTTCTTCTTCGACTCAGTTCAGGTTGTCTTCACAATATGCACAGCAGGTGACTGCCTTTTCTTCTCCTTTTAATCACTGGAATAGAAGATAAAGCACTGATGCCATCTCCCATTATTGGTGGAAATCATAACGTGTCATCGTGCGTTTTCAAAAAATGAATTGGTTTCATGATTGGTTTCACTCTGTGGCAGTGAATGGCGGATGTTTGAGAAGTGCTTTCCACTTCAAGATTGGTTAAACTTACTGACCTGTAAATTGCGGAGGTTTGCAAGGTGCTGGATGTGTCATTTTAAGTAAACAGTTCCCTTGTTAAACATCAGTGCTTAGAACCATACGTGGTATTTCCTGATTCAGGTACTGCACAGGATCGTAGCACAGTTCGGTATTGGTTCGTAGCAGAAGCTCTGGAGGCCGTACTCAGACTTCTTCCCCTAGTTCATTTTGTTTTTTGCTCTGATACTGATTTTCATAGTTTGAAGGGTTTTTAATTATCAGCTTTACTCTTGCCCTGCTTGGCCTTAGGACAGAAATGAGATGATTGCAAATAAACTGCAACTCCTCTGATCCTGTTTATTATTATTTACATTTGGCTATTTAAGTAATACCAGGACTCTGATTTTTGGAAAGTGTTGGCCTTTTGATCTTCCTGCAGATTTCCAAGAGGCCAGCTGCTATTCATGGAAACGAGGTCCTCCTCACTGCTCCAAATGTGCACAAGCTTTAAAAAATTCTCCTCAGTTCACGCTCTGTCTGGGAAGGCTTTTAACCCCTTCAGCCCCTCTCATCTTCTCCCACTTCACCGATTTGCAGTGCATGCTTTTCCGTCCTGATGTCCTCCTCCCCTCCTGCCTCCTCAGTAGTGCTGGTGTTGGTGGGCGAAGGCCAAATCCTGCTCTCCAGATGAGTGCTGGGCTGCAGTCTGTGCTGCCGGTGGCTCCCTGCTGGGCGCTGGGTGCAGCTCTGGCTGCTGTCACGTGGATTCTTTCCTATCTGGAGTAGATCATTACTTTGTATAAATTACTGCACAAGATAGATGTTAGTGATAAGGGAAGCTTTATGACAAAAGGAAAGCTTTAAAGTCAAGCTTATTGGTCTGTGCATTTCCAGAATGACCCTGACATTTGTGACTATTTGTGAGGCTTGTGGTGTGTAGTCAGGCTGCATTGTTCCAGCCGGGGCTTGTTCCAGGTTTTAGAGTACTGAGTCTCTCTGGATTGGTGCCTTAGGGTATCTCTGCTCTTGCTTTATGATACTGCTGTGGCCTCACATCAGGGAGTGTCACTCAGCACAGAGCCCAGGAGCTCTGTTGGAGGCACTTGGCAGGGAGCAGGCCACGGCCGGGTCTCCAGCTCAAATACACCTCCCTTTGTGTAGAGTTCAGAGGCTGGTGTGGGTGTGTTTTCAAATTATGGCTGGTATCTGGTTTCTTAAACTGCTCTTAAATCTTTCTGCCTCGAACGCTGGCTGTTCAGGGAAGGGTCAGGGTGCAGGGAAGGCCCCATCGCAGCGCTGGGCTGGGAGCAGGCAGAGCTGGGGGCTGGCACAGTGCCTGCTGGGGGGAGTTAGGCCAAGGCATCCCGATCCTACAGTAGGTGTTGAGGCTGAGGGGGAGGAGAAACATCCAGCTGGAAGCCTGGGCAGTAGGAGCAAGGCTGAGAGCGGGTCCTTGTGGGCAGATGTGTGTTGGTGGAATTACGACTGATCTCTCTCTGAGGGAGCCCAGCTTCAGGGTAGCGGTGGTGGTGGAAGCCAGGATAGGAGGTGTGGGATCCCCTGGTGGGGAGCCTTTCCCAGGCACCTCTGAAAAGCATCCGAGGTACCTGAGTGCAGAGGTGTTGCACTGTGTTCTTTCTCTGCCCATTCTGCTTTTTTTCCCCTCCTATCTGAAATACGAACAGAACCGTGAGTTTCTGTGGTGCTGTTTGCCAGCGGGCACCTTTTGATTTGGGCTGAATTTCTTTGGTTATGTATTTATTTCTTCCAGCCAGACGGGGCAGAGCTGAGGGGTGGAAAGATGCGCTGTGACCAGAGCAATTCTTCTCCAGTTGGCTTCAGCTGTGTGCTGAAGAGAGTGTTTGATTCCTCCTCCCCTCATAGCTTAAGAAAGGAAAAAAATACTCTAAAAAAGCAATAAGAACCACCAGAACTTGTAAGGAACGAGTGGACGCTCAGCCCTTCGCTTTGCATTCGGTCTGTCCGTGCTCCGTCAGCTCTGGCTGCCGTGTCAGTGCTGCTGCCGGGCACTGCTCCAAGCCCTCACTCTTCTGCCTTTTGAACAGCCTTAATGCAGAACCCATGCTGTTATTAAAAAGCAAAAAGCTGGAAGGGAAGAATGGCTAGAAATGCCAGCAGTTACTGAGCTTCTTTACAGATGTGTGGGTGGGATAAATAGGCTTCATAAAAACAGAAACTATTTGTGGGAATGTTGTGTTTGGTGACTTCTGCTGTTTAACCATTTTTCCTGTTCTCAGAAGCTTGAAGCTCTTTGTATTTTACCTATTTTTACCTGTACTGCGATCGAGTAATGGATAAATGGTTATGAGTGAGAAGGGAGAAAAAAGTGACTGAGCTGGAAAACCACAGAACGCCTTTGTTGTGCTGAGCTGTGTTTGTCCTGGGCTGAAATGTTAAGGACCCCACGGTCTGTAGTAAGACCTTGCCTTTGTGTTGCCTCCTGGTGGAAACTTTTTATTGCCTATGTGGTCATGAAGGGCTGTGACAGTGGTTTTTGTTAACGTTTATCTTTTCCTTTTAGGTTTGGAGATAGGAGCATTCATTTCTTTTTGGAGCTTTTATTGTGATTGAAATTTGAAATTAATAGAAGTTCTGCGAAAAACCTTGGAGTCTTTAACTGCTGCTTTAGTAGTACTGCCTATGGCAATAGGACGTTGTTGCAAGAGCTTTTTCAAATTGGAGAAGCTACTTTGTGTGCTGTGGAAACGAGGTCTGGATGTACTAATTTTACCTTTTCTTCCTTTTCTAGTCCTTGCAACAATCGCTTTTGCTTTCCTCTTGCTCCCGATGTGCCAGTACTTAACACGGCCTTGTTCGCCTCAAAACAAGTAAGGACTTGAAAAATGTTCTGCTCCTCTTCTTGTATGTAATTCGTTTTAATATGAGTTCTTTAGCAGTCTTTGGTTACAAGCGTTAACCTCGGGGCTGGAGTTCGTGCATACTTGTGTGCAAACACTGCTTCCACTGCAGCACTGGGGAGCACCATTGCTGCAAGTCACGCGTGCTTGCCAGGCTGGGAAACACAAAACCATTGCAGGGGAATGGATTTCCCAACAGTGGCTTTTAAGAAGTTCAGTTTATTTTTGCTGAAAATTCAGTTTCAGGATTGGTGCTGGGTTTTAATGTTTCTTAATGTTGAACTAAGGGTGTCAGTGCTGGCTTGTTTGGAGGCAGTAGTTACACTGGTGAAAATGACAGTGGTTCATGTCATGTTTTGAAGCCAGATGTTTGTTTCTTTTCTTGTGACTCGGGCTCATGCTGCAAAAAGCACTTCCAGATGGTACTGGGAAATGCCATTCACGTGAACCATTTCAAGAGGGGTGCTGGGATTTACAGGTCTTACTCCATCATTATGGTTCAGGTGTTAATACATCACTTGAATGTTAAGGGAGAGTATTTTGCTGCTGTTCTGGTACCTACTTGTGGCAGAACTTCTCCTCGGCTGTTCTGGGCACCCTTCATCAACAGTTGAGCTTTGTTCCAGTAGCGTCCATTTTCTGTTGTGTAAATGGAAGCATGAAGCCCTGCAGCTGATGTTTGTGTGTTGTTCCTAGGATTTCCTTTGGCTGCTGCGGGCGTTTCACTGCTGCTGAGTTGCTTTCCTTTTCACTGTCTGTGATGCTTGTGCTCATCTGGGTCCTAACTGGCCACTGGCTCCTCATGGATGGTGAGTATGTGAATGAAGGCATTTGATGGCCATTTCGTGCCTGTTCTGACGCATCCAGACACCTGGGGATGGTTGGAAACATTTGCTGTTGTTACTGTCTTGCTGAATTGTACTATTTGTGTGGTAGACTCCCTGAGAACAAGGCCTGTCAGAAGCATGCTGGGGTAATGGTGGGGACACCTGTTTTTCTGGTTTGTGAAAGCTTCCCAGGAAGTGCTGGAACACCCATGAAAGGCGTCCTGCACCTGTGTGGCACAGGGTGAGCTGCCAGCTTCAGGTGAAGGTGTGTGGAGGCAGTGGTTGCTCATGAATCATAACGTGATCTGAACAGTGTGGTCCATTGCTGCTGTGCGCTGTGTTGGGTTTTGCTTTGGACGATCAAAGACTTCGTTGTGAGGCAGCAGCTCGTTGTCTGTGATGGTGCTGGCTGGGATGGGTGGAGCTGGCAGGCATACAGCTGGAAGTGTGGATGAAAGTGTGACTTTTTGGCTACGTTCTTTATTTTTTTTCCCTTTTTCTATCCTGGTTGAACCAAACTCACAGCTTACTGTTCCCACAAAGAGCTTTCCTCTTCCCCTCTGCCTTCCAAACCTCTCGTGCTAGCTCTGGCATCCATTTAGTCACATGGTGAACTGATTCAGCTCACTAGAATGGTAGCATACTCCTTTTTTGCTGGGCTATTTTTCTGCTGCTGTGGTGGGATGAATCAGATCATTGTGCATTCAGGTATGCACTAGATTTGGCAAAAGGTATGTGGCAGCACGATGGGATCTGAGAGGATGGAGTGGATGTGACAGCAGAGAGGGATGAAGGGGGCAGCCAGGGGCAGAGCCTCCGCCTCTCAGCAGTGCCAGGCGCTGAACTGGCTCAGGACACCTCGTGAAGTGGCATCCTGAGGTGGTGATTGCTTGAGGAAAAGTAGCTGGAACAGCATTTCCTGCCCTTGAAATTGCACCTCTCAATAAAACCCGTACGTGCCACCAGCTTTCTGCTTGCTCCTAAATGAGATAGCGGCAATGAGTCCTGAGCGCTGGCACCTTGACTGTGAATTTTGTATATGGGTATTATGTGCCAGCTGTGATCTCTGCTGCTACTGAAACTTCCGCCTGTTGCCTGCTGGGGAGTACCTTGCAAAACACCGATACCACGTGGAAGAGTGCAGGTGATGTTTGCTTTGTTTTATGCAGAGTGGCCCACCAAGGAGTCAAGGGTGATTTTTGATCTGTGGTACATACATAGTTAAATGTAGCTTCAAGTGTGAATTTGACACAGTCCGAAGAGATCTGTCTGGACAGAGAAGCTGACAGAAGCATTTACTTGGAGCAGTTATTTCTGTGAGCAACACACTCTGAAATAGCGGGCACTGAGGCAGTTCACCTGCAGAGCTCTGATCTGTGGGCACTGAGGCAGTTCACCTGCAGAGCTCTGATCTGTGGGCATTGAGTGGTTCCTGGGTTTTATTTCTTTGTGATTATTTATGATGCAGTGAATTGTGTTGGTGCCATTTAGCTTTGGAGTATTTTATGTATTTTATATTACAGATGTTGTACTATATGGGTTAGCCTCCCTTAGTTTGTTTAAATCCTTCTGGTCCTGTGTCAGCAGAAATGAAGCAGATGTGACTGTGCCTTATATTGCCTGCACCTCTGGCTGCAGGGAGGAGCAGGGCGTGCCTTGTTTTGCAGCTGAATCCTTTTTTATGAGTATTTTAGAGCTAAGTAAAAAGGGAAATCGAAATCCTCAGTGGCTTTTTCTGTTACCTACAAAGTCGAGGTGCAGCAGTTTCTGCCAGAAAAGCCTCCATTGCTCAAATGGAATTCCCTCGTCCCCGGGTAGTTGGTTGGGTCGTTCCTAAGCGTAGGGACACGTTGCAGGATAGGGTGAGAAGGCTGTCTTTTAAAAGCTTTCCTAAACACAGGAAGTGTGCGGAGATGGAACATGGGGGTGTTATCTTTGGGTTTATGCCGTATCCTTTGGCAGCGGTGGAGTGAACTGAAGAGTCCTGGGTACCCTGGGAACTGCTGTGGGTCTCAGCTGCTGCAGCAACCAGACAGAAACTGCTACATGGTGTGTGTTTATTTCTGCTTTGTAAATACACTTTGAGAGTTGTGTAGGTAGGTAATTAGGTCACAGCTTCAGCACCTGTTCAAAGGTCAACTGGTGGCTTATGGGTGAAGCTTAAGTCCTGCTTGTTTACGTAATGATCTGCAGAACAGAAATTGCACCACTGATTTCATCTGTTCTGGCTGCAGTAGTTCAGTAGAGCTAAAAAAATACATCTGCAAGCCCAAGATTTAATCACACACGCAAGAATAATTGTAATCCTCAGAATGTCCTTACTCTGTAAGAGGGGTGCTTGCTGGGGCGTGGAAGTCAGTCCCTTCAGTTGGCTGAATGGTGACTCTGTCAGGTAATGCTGTCAGTTCGGCACTTCCAGCTTTCGGTCTGTGTGTCGGTCCGTCTTTCTGTCTCCTTGTCTGTCAGTTTGTCCATCTGACAGTCGGACTGATGGGTAGATGGGCAGACTAATGGACCTATGGACAGAAAGATTGACAGAAAGATTGACAGAAAGATGGATGGATTGGCAGACCGAAGGGTGGACGGAAAGACAAACTGACCATCTTTCCGTCTGTCCCTCTGTCTGTCAGTGCCCATCCTTCAGTCTGTCAGTCCTCCATCTTCCTGTCTGTCAGTCAGTCCCTCTGGCAGATACATAGATGGAAAGCCGGATTTGACAGGCAGTTGGATGGACTGATGGACATTTGCAGAAGGACAGACTGGTGGACACACAGAAGGGCAGAGACAGGCGGACAGGTGGAAGGACAGACAGAAGGGCAAACAGACGGACACATGCATGAAAGGGTGCACAGACAGACAGACAGGCAGAAGGACAAACGGGCCATCTCTGTCCATCCGGCATTCAGTTTGACCGTCTGTCTTTCCGTCCATCCAACACTGCATCATCCTGTCCACGCGTCCTCCTGTCTGTTCCTCCAGCGCTGCCTGTCTGTATTCCTGCCTGTCCATCACTCCATCAGTCTGTCTTTCCATCTGACACTCCATCCCTTGTTGCCTGCCCTTCTGTCCGTCCTTCTGATGCTCTGTCCCATCTGTCCTTCCATCCTTCTTCCATCCGTCTGTCTGTCCAACACTGTTTGTCTGTCCCTCCATCTGGCTCTCCGTCCAGCCAGCCATCTTTCCATTTTTCTTTTCCGCCCCCTTTTAAACGCTCTGTTCATTGGTGCAATGAAAATGTCACGTGTGTGAATGTGCACAATGCAGGAACTGATTGTGTGAACAGTAGTTAAAGCTTCACAAAATATTTCCACTTCTGGTTAATTATAACGTGGAAATCCTCTCCTAAACATAGGCCAGCCTGAGCTATTATTAGCATTGGCTTTGGAGAAATCTCTTTGATTTAAGACAGCCTGTTCCTTTGTATTTGCTGTTCTGCCAGAGGAAGTCTGTAACTGAAGGCTGTGCTGAATTACTGAACACACTTCTTTTGCTCCCTGCTTTGCTGTGTCAAATTGTTTCAACATCAATAATTTATGTTCTCTGATAAGTTGCAATAATGCAGCACGATTTAGGATACTTTGTAATCTCACTACTCACATCACTTCATGGAAACTGGCAGCCGTGCTGCTCGGGGTTACGTGGAGATGCCGAGGTGGGCCGGGCATTGCATGAGCTGTGCTGGGAGCTGCTCCATGGCTTTGTCTTGGATCTGTGCTAAATGGTCTCTGCAGTGCTTTGATGGAAGAACTCGGTACCTTCTGGATGAAATGCAAGTGTCGTGGATTTCTGCAATTCTGTAATGATGGTGTGAGAATTAGAAGGTTAACTTGTGAACTGTGGCCTGATCAAGTTGTCATGCTGGTCAGCTTATGCTGACAAAATACATAGGGGATTGGATTTGTAACTGCAGAGGAAGGGCTCCCACCCCCCCCTCCCCCCCTTTCTAGACATGCTTGTCACGTTTCGGGTTTAATTTTGCGTTGCACATCCGTAATCTTCTCCTGGAACAGAATCGACAGCTCTGAGCTTGCAGCATCAGTCAGTGCAGTTTGCTCGTGTTCTGAAAGCTCACCACTGGGAGAGGACTTGCCCTGTTTTCCCACTGAAGGGCAGGCTTTCACACAGCTGTTTGTTACTGGGAAATCCCTGTACTTCTAAACAGGAGGAGCTCATAGCTGATGTTTGGGCGGTCTTGCACAATCTTTTTCAAGCAGAAGATTGGTTTGAGCGCTTCTTGGTCGTACTGTGTGACGTTAGCATGTCGATTGCTGGGGTTGTTTCCTGTTGGGGGCACAGATGGTTGAAAACTGTGGTGCTGTTGTTTGTAACTGGACAGCTTGTGTTCTGTGGGGAGATGGTCTCCAGGACTGTGATCATGAGAACATTTGTTCGTGGTGGGCAGTGGGAGTGGAGTGGTGTTTCTGTTTCTATGGGGACACGTTTGCAGATGGATGTGTTCCTCTTGAATGTATTTTGTCTTCTCTTGACTTGTAAGAACTTCAGTATCTGGGAATACTAGAAGTCCATCTAGTGCATGCAGTGCTGCACAGGTGCAGACAGAAGCTTCTTCTAAGTGGTTTTTTTGGGGCAGGGGGAGGGCATTGGTTTCTTTTTTTGTTGTTGCTACTTGTTTGGTTTGGGGTTTGTTCTTATTTTTAATGCACTAATTATGTACTTGCATTTTGTAGCTCTGGCTATGGGCCTGTGTGTTGCAATGATAGCCTTTGTCCGGCTGCCGAGCCTGAAGGTTTCCTGCTTGCTGCTCTCTGGGTTACTAATTTATGATGTCTTTTGGGTAAGTGCTTTGTTTTGTTCTGCTTAAACTGTTCTTATCGTTTGGATTTGTCATTGGCCTTGTGCTGTCTTCACATGAAACGTGCTCGTATGAAGCTGAGTTTCATTGCTCTCTTCTGAAAACTTCAGGTCTTCAATGGAATACGTTATAATTTCCTCACTAATTAGTTAACAAAAGCAGAAACATTATTAGAATACTTCAGCTTTGGCAGATTCTAGGAAAAAACGAGACCTTCAGTTTTGAAGGCTTGGCTGTGGATCAGAACAAGCAGTTCCAAGTGAATGGGAAGCCTTATCCGCACTTGCACGGTGCTGCATGCCAACTTCAGACTAGCAGTGGAATCCTCAGAACAGGAATGCAAACTGATTTATAGCCAGTAAAGCTGGCATAAAATCTCACAGCACTTTTGCAAGAAACCTGACAATACATTTGGTGATCCTGGAAGCATTTAGTTCTACCTTTGCATAGCAGCAGGACTGACTGGGGAGTTCCTTGCTGACAGCTCTGGCAGCGAGTCAGTCTCTCAGTGTGTGAGCTGTAGTGTGAGAGCCCATTAGAAATAAGTGTTGCATCACCCAGGCTGAGCACTGTGCTTACCTCTTCTCTGCTTGCAAGCTTTCCTATATTGGGTGCCGTAGTACCATCCTCTTCCTGGTGCTCGTTGTCCAGATACTGTAGTACCAGCTGGTCAGTGTCTTGATATCAGAAAGCATATTCCAGTTATTCTTGAGGAGTAATAGTGTAAAAAACTAAAATAGTGTAAAGAAACCCAAACAAATGCCTTTTCTACAATACATTCTGATTTTGTTACCATATCTACAATGTGTGCACATGGAAATGGGAACAGAATATGCTGTTGAGTAGACGAAGCAAAAAGAAGGGGGGAAAAGAGCTGCTTTAAGTTGCTCTATGATTACAGTTTGTCATTTCTAAGGATTGCCTTGCTCCGTAGGTCTTTTTTTCTGCATACATCTTTAACAGCAATGTGATGGTGAAGGTGGCCACACAACCTGCTGATAATCCTCTCGACGTTTTGTCCCGGAAGCTTCACCTGGGACCAAACGTGGGCAGAGATGTTCCCCGCCTGTCGCTGCCTGGTAAACTTGTATTTCCAAGGTAAAAGCAGCCGTTTTTTATGGCACTATAGCAGAAAAGTTCCCCTCAGCACTATATTAGCACTAATTCTATTTCCTGCTAATTCTGTTGGAAAACACCAGCTTGGTTTCCTGTTCAGTCAACCCCTCTTTGCGATAACAATGTCTGTAGTAGAGTTTTAAGGGTTTGGTGCTTCTTATTTGCTGTCCCATGCATGCAGAAATGGCCCTAAGTTAGGTCCTGGCCTGTTCAGAACAGGATACACTTTATGATGCAAGTTCTGCAGTTTAATAACGTCTGCTGTAGTTACGTGTTTATGAACTCATGCTTAAAACCAAAAAGAGCTTAGGTTTATTCTAGAATTAGTCATAAGTACTGCATAACTGCAGGTAATTGGGAAGGGAGTTAGAGACTGGGATGGGCAATGAAGGCTTACTGGGTGAAGTGCTGTGTTGGAGGGCGATTATTCCACATCTCTCCTCTGCAGGAGTTCCTTGATGTTTAGGACTTTGAGCCAGCTACACGTAAGCCTATGAGCGCTTCAGAAGCCATGCAGTACGTTGGCTTATCGTTGTTCTATTCTTTTGATGCTGGAGTGCTGAAATAGCAGAGATTAGGGGATGATTATCTGCAGTGATAACAAGAAAATTGCTTAGTTGATGCTGCACTGAACTTCTTTGGCATTGCTTTCAGAAAAAGACCTCGTGTTTATGATAATGGCAAATCTCAGTTTTTAATCTGCTTAGCAGTTGGCTCTTTCCTGGGAATCCAGCAGAATTACAGTTTTGTATGCATTGTGTCTGAATTAAGCCAAAGATCTGAAAAGGCCATAAACTGATTGATTGTTTTACGTTAGAGGTGATTTATCTACACTGGAATGAAGGCACCGTGTTTGTCAGTGTGAATCAAACGGTTGGTGGCGTTGTCAGCTGGTACCCACCTCCTGTTGGTGGATGGGAGATGGAAGTACCGAGCTGATGGATCTGTTTCACTGAGTGCCTTCCAGCCAAGCAGCTTAACCCTGCAAGTAGGAATACCTGCTTTGGAGCAACGCGTTACAGTGTCTAAATGAGAACATTTAAAAGCTGATTCGGTGGTGAAGTCAGTAAGGAAAGTCTTTAGTGGCTGTATTTATGCAATAGGTTCTACTACATAAAAGTTTGCCAGTATAAGAAGGGCATGTGCAAAATGAAGCTCAAAAACAAACTGGAGGAGTCTGGAGCTTGTTACCTCGTGTATGGGTGCAAACCCAGTTTCAATTGCTCTGCAGTTCCACGGGCAGCCACTTCTCAATGCTGGGGATTGGAGACATTGTGATGCCAGGTCTTCTGCTCTGCTTCGTCCTGCGCTACGATAACTACAAAAAACAAGCCAACAGCGATTCCTGTGGAGCCCCAGGGCCAGGGAACATCTCTGGACGTATGCAGAAGGTCTCCTACTTTCACTGCACACTTATTGGATATTTTGTAGGTGAGTAATTGGTTTAATATGGATAGCTGCTTAGTGAGCAAGAGTGGGATTATTGTAGTGGGTTTAAAAGACGATGAAACAAAGTGTAAAGAGGCTCTGGGAGGCTGCTTGGTTATGTTGGTTTTGAGTTCTCCTTTCTTGATTTTCATTGGCATGATGGAGGAAGAAAAGCCCTTCCCGACTTGGCAGTTTTTTCTGTGTGGATTTTACTTTGAGGATGAAAGAGATTATCAGCATCTTTCTGTGAGGAGCTTTTTGTACCTTGCTTTACGAGTGCAGAAGCTGCTCTAGCTCATACCTGGGTAAGGCAGAAAAGACATGGGAGGTTTCTAGATGGGTTATGCTGTGAAAGAGTACATCTAGATAATAGATAGTTGCAGCATTTTTGTATTCTAGTGTTAACCCCTATGATCCTGTAACATCTTAGTATTTACAGAGAACTGTAAATAGTTGCAGCTGGAATGCCATCTGTGGTTTGAAGCAGCTGTCCCTCTCCTCACTAATGGACTTTTTCTCTGAGGTCAGGACCTGTGTGTATCCAGATCTCCTCAGCCTTTAGCAGATGCAATGCAGAGATCATTTCTTTCTGGTTGTGTTCCCTACCCACCCGCCCACCCCTGGCTTTCCCCCCTGTTCCTCTTGGGCATGCATTGAAAAGCATTCCTGGTGTGAACAATCCTTCCTCCCAGCCCCTTGTTTCTCAGGCTGGGGGCTCAGACTGGCGGTCTCAAGAGGTACCAGCACTGAGTAGCACATAAAACAATTCAGCGTGGTGCACTCAGTTTCCTCTCCTTTGCTTTTTGTTATGGTTTGTGTTATTATTAGCTTAGTCTTTGAGGTTTAAAACTGGAGTGAGGGGCTCAGCACAGCCTAACATTAAATGGAATAACTACTTCTTATTTTATAACTATTTAGGGAAAGCAAAGCACAGATACATACATTTTTCCACAGCCTGTCTTAGAATGGTGGGTAAGGAAACACCTGTGGATGAAAAGATACAGAACATCCATATGCTGTGTAAAGATGTTCAGTCACTTATTTCTTTTACAGGCCTATTAACTGCAACAGTAGCCTCTCGTATTCACCGGGCAGCCCAGCCTGCCCTCCTGTATTTGGTACCTTTTACCTTATTGCCGCTCCTCACCATGGCATATTTAAAGGTAAGATAGGACTGTGGCTGGCAGGAAGCCCGGGGCTCAGCTGGCAGTGAGGTCAGTGCTCCTGCACTGGGCAGCAGCTACTGGGGGATGCGTGTCCACCCCTGCCAACGGCCGTGGCTGAGAACTGATGAGCTGATGTTCTGCTCCCGTGGGGAATCCTCGCTTTGGAGCACTGAGTAACCCAGAGATGTATGCTTAAACTAGAAAATAATGCATGCACATAAAGCATCAGTAAACATAAACTAAACAAACGCAGCAGTGTTAAGAGCTGTCTTAATTAAATAACAGAGTTTGTCCTCCCCCAGCTGGCCACGAAAGAAAATGTTTGCACAAAGGCTGAATAGAGAGGAGGGACAGGTCTGTGCGCATTGCCAGCACCTGTTCTGAACTGGAATTTTAAAACGTTACCTTTACTGTTCTGGGTTGTTTCTGAAATATGCATCTGACAATCTAGAGAATGGAGCCTAAGAAAGGGCAGAATATTCCACCCGCATAGATATTTGAGGTAGATCTGCCTCAGAAATGAACCATTTTGTCCTGGTGGTGGAAAGGAAGCATGTATTTTACTGTCTTAATTATAATCAGCAAAGCAGGTGGAGAACAGCTTCACTTTAAGATATGCCCATGGTTATACCTGTATTTTAAAGCCTGAATTCTAAACAGGCTTTACAGTATCTGAGTTCAGTCTCCTGCTGCTGTTTTACCGCCCAGGGCGATCTACGTCGCATGTGGTCTGAGCCTTTCCACTCCAAGTCCAGCAGCTCCCGCTTCCTGGAAGTATGATGGAACAGACAGTGACCTGAACTTCTGCCTTGGTCCTTTTCACTTTAACTTGTGGCTTTGTCATCTCCTGAAGCTGGACTGGCTGCCAGGTACTTGGGAAGGTACCAACTACAGGACTTGTATGAAAGAACGGAAAGGAGGGGAAGGAAAAAAGGTTCTGGAGCTCCGTCTCATCGCCCCGCAGATGTGGAACTGGGGACCCTTTGTGCAACTGCAGCCACTTTCCTCTTTTCCTCGCTCTGGTGGATTAGTAGCAGACTATTGCCTACGTGAGAGAGGAAGAGACAGACTTGAAACTGAAAACGGCTTGAAGTCGTTCAAAAACTCGTGAACACTAAGAGAAAAAACAGTTAGGCAAACTGAAGCTTCTTCAGCAAACCCTCACCTACATTGGGACCAGTTTCCTGTCGGACTTCAGTTTTGAAAAGAACTGAGACAGAAGGTCTTCTGTCACAATATTGGGGTTTTTGTTTTGTTTTGTTTTTTTATTAAATATTTCCTGTGGTGTGAGGTTACTTATTAAATCCACAGACATGGAGTGACTTCTTGCAGTATACATATACAGATTTGTTGTAACGAGTTACATTTCCACGCAGATGTCATGTTGCAGTGAAAAAGGGCACGATTTTTATACATATATATATACACACACATATAGATATATATATGAATAAATAAAAAGGAAAACCTGCTAAGATCATGCTATGTAGCAGACAGGGGCTTGCTGTAATTTTTAGCATGTAGAGCAGTTTACTCTGGCTTTCTTGTATATGAATCTACAATGAGCTGCTGTTTTTCTCCCCCCTCCTGAAACCGAACCTGCAGTTTAAGAACAGATGTAGTATTTGTACCCACTGTACTCCTGGACTTTAGGGGATATTTGATTTTGATCAATGTAGCAAACTAGGGAAGCAAAACATTGAAACCTAACCCTGTTTGTGTGAGGGGGGGGGTGGGAAGGGTGTCTTTTTTCTTTTCTTTTTTACAAACAGCTCCCTTGCAGGTTTTTAGTAGTTCCTTCCTGACCCGGTGCATGTATTATAGCAGCAGTTGTCTTTGTGCTTTCTGATCATAGTAATGTATCACTTGTAAATACATTTTTTCTATTTTCTATTTTTTTGTATTTTTTTGCATTTTGTTCCATTAGTGTGCTGTATTTTTCCATGCCCTGCCCCTTAAAGGAAAAAAAAAAAAAGGAAAAAAAGAAAGCTGTCCTTTCCTGTTGTGCCTGGTCAGTCTGTGCGTTGATGCTCTGTACCTGACAGCCTGTTGGAGGTGTTGTGGTGGCTGCTTTTTTCCAACCAGCAGTTCTGGTTCTGTTGTTTTATTGCCTGGAAGGCAACCAGAACGTCCCTTCATTGTGCCTCGTTAGCCTGGTGCTGAGACCTGTGAGCTGACAGAAGGAAGACAGGAATGTTCCAGACTGAGGTCTGACTGAGCAGCACCTGCGAGGCAGTTCTTTATTGCAAACAGGTAAGGAAGTTTTGGTGAAATGTCTGATCCTTTCTGCTCTGTTATTACAAGAGCAAAATTTGTCTGGCCATGCTTAACGAAGCATCTGCCCGTCCTGTTTTTAATTAAGGTGTTCCTCTGTTCTCCTCAGCAGGTCTGTCCGAGCTCGCAGGCCGTGGCGCCGCAGTGGCTGAGTGGGCTCTGGATGGGCTGAAGCGGATGTGATACGGGTAAAACGTGAGGACACTGAAAAGCAGCACAGCAGCCCAGGGGTGGGGGTGGTCCCAGGACCTTTCGGGTGGGTGCCAGGAGCATGCTGTGACTTGTTATTTTCCCCCATTCTTATCTTTCACTTGGTTGAAAGCATTTTCTCTTATCGTGTGCCTGCAATGCTCTTCATCAGACAATTGTCGCTTTTAGAAGTAAATACTTATAAATTAAAAACCTGCATTTACTGCAGGTATTAGATCTCAGAGATGCAGTCAGCCGGGGATGGAGGGACATTAAGTTTGAGTGTATAGCTGAAAAGTGAATAAATATTGACGAGTGTATTCAGAGAGAAAAAGGACACTTGGTTTTCCTGCCCAGGGGTACTGAAGCAGCAGAGTAGTATCTCTAGATCCGGTCTGCTGAAGCCTTCTCCTCTCAGTCCTTCCATCCGCCTGCTAGTGACGCACGTCTCAAGTGCTCTCAGTTTCTTGGGAGCGCCCTCCTGTCTTTGGAATTAAAATAAAAGGCCTTTCTCTGGTTTTGTAGTGGCATTTCTAGTCCGTGCCAGGAGCTTACGCCTGCAAGTGATTTTCTACACTTAAAAGGAATTCTGGAAAAAGTTCTAGAAGTGCTAATTGGTAAATGGTTAATTAGAATTAATTTAGCCTTCCAGAAAAGGGTTGGCCTTCCTCTTTTAAATCAGTATTGCCTTGATGCACACTGTGTGTGTGACCTTCTGCCTTGCACCAAGAAATGGGGTTGTAAATGCAGCACCTTGTTTCTGAACCAGCTCTGAAATGAAGCCTGCCTTCCCAGGTGGAAGCCTGCAGCTGCCAGCTGAGCAAAGTTGAACCCAAAGGGGTTTGCAATGTTGCAATGGCAGCCATCACTGGCAAGAAAAGGATTGTGGTGCTTTAGTGGGGGTTAACTGAAGCATAACTGCACAAAGCTGTTGCATTTGCACAGGCGAAAACATTCCCCTAAGATTTTTGATTAAATTAAAGCTTATATCACTTTGTCCCACAGCTGCCCTGTTGAGAACAAGCTCAACTTTGGGGGGGAATAGAAAGGATTCATACCTCAGCACTCTGCTGCTGGGCGCTCTGAACCTTCTGGCCTTGTTCCTTTGGCCTGGCTGACAGCGTGTTGAGGACGAAACTGAACGCGCTGCTGTGGTCCTTTGGATTTCTCAGGGCCATCTGGGCACAGAATCCCTGTCCCTGCTGGGTCCCTTCATGCCTTCTTGGTTTGACGTTCAACTCTTTCATGAACCACTTGATACAAATTCCTGCAGTGCAATCTTCAAGCACCTGTCTTGTGAAAAGTTGTCAGGAAAAAAAATATCCATCTAACAAAAGCTTTTATTTAGGAGAGTGAAAGGTTACTGTCCACAGTTAGAAAGCCCTGACTGCTGGTCGGGACTGGGAGCAGGACTGTGAAATGCCAAGCAGCTCACGGTTCTGGAGTTGGTTCTCTGCTGTGTCTTTGGGAAGAGTCAGCTTACAAATTGTACTGACTGCTGTGAAGCTTTCCCACAGGACTTGCCCGTAGTCCTGAAAAGATTTGGAGCTGTTTGGCCGGGCAGGATGTGTTTTGCAAATTCAGACCAGTAATTCCAGGTGTGCAGTGGCCCATTGGGAGCAGCCTGTGATGGTCAGCTCATTCGGTGCTGCAGTTCCCATGGTGCTCATGGGAAGCTGTTTGTGGAGGTTGAAGTTTCCCGCTGTGAGCGTGGACGTGCAGTGTGTTCTCTGAGGGAAGGGGGAGAGGTCATCGGAGCAGTGAGGAAACACGTGCTGACTGTTGGGACTGACTTCCTCGTCTCAGTATTGACCTCGTTAAGGGAGAAGTGGATGCAGAAGTCCCTGGTGTTCTTTTTATACAAGTGGTGAGCGAGCATTGGACACTGTGTAGGTAAATAGTGGTAAACTGCATTTTCATTCAAATCGTACTGCTGCGTGTTCTCATCTTTATTTTTCTTGTTCTTACAGGTATTCAGCTTTTTTTTTTAATTTTAAAAGTCTTTCAAATTTGGTAATTTTTATGCCTTTTATGATCCCTGATGAGATGAACGTGTGGCTATGCTGGCTGTGCTGTTTAATGAGGGCTTTCAGATTAGGCACAACAACATTTAATTTAAAATCATTTGTCCACTTTTTTTCTCTTAGCAAAACACTGTCAGAAAGAGACAAGTGGACAAGAAAGTGATCTGGTGTGAAAGCAATGCTGCAGTAATTTCAGCTGAGTCCTAGGAGTAAAGGCATCTTACGTGCTCCACATTACTGTAACTGCTCTGCAGGTGAAGAAAGGGTTCAGTGAGGGCTGCCCAGGACCCCCTGGAGCAGGGAGCAGGGAGCAGAGAGCAGTGCAGATGCGCTGCCACTGCATGGCCAGGCCTCCTGCCCTGGAAACTGACCTGGTGAGTTTGTAACCTCCAGCTGAAAACTCCCAAGGTTTCCTCTGCTTTGTTCCCTGCCGTTCATTTGTAACTTATTTAACGTACATTCAGAGGACTGTGGGCTAAAGTGTCCTTGAAGAGTGCACTGTGCCTTTCTTTCCCGCCCCACATATAAGTTGCACATGACCTGGTTTTCCCATCTTGGTGCCTTAACTTTGCTATATTGGCTCATAAAACCAACGAACTTTTGGTTTCAACCTGAAATTGTGCTTTTGCTGATAAGAGAGCGTGGCCCTGCTCACACACAGCCAGGTTAGTGCTCTGGCTGGGGGTGGATCTTGCTGAGAGCTCTATTTAACGCTGCAGAACTTGATTGTGTTTTGCTCTTTCAGCAGGTTTTCTTCTGTAGCAGCCCTGAGGAGCAGACACACATGCATTAAAGCTGAAATTGTCTCAGACAGCAGCAGAGTGGAATAGGATCTCTCTATATTGCTCAGTGAAAAGCCAGCTCTTTGCTCTGGGAGCTCTGTGGAGGATTTTGTGTGTAACTGTGCTGTTTGCCCCAAAATACTGCTGAGCAGTGCTGTGAGACAGGTTACCTGTACCTGCCCGAACCTGTGGCAGCAAGGAAGGTATTGGAAAAGCTTTTGTTTGACAGACTTTGCACCCCTAAAGCATGTTGTCTGGTTGGTTTTTTTAGATAGTAGCAAAAGGGGGCTCTTAGAGGCTTGTGAAACATTCCTAGGCTCTTGAACGTTAATGTCATGCTGTACCTACACCAGTGATTTTTGACCAGCTCCACCCTTTCTGCAGTTTGGTGACATGCAGTTGATTGCAGACTGTGACAGAGGTGCATTGAGCAAATCAGCACCAAATATGCAGCTAATGTGTTAGCCAGGCCAGCTGCTGTACTGATGTCAGCTAGCAGGAAGCTTGTTAACAAGGCATGCAGCGTGCTATCCAGGAGTTCCCAAAGGCACGCTGTGGTCACAGGCATGCAGCAGGGCTCCCCATGGGCAGGAAATTGCTTGGTGCTGCCCACTGTGTTCTCAGCAAAAGGTCCACATGGGATTTTGGTATACCTAGTTCGTAGTTGATTGCAGTGTGTTGTCAGCTGATGTTCGCAGCTAGTCTCCCACTTCAGTCTCCCACTATGAGGGCACAGGTGCAATTTCACTCAGATCTGAAGATGAGTAGCAATCATTTAGTGTTGCTGAGTGAAGGAGGTATGATGAGGAAGAGGAGCAGGCTGAAAGCAGGTGTAAGAGAAGCAGCTTGATGAAGCAAGGGGAAACAGTGCAGCAGGTGTGGCCTAACAGTGACTGCTTGTTCTGGTGCACAGTAAAGATGAGCACTGACCAGTAACGCTGCGCTCCCAAAGTCCTCACTGCAAGCAGTGAGCAGTGCCTGGGCCTGCAGTGCCTGCGCTGAGTGGCTGTGAGGAGAAAACCAACCTTGTGTAAAATAATCTCACTTCCTCCTACACAGTCATTAAATGAGTCTTTAAAAAATCATCAGAGCAGTGATACAAGTAGAAATTGAGCTAGATGTCTGACACTGTGAAGGCTTTCATAGCTTACAGTACATTTGTGATCACTGCAATGGTCTTCCAGTAGACCTACTTAGCTCACTGCCTGGCTCTCAGATTGTGACAGCAGCAAGGAGAAATCCAAACTCTGTCCCAACATGCCATCACCAGCAAGCGACCTGCAAAGGGATGTTCTGTATTACTGGGACATCTGCACCAGCAACCACCCACCGCACTGCGCAGCGTTGGCACAACCGGTGTATGCAGGGCAGGGGGGTTTGTGCTTCTGTGTCTTGGGACTGGAAGAAACCATTCTAAATTGTCACATTTGAATTTAAAAAGGGGGGAGGGGTGGTCCTTCAAAAACGTTCTTAAAATCAGGTTTTATTCATCTTCTGTTCTCTTTTATGTAATATTATCTCATCTTGCTGTTTTCTTGCTGCATAAATCAAATAAACACCACCACAGGAAAATAACCATTTACAACTGGTGTACTCATTGTCTGGACAAGGGCCGTGCAGATTGTAGTCTTAATCCTGTCCATCTTTTCCTGAGTTTAGAGCTTTTCTTCTGGCTGTTTAATTTTCAGAAAGTTACTTTTTTGCTGAAGATGACTGATGGAGGATGTGTGCTACTGCCAGCGCTTCCTGGTAAGGTTTTTTGGTATCGTCTGTTCATTTCCCACTTGTTGCCCAAAAATGCAGAGAGATCAAAACCTGTTACTGCCACTGCATGCACCTTCTGTCCTGTTAGATAGCTGCTGGTACAGTAAAAGCAGTCTGTGGTCTGTCTCAGCCACTGCAGCTTCTCTCTTCTTTGCTTTTACAGCTCCATCCACGAGGGGTTCACACTATGAAAGCTAGTGTTTTTTTTTTTCTGACCTTTGCTTTTACATCCATATACACAGCAACCAGAGCCTGAGTAAGAGCCTGCCTTCTGGCTCCTCTCCTGCTGGAGGTAGGGGAAAGTGCACTGCTGCAGCAGGTCTCAGTACAGCCTGCATAGAACAGGGAGCTCACCACAGCTGCAGCCCTGAACTTCAGGAGCTGAGAAGCGTGGCAGTGTAACCAGCAGCCCAGGAACAGTGCACAGGGGTCACATCTCTAACACTGGCACTGCTTATCACACTGCTCATTGACAAAGCCTTGCAAAGGAAGTGCTGCAAGATGCACAAGGAGTGCAGCTGAACAGCGCAGTCACCCTGTGCTACTGAAACAAAACAACACACCATGTTAGGAAAAGCAGCCATGAGCTGCTTCCTCTCTCCTGCACTCATGGCCATTTGCTTTCAAAATGGGATACAGCCTTCCATGCACCATGCTTCACCCAGAGAAGAATCAGCACATTTTAAGGTCAGTTACTCATTAGTGAGGAAAACTTCCATGATCCTCAGTGCTTGGACGGCTGTTAGGAGGCACTTAGGGGCAGTATCTTGCCGTAAGGTTCTTCAGCTACGGTAGGCCTTCAGCAGTTGACCTGCTATCACCAGTCTCTGGATCTCACTGGTCCCCTCGTAGATCTCAGTGATACGAGCGTCACGGTAATGACGTTCTGCTGGCATCTCTGTCACATAACCCATACCACCCAGGATCTGGATGGCCTGAAACAAAGGTAGAGGGTTAGAATAGATGCAGGGCCACAGAACTTGTTTTCCACAGCCCACAGCCACCTGAAAAGGAACTAATCTCACTGCATGCATACCTGGAGGAAGCACACAGGGCTGACTGACACACTTGAAATCAGAGAGATGCACACAATTAGAAGTAGTGTAACATTAACACTGACATCCCAGACAGCAAATGAACCACTTCAGTGGTATTTGTTGTTTTTCCATATTCAACACAGCCATGTTTAATGGCAGGGAAAAAATAAATGCAGACACCACAGGTACTGCTCTATCTATCTTCTCATTATACATCAAACTTACTGCTGGTTGAGTTGGCTACAGCTAGGCTCCCACAAAAACACCAATCCAGTCAAAACACTCATGCTGCCTATGGGCAGCATCAATCATGATCATTAATAACACAGCATCACATGCCTGCATAACCCTGAATCCAAAGAGGTGGCCAGGCTAACCAGATTCTCGTGCCTTTGTTAGAAAAAAAGACAACATATACGTATGTTCTAGTAAAGATTAAATTTCATCCCATCTTCATGCAGGTACTTGGCTTGTTGTGTGTAAGAGATGGAACACACACTGCCTTTCAGCATGCTGTGTAGCTGAGAGTTGCCAGCTGTGTAGTTACCTGATGAGCGATGTTTGTTGCAGCTTCTGATGCAGCCAGCTTGGCCATTGCCGCTTCCTTTGGGAAGGAAAACATCACTGAGGACGCAGCTATCACAGAAAAAGGAAAGCCCCAACTGCAACAGGAGTCTGACAGTCTGCAGACCAACTGTGCAGAAAAGACAGGCCAGGTCACTGGCACCAGCTCTCAGCAGCCAGCCCCTCGCCTTGGATAAAAGCAGGGCTCAGCTCCAGAGCTGGAGCTGATGGCAGACAGCAGGGTGCAGTATCTGCTGATACTGGACCACCAACAGCGCTGGGCTGGGCAGGACTGAATGCAGCCATGCAGCACATCACACCATTTGTTTGCCTCAAGCCTGTGCCCGGAGCTGTCTCTACTTGACAAATGCAAAGCTAGAAATAAATACCTTTGTGAAGGGCTTCCCGTTGTCTTTCAGCATAGCAGCTCTCCAGGTCAGTAAGCGTGCACTCTCTAATGCCACAGCCATGTCTGCTAACTTAAACTGCAACGACAAACACTGCCTTTGTCTGAGGAGGCTCTGCCTACAGGAGAGCAGAGAGCAGCCTCCCACCTCTGAGACCAACAGCGCTAGAAAAGGAGCACCTCCATCTCAACAGTCTGTATGAAAATGTAAACAATGACCTTGTTTATCTCAGGCAGAACACTGTGTTCCCAAGGCCAAGGACCAGCGTCCATATGAACTCTCCACCACCAACAGCACTGCCTGCAAGTGACCCAGCCTGGCTCGTACCTGAATTGCCTGCAGCTTTGTGATGGGCGACCCAAACGCCATTCTCTTTTCAGCATAATCCACAGCACAGTCCAGAGCTGCCTGAGCTATTCCCAGAGCCTGAGAGGCGATGCCAATCCTGCCTCCATCCAGAGTTTGCTGAGAAAGACAAAATATGTGTTAAATCAAATAACACTTGATCAGAAGAGTACACGCATTTCCACTCCTGCTGGGAACTTGCTGTGGCCTTAGTAGCTTCTCATCAGAGACCTCCCTGCTCCAACCTACTGCCAGTTGTGCAGGAATAAAGAGCTGCAGAACAGACTGGGTACTGCAAAGAGCAGATGGGTGCAAGAAGCAGAAAGGGGAGATAGATAGACAGTGCTGCCTTACTCAGGGGGAAGGCAGGAGGAGGGGAGCAAAACAATGGAAACAACAAAACAAAGAGCATCTGCTCTGGATGGGGCTGGAACAAACCCTTCAGCTAGAGCCCTGGCTCACCTGCAGCTGCTTATTTTAGATGAAAAAAAAAGAAGAGGAAAGCTTGTGAGTTTTCCTCTTTACTCCCCCCTCATTAGTACACACAATAAAGCAAACGTTTTTCATAATGACTTGTGAATTGGGTCAGTAACCTGACTTGCCCATTAGGTTTTGACTGCTTCCCTGGCTCACTCTGTACACAGGAAGAACTCGTGGTGCAGTGAGAAAAGCCTTCATCTTAATCCTAGGCGGAGGGTCTCAAAAAAGTGACCGGTGACTGGAGAGTTCTTCCAGCTTTGGAGCTCAGCCCTTCTCAAAACATCAGGCCAACAAATGGCGATTTTCCCCAGTGGAGAGTGTGCCACCGTGGGGAGCAAGCCGGACAGGGGCCTGGCTTCTGTTCATGAGTCACACAGGTGCTGTTATCTCTGGCTTCTTCCACTTCCTTCAGACGTGATGCAGAACAGACTCTGTGCACCCAGGACAACTTTCCTCAGCCACAATATTTAGGGAAAATGTCACGTTCCCCCTCCCCTGCTTTTCTAAGGGTACAAAATGGAAGAACAGAACTTGGGTAAATGAGAAAAACTGACCTGCCCCTGCTCACTGTGCCTCAGCAGCGCTCCTTAACCAGAGCACTGCCAGACTGCGCCTGCAAAAACAGCAGTGCCCAGGACCTGTGATAAAGCAATGATTTACTGAGCTCTATCAATGAGTTCTCACATGTTGGCAAGAAGGGTCAACTGTCTCACATTACACCTTACAGTAGCAGCTCTCACCAAAGTCATCCTAAATCTGAAAATAGTTTTGAAAATGGCCAGCTTGGGAACTACTGCTTTACACAAATGTACCTCTGATCCATCTCTTACCATGGCAATTTTGAAGCCCATTCCTAGCTGCCCCAGCAGGTTGGCCTTGGGTATCCGACAGTCCTCAAATATCAGGTTGGCAGTGGAGGAGGCTCGGATGCCCAGCTTGTCTTCTTTCTTCCCCAGGGACAGCCCCGCAGTTGGCATAGGAACAAGGAATGCACTAATGCCCTGCAAGAGCACCCACACTCTTAGGAATGGTGTTGACTTCCCACTTACCTGGGTGTCAACAGGCTTACTTCCAATTTTTTTTCCACAGGAGACGTGTGTCTGAGTAACCAGAAGGAAGGGAAGGCACAAGGAACATCAGAATCAGCACACATCAAACCCCCTCCTCCCCACCGTGCAACATCTGCACAGCTCCGAATACTCTACATGGTCCTCAGAACCCTTCCAGAATGATTCCCCTTCACTGCCAGCCCTTTTTCCCAACTGACCCACTGAACACACCTTGTGCTTCAGGGATTTATCTGTAGTGGCAAACACCACGGTGGCCGAGGCGTCCCAGGCGTTGGTGATCCAGGCCTTGGTGCCATTCAGCACCCACTCATCACCTTCCAGACGTGCCACTGTGGATGCCGCACCCGCATCACTGCCGTTCCCTAAGCAAGGCAAAAAACATCCAGGCAATCAGTAGCAGTGAACAGTGCAAAACCACCACCTGCCCACACCCCTGCTGCCAGCTCACAGCACCTCCTGCAACTGCAGTGGTGGCACCCCTGTCCCTCCCACAGGGACCCAAACAGAAAGGGGAAAGGCCAGTGTGTGTAAGATGCATCCATCTCTAAGGTTTTGCTCACAAACAGGGATGAACATTTTCAGCACAGACCATGGGCTGGCAGGCAGCGCACCCTGGGCACCGAGACTTCATTCGAATGGAATTGCTATAAGCCACCTTTCTGCAAACTGTTACAACATGACAGACCTAAGAGCCACTCTAGATCTGATTAAGGAAGTTACCTTGCAACAGGAATGCTAACAGTCACATTACCTGGTTCACTAAGAGCAAAACATCCTATTTTGTCCCCGCTGGTGAAGGGAGAAATCCACTTGTGCTTCTGTTCCTCAGAACCAAACTTGAGTATTGGCCCTAAATACAGAGACTTTAAGAATTGAGAGCTGAGTTAGCACCTCCTCAAGGTACAATCGATGAGCTCCCTCCCAGGATGTCAGTGCTCTCCAGCACACCGTAATTCACAACAGGAACGGATCCCATTTCTCCCATACACCCCTCTCCAACAGCCACCCTGGTGTCAGACTCGGCTCCATGCCCGTCCCTCACGCACAGCCTTGAGACACTCACATTATTGACGCTGGCAATGACGCCTGTGGACGCACAGCCCCTGCTGATCTCCTCCACAGCAATGCAATAGGCCAGGTAGTCCAGGCCCGCTCCTTTGAACTGCTCTGGCACTTCCACAGCCAGCAGCCCTAGGCTACCCATCTTCTTCACCTGCATGCGGGGAACGGAGCAGTAAGATTCTCTGCACCACCAGTGTCCCAGCAAATACATGCAGACACACAAAGTCAGGTCACAAGAGGGCTACACACAGAGGAACAATGTGTGTAACTCCTGCTGAAATGGGAATCTGGCTGCACAAACTGCTAGGTGTGGCTGGAGCTTCCGAGAGCTACACGTGGCCACTGCTGGCTTGGGCGAGCTCTTGCTCACTTCAAGAGCTGTCTTCAGTACCAGGAAAGGAGGGAGCCTTTTGAAGGTGAACTACGGTGCTACAGCCCCACCAGAATTTTCTCCACCTCTCACCAAAACTTCTCCCATCACACTTCTCCTGTCAGCTGGAATCTTGCTAATGAAAATCATTAGAACTTTATATCTGAGCCTGCTGCGCTTCACCCCAGGACTGCGCCAGGGAAGAATGTTATGAATTGAAAGACCCACAGAGCAGTTTGCAAACAGGTGATTTTTCATTCCCACTTAAGCCAGGTCTTGCTTAAAGCAAGAATGACTCTTCTTGGCTATCTTCCCTACTCCTTAACGTGAAGGGAGTATGATAAAACTTGCATGCCTCTGACTCTGGTTAGTACAAGCCTTTTTGTTACTGTAACAGTGTACATTTTTCTTGTACATGAATGAATGAATTCCTCTGCTCAATGTGACACTAATTTGCTGTACTAATTTCCATATGAGGAGTCAGAAGTTTATGTGGAATCTTAATAGACTACATATAATAGACACAGCACCTATCAGATGCTATCATCTCCTATCTCCTGACCATTCCGCTTCCACAGAGAAGTTGCTTGGAGAACTGACAATTCAATGGTGCTAAAGCCGGAGACACACGAGCAGCTATGGAGCTCAAAAAGCACATTACAGCTTCCACACTCAGACAACTCTCCTAGAAGCAGACCTAAACCTCAGCCTGCTGCTGAGCCAGCAGAATGAAACCTACGGAACGTCTCTTGGTACAAAGGTCAGAGGATGCTCCGTGCCAAAGAGCCCCAGGAACAGCTTCCTACACCAGGCACGGTTAGAAAGCCGCCCGCCTCCCACCGCGCTGCAGGCCGGGCGGTCCCGCCGGAGGGCAGCGGGGCGGGGAGCTCGCACCTGCTCGGCCGGGAAGCGGTGCTCCCTGTCCAGCTGAGCCGCGAGCGGCATCAGCTCCTTCTCGGCGAAGTCCCGGCACGTCTGGCGCAGCATCTGGTGCGTCTCCGGCAGCTCCACCGTCTGATACACCGTGTGCAGCCGGCGGAGGGACCCCAGGGCCCGTGCTGAGGGCGGGCAGAGCCGTGAGGCGCCGCCGCGTCCCTTCGCCCCCCCCCCTCCCCAAACCCCCGGGCTCGCGCTGAGGGCGGCGCCGCCGCGACGGGACGCGGCCTCAGGCCCTGAAGGGCACCGGGGCGCCGCCACCCGCCCTCCCGCTCAGGCCGCGGCCACCCCCGACCCCCACACGCAGCCCCCAGGGTCCTCCCGGCAGCCGCGGCGGAGCGAAGCCGGGCTCCGCGCCCTCACCCCTGGGCACCCCTCCGCCGCGGGTCAGGAGCAACGCCGCCACCGCCGCCATGGCCGCGCCTGAGGGAGCGCGAGGAGCGGCACTGCGCACGCGCAAGTCACCGGGGCGGGAACAGCGCGAGACGACGCGAGGCCCCGCCCCTTCCCCGGCCCCGCCCCCAAGCTCCGGACGCCGCCGTACGAAACCGGGAGGTTCCTTTATTCCACGCGAGGCGGCGGCAGCAGCACGGCCACGCGCGTACAAACCGCGACCGCGCGCTGCTGCTGTTCGCGTCGCCTCGGGGGGTTGGGGGCGCTGCTGAGCGGAGCGGCGCGGTAGCCCCAGACCTCCGCTACGGGCCGCCCCGAGCACCAGAGAGCACCGCACAGCCCGGGGCCGCGCGGAGGAAGACTGCTCAGAGAAGGCGGAGGACGAGGACAGACGGCCGTCAGCAGGGGAAGCCCGTGTGGCCATGGGACGGCTGTCGGGAGTCCGCATCCCAGCAGCGTGGAGTGGTCCCAGTCCTCACAGGGCAATACTGGAGAGGTTCGGTGTGGGCGCAGTGCTGCTGCATGTGCTGTAGGACCGGTGCTGGTCTCTGTGCCGCTGCTGTAGGATCAGCATTGGTCCCTGTGCTGCTGTAGGATCGCTGTTGGTCCCTGCGCTGTTATCACAGAGCACAGTACAATCCCAGCTCTGCTCTGTGACCTTACACACTGCGCCCGCTGGGACAGCACTCAGCTGACAGATAAGGGCCCATCTCCCCCCAGCAGCTCTGATCCATCCCTACGACAGCACATCACACCACAGTGAAGGACCATGCTCCATAGAGTCACGTTTACCAAAGACACCATCCCTGCCACGAGGATGAGGTTGGAAATCCCTGACCTTGTGGTTACAATCAGCCTTTTTAGTGCTGGGGTGCCCTCTTTTAGGGACTTTTTTCCTGCAGCATGTTTGTGGGCAAAGGCCTTCTAATTTGGCAAAGCAAACACATCTCTCCAGGAGCTGAGGGGTGACAGCACTGCCTGCACGACCCCCAGCTTTCCTCTGGTCTTCCTTTACTTATTGCTGAATAGATGATACATTCATAAATGGAGAAGCTCAATGCTTTTTCCTCATCGCTGCTGGCTGAGGTAATGACAGGCAAAAATCCCCTTTCCTACAGGCCCTGACCTCGCTCACACCCAGCAGTGCTCTCTGCTTTTGAGGGCAGCAGCCAGATGGCACCCAGTGCCCCATGAGCACCCGACCTGCACAGCTGTGTTCTCCTATGGATCAGTCTTTGCTGCTTCTCTGGCGACGGTCTGTCTCCATTTTAAGTATCTTTACTCAGTGATATAGAAAACAGACAGGAATCGTCACATTCGTAAGAAAAGCAGGAGGTTGCTTCATACAGAAAGGTAAAAGGAACGTTTAAAGGCACCTGGATTTATACTACATACAAATTCACCTCGATATGCTAAAATGGCCTGGAAACACCCAGCAGCCTCTTCTGACCTGACCCTGAGTATCTCACAATGCTCCAGGACGGAAAACACACTCCCAGGCCGCTCTGCCTTGTTGCAAGCACTGCCCATTCCTGCAGCACAGCAGAATTTCCCCTTCTCGCCAGCACGGCACGGGGCCATCCTAAGGCCGTCACTGCGAGAGGCAGCTTGAGCTCCACCTCACGAGCAGCTTCACTAATTCTGAAACTAAACTACTAATGAGATTGCCCAAGTGCCCTTGGAGATGCTAGAAGGTGTTGAATGGAGCAGAATTGCCCTTCATCTTCCAGCCTCACCCCTCCGCATTCCCGAGACAGTTGTTGCGGTTGCTCATGATTAATACTCCACCCGAACAAGTCGTTTGTTGTGGTTAATTGTAATTAAAATCCTTCCCAAGAGCTGGAGATTCTTTCAGGACTGCCACCCCACACACTCTCACTGCTTACCTCGTCACCCGCCGATCCTCCGCACCAAACTAACATCGTTACTCTGCGAGGTTAAGGCAGTGGCTTCCTATTGCTATCTACGCATTAACAGGCTGCGATGCCCACCTCATTTAATCCTGCTGAGGCAAAATCTACACTGATCATACTGTATCTGCTGAGGAGTTGGTTCTCAGCTCTCTAGGCAAACAAGCAGAACTAACACTAGCCAATGTCTCCAGCCCAGACACAACTTAGCTCCCATGTGCAGCAGAGGTGGCTGACCAGCTCAGGGAGGGGATGCAAACCATCCTCGTCTTGAGCCAGCAAAATACACAGGAAAGGGTTTTCCCAGCTGAGATTCTGCATGGTCAGAGCTGGACACCAGCACGGCTGCTGGGAGGATGGGGTCTCCACTTCCCAGGGCACGGTGCTATTTCCTATCGCCAGATCCCAAAGCGCTGCTGCAAACCAGACCCTTTGGTCTGGCAGAAACTAACTCAGCAGAAGAACTTCTTGAAACATAAATAAGCAACTAAGGATACAAAGCAGTGATAGGATCTCAAACAATTAAGAAGAATCATATTAATTCTCACCGTTTGGTCATTAAGAATCCCACTCTGTAACACTGAATAATTTGACCTGGGAAGGTTTTAGCTGCTAGTACCTCAACTGAAAGAAAGCAAGTGAGCTGGTGGCACCACCATCTCTCCTTCCAGCACCTCTGACAGTCAGGTTTAAAACATTATGATGTATACAGAGATTGAAGCCTAGGAAGCTTTGCTCCCTACATGTTTTTCAAGTGATTTTCCACATTCTCCCTCCTTCCTCTACACCTCACCAGACTGAAATCCCCCCTCCACCCCAGCTAGGCTGACAACGTGCTGTCAGTCCAAAACCAATACATTGTGTAGTAAAAGCCAAAAATCCTACACAAAGGGAAGCAGTAGAAATGAGAAACGATAAATATACTGAGATTAACTTCAGCTCCAAGGTTGACCCTTGAGCTCCAAAATTCAGCAATTTGCATGAATAAGCTCAAACAGAAATGCTGTTGGAATGACTAAATGGTCAACCTGGATAAAGTCCCTTTTTTCTCCTATCGCGTACCTCCAGTGATCTCTCTGGTAAAACACAGATCAAGCCATTCCCAAGAGCAGCTCAAATCCCTGGAGGGGGAAGAGAAGATTCCTGCACAACTCAGAAGCTGAATTAGTCTCTTATTTTGTCTTTCCCAATGGAGAATACTGGAATGCACCCTAAAAAGCTATCTCACCCATGCTACAAACTAAGCCACTAGGCACCAAAGAGATGATCTATCCAACTGAAGAAGAGATCTGCTTTTCAGGTGTCACTGGCTACCCGAAGGCAGCAAATTTTCCTGCTAAGAAATAGCTTACCCAAATAATTTGACCTCTTGGAAGAGGGTAGTCACCCAATAGGTGAAATATCAGGAGCACCAGAAGTGCAACCTGAGCTATAAAAACTGTAACAGCAATAATTTTCTAACAGCGCCTCTGATCCATAACCTAACCAGGGTACCAGAAGGTATCCAGAAATGGAGAATGACAGAGGCTGGATATGTTACGAGTGTTGGATAGTGAAGCGTTGCAGGGAGATTTCCTTGACTTTTGCGAGCCGTCTTCTTTGCTTCATGTGCTCAGCCTCATGCAAGAAGAAAAGGTTTGACAGGAAGCCTTGTTGCATGAGAGAGCAAGTCCAGTCCAGTCCTGGACATCTGGAATGGTTAATGGCAGCACAGCTTCCATGTCATGATTACTGTCCTCCGTTATAAGCATAATCGGCCTTGTTGTGCATTATCAACTTGTTGTCCACAAAGTAAAAGCTGTCTGAGCGGGTCTCGTATGGGTTTTCAACCATCAGACGGACTGTGAAAGAGAAAGCTCGATTACATTCAGAAGCCTGTCACACTCTGCCGGGCAGTGCAGTCAGAACAAAAAGGACACACTGTGGGATGCACCAGGCTGATGTCTGCCCTATCCAAGAGAAGCAAACAGATCGGCTGGGCACACATTAAAAGCTCTGGCATGCCCTACCTATTCTTCCTATTCATAGCACACGCACTGTCAATAGCAAACAGAGGTGGAGCAATCTCACATAAGACATAGAAACAGTCAGAGCCACCACTAAAGCAAAGCAGAAATCGTTGTCTGAAAGCAGAGAGGTTGCAATCCGTGAATAAAAGAAAGCAGCTGCACTCTCCACTGGTACACAGGCGAGGTACAAACCCTGCACTCAGGCAGCCACAGAAGGGCCCACGTGCTCTGCTCAATCCACCCCGAGGGCAAACATACCCTGCGCAGTGCATATTTGCAGAGATCTTGGTAGGCTCAAAAACACACCTCTCAAGAGAAGAACCAGTTCTGCTTCAAAGCTAGAGGCTCAAGACCTAAAAATCAAGTGCTGAAAGCAGATGTGTGACTGCTAAGAGAACCCTTTTCCAGGGTTATCTTCTGAACTGCACTGTTAGGTACTGGGGATGACAGCCCCATCACTGTGTAGCTCTTCTTGCAGCCTGTGACTTGACAATGCAGGCTGCCTTAGGCTTTCATTTCTAATGGATAATCTGCAGCACAAGTCTGTGACTTGGGATTAAACACATCTTAAATCAGCTTCATCCCATCCCTCCATCCCTGTCACAGTTTTTTGCAGAAGTAGAAAGAGAAAGAAAATAAGCATATACACACAGCTTGCTGCGAAAAGGAAATACTTACTGAGATCTTCTGAGAGCTGAGGGAACTCGTAGATGTGCTCACATGTGTTCCTGCTACTGGGAATGCAGAAGCCAAAATCAAAGTCAAAGTTCTTCAGCAAGCGATCTCGGAAGTAATGCCTCTCAATCATTCGGAAGTTTGACACTGGCTTTTCTCCCACTGTAAATTCCACTCTGTGAGCAAAAAGTAGGAAAAAACAGGTAAGAAAACCTTCTCTTCCTACTGCAAAGAACAGAGCCTTGGACCTGAAACTACACAAGAACCCAACAGATGTTCCAGAGAAATACTTTATGTTGTTAGTGTGCTATGAGTTATCTCCAGTCCTTGATTCTAGCTAAAAGCTGTTCAGTGGCACCACATAAACATCTGATTCTCCCCTCAGACTTCTGTGAACTCATACTCACGTTGCACCAACAGTCCGAAGACGAAGAAATGCTGGGGTGAACTGGTAACGAACAAAGCGGCCCGCACTGCTGTCCAGTTCACTGCTGTCATCTTCATCCTCGTTGTCTTGCTCTAGAAAATGCACCAGCTCAGAATTATTCTGCCAACAGCACACTTGTAAGGTAATACTGGCTGGTGGACAGGACAAGCCTGCAATTAGTTGGGCACGGAATGAGAAGAATTGGTCATACAGTCACACCAGCACTAAGAAATAAAGAGAAGATCGGATAACAGCCAGCACAGCCTCAGTGGCCCAGCTGCTACAACCACCTTCAGTCTCACCAGATATCCAAAAAAGAAGACCTGTGACCCAGCCACTAACAAGGCAAGCTCTGCAGCTGGCAGCATTCCCCCACCACGCTATATTCACATTTTTATGGCATAACTTGGAAGTGTCCCATCAAGGGTAAACTCAGCCCTGTGCTCTGGGAAGGACTCAGTCACCAGGACACCCCAGCAGAGCTCTCAGCTCGCCGTGCACAGCCTGCCCTGCAGCCTCCAGCCCAGCACCGCACACCTGCAGCAGACGGCTTGGCGATTTCAAACAGCACCGTCCCCGTCTCCAGGTCTCGGATCTTGAACCTGGTGAAGTCGATGTTATAAATGTTGTCCTCGGGTTTGCATAAATAGTCTGGAAGAAAACACGAGGGAACGTTTCAAAAGATCTCGGAGCAACTACAAAGGACTCGTTAATACTTCTGACCATCCCCGCCCCCGTAAGATGCGAGAGGAAGGCAGGAAAGCACACTGCGGGTGTGCAGAGCGAGAAGGGGAAGGGTGGGGACAGGAAAGCGGAGTGCGGCGTCCCGGGGGGGAGAAGAAAAAAAAGAAACCACCCAACTTTCCGAAAGCGGCAGCAGAGGCGCAGGCAGCGCTCCGCCGCGCCCCGCGGGCTGCACGACCCCAGCGCGGCGGCACCGGGCCCGGGCAGCGCCCAGCACCCACCGCGGCCTCCCGGGGCGCCCGGACCTCCTCCCCCGCATCGCCCCGCACTCACTCTCCGTCACCCGGCACAGCCCCAGGACGTGCTCGGGCCGGACGGTCTCCAGCTCCAGCAGTTCGGATTCGGTCCACGGCGCTCCGGGCCGCGGGGCTGCGTCCGCCGACCCGCGCCGCCCCCGCAGGCGGCTCAGGGCCCCCCCGCTCCCCGGCGGCGGCTTCTTGTCGGGTCCCGCCGCCGCCCGCGCCCTGGAGCCGCTCATCGCCCCGCCGCCGCCGCCAAGATGGCCGCCGCCTCCCGCGGTAGCTATGGGAGCGGGGGGCGGCGCCGCGCGGGTCAGAGGGCGCGGGCGTTGCTGAGCGACGGCGGCGGCGGATGGATGCGAGGCGGCCCCCGAGCCCCGGCCCCGAGAACAGAGCGACCACCGCAGCACAGCGACAATAGAATTCCGTTTATTTTCCTTTCGCACACTGCCGGTCGAAACCGCCGAGCAGTCGATTTCAGAACATCCCCTCCGCCCAACGCCGTGGGGAAATGCAAAAATAAAGCAGCTACCGTGTACCAAAAATAAGATAGCCCGCCCCTACGCCCGCCCTCAACTCCGCAAAGCCCCCGCGATCGCAAATAGACATCTGTGCTTTTCACCCAGGGCCCAACCGATAAAACGTCCCCACAAGTCGCGGTAACACAGCGATGGGCAGACAAACAGAACCCTCCGGGGAACACAGCGACCCTCAGCGCCAGCGGGGCAGCTCCAGCACCGCGCCTCCAACCCCAGCACGGTGCAGGCGCTGCTCTTGAAGCAGGAAAGCCCCGAGCGACCATGAAACATTCATCATGTCACCATCGGGTTTCCAGATGATGTTTCACTGTAGCACGGAGCAGCTACGGTGTGACAGGCACAGCTCCCTCCACGTGATGGGCACAGTGGGGCACAGCTCGCCTTCCTCTGACCCCCACCCACCCGTCACAGCGCTGCACTTCGCCCCTTGCCTGCATCCCTCCGTCACACAAACTCTTCAGCAGAGACCTTTGACGTTTGCAAAAGATTATTCCCATTTTCTACTCGGCCAGCGCTGTTTCCACATGGGAGGAAAGCACTTCTGTCGTTGATCGGTTTTTTTTTTAATATATATTTTTTTATTTTTGTATTTTTAAATAAAGCACTTTTTGGGAAAAAAAAAGTAATCAGAACCTATCGAGAACCTGCAGCAGTCCCACTGCTCAGCCTGGGGACAGCACCGCCACACCCCTCCCCCTCCCACACCTTCCCCCCAATCTCCAAAAATAGTATTTAATACACAGCAATAAACTCTGAGCAAGCCAGAGTCCTGGAAGACATGGACCTGCTTTCAGCTCTCCCATCCCAGCACCACGGGACGAACCCATCGGGACCAAGCAGAACACACACGTGCCCCAGCCCGCCGGGCAGGCGCGAAGCAGGGAGCAGCACACGAGGCCTGTTCTACACAACCACGTTCCTGAGCCCCAGCAGCTCCAGCCCAGCGCTGTGGCTGTGCCGTTGAGCACTGTAAGACCAGCCGGAGAGGACAGACTGGTGGAACCAGGCTGACGGTAAAAAAAAAAAAGCATCCTTGAATTGTATTAGACTTTGGCATTTGTTGTGGAGATGCAGAAGCGCCAGTAGGTAAATGAGCTCAGTGCTGGCCCAGCTCCCATTTCCCTTGGATTCTCAGCAAGGATATTTCCCTCCCCACCACGAGTGCATGAAGCAGACAGATCGCTCCCACACTGAAGCACCAAACAGAGCCTGAAACACTCAGTACTTCGCAGCTGCTCAGGATCTGGCTCACACCGAGGGCTGAAGCTGCTCTGCTGGTCCTCTCCCTCCTGCTGCTGTTTTCCATCAACAAAGGGCCTGCTCAGCCAGGCTTCCAACACCAAGACATCCTGGCTGTCGCCATCTCACTTCAATGCAAAGGAAGGCCAAGGGACACATATGGGCCTCTGCTCCCTGGGGAAGCTCTCAGCAGGTGACCCCAGGGAGCAGGAGGACCCCAGCCACGCTCTGCAGGCAGAGCCATGAGCACTAAAGGACTACCAGGACACAGCTGCAACTCACTCCGCTCTGCGCTGCGCAGACATGCAGGCACCAGACTGTCTAGAAGCTCCCCATCCCGCCTTCAGGCGATTCCTGGGGCAGACGAGACCTTGAAGAGCTCTTCCAGTTCTTCTATCTCCTGCTATGCTTTTTTCCCATTGACTTTGAGGGCTGGAACCAAAGATTCTCTCTCACAGTTCTGTGCTTCAGCTGTGACCTCCAGAGCTGGCATGAAGGGACAGTGAGACAGCCCGCAGCTGATCACATGGGCAGGGAATGTCTGTCCCTTGGGCAAAAAACAACACCACAACCCAGAAGCTCCTTAAAAGAAAAAGAAAAAAAAAAAGAAG
Organism: Pavo muticus; assembly: GCA_016647715.1. Taxonomy (NCBI): domain Eukaryota; kingdom Metazoa; phylum Chordata; class Aves; order Galliformes; family Phasianidae; genus Pavo; species Pavo muticus. Next base: position 1,133,757 of record JACDJE010000164.1, on the reverse strand, counting down.
CTTCTTCAAATGGACTTTTATTCAAAGCCCGACACAAAGGCACCAAAAAGACGGGAATTCATTTGGCTTTCTGCTCCCTGCCACCTGGGATACTCAAAAGGGTCCGAGCTGTTGTTGTAGGTACACACACAGACATGAACAACGGCCTGCATGACGGTAGCAAAGCAGAGAGCACAAGCTGTGAGACAACTGCCAGCTGTGCCTCTGCATCCCCAGGACAGAGCGGAGGGGCTGATAAGGGCTAATTCAAACAGCACTACCCTGGGGCCGGATCCAGGCCCAGAACATGATCAGCAGCATCGCCTCACCTTTACTAAAGGGAAGCTTTATTCAAATTGCCTTACCTGCCCCTCTCTGCACAACTACCCCAACCACTGAGCCAGGCTCTGTTCTGGTCCTGCTTCCCACACTGCTGCACAGAGACACACTCTACGTTTGCCTGCTGAGCTCTGCAACAAAGCACGAAGAGCCTTATCTCTGACTGCCTTCAGTTAAACACTGCCTTGGACATTCCCTCAATCACCCCTGCTGGAAAATCACAGCCAGCCCAAATGTTTCCTTCCCCATATCAGGCCAGGTACTTCATCACACCCATCTGGCTGGCTTGCAGGTGCCAGACGGATGACAAGGGAAGCCAGACTGAGTCTGTCCTCCCCATACTGTCCTCCTGTGTCAAACGTGCTTTGTTTGATGGCTCTGCCTGAGCCAGACCTGCCAGGAGAGGACGGACCAACAAAGAAAGCCACTCGCATCACCATAAGGGGTCAGAAAGTCCCCAGTCACCTGGAGAGCTAACAGCAGCTTCACAGCAGTGACAAAAATGCATAAAGCCAGAGCCAAAACAACTAAGCTGAAGCCAAGAAGACTGAACCTACTCCATATTCCTATTCAAATGAGACTAATTCATTTGAACTGAGAGAAAGCAGAACACAGCAGACCCAACCCTGCACATCTGTGCCTTAGGGTAGCTGATGGCACCAATGAGGTCCCCTGCTTGGCAAGAGAGGCAGGGATAAAGTACCCTACAAGAGTAGGGCACGCTACATGCATAGCCCTGTTCTCATGCTCTGCTGCAAAGCACAGAGATTACCAGGGGAGCCACAAGATGCTGAGTGACTTCCTGCTGCAAGGATGCTAAAACAAACAAACAAAAAAACCCCACCAAAACAACCCAAAACCTACAAGGCCTGGAGGAGAACAGCTCCTTACAGAGAAGCCTGCTTTCAAATCCAGGTTCTTTGCTTAACAAATCAGGGTAGTTTATGCTTCTCAGACTGATAAAGATCTAAATGTCTCTGTGCTCCAGTTAGAGCAATCCAAAAAGCACCAGGGAATCTTTGCAGGCACTGCCACTAAACAAAACACAGCTCCTACTGAAGACTTGTAGAAGCACTAGGATTCTAACAGCACCTAGAAGATGAAGCAAACAACTTCAAGCTTACTGCCCTTTCATCCCTGGGCTTGCTCTTAAGATCTGTTCTCTCTGAAGTCTGCCTTCTCCTTCCATGTGTGGTAGGGACTCTCTTGCATGAGTAGAAATAGCCAGTCTGGAGAAGCAATTGGAGAGTTCAATTGTTTTTTTTTTAGCACTCAGAATGATGGTCAAGCCATTGCAGTGATGTATGCCACCAGAAAGCCAGCCAAGGTTCAGTGCCACTGCTGCAGACATCAGCACTGTGACACCTTGAGCTCCTGTTTCAGGGCCCATGAGCTGACAGCTCATTTCACAGCTTGAGGGCTATGAAGAAGTAAAGGCTTCAGCTGCTCTGGCCCAGCAGAAAGGTTGCCCCTCAAATTCTGCTGACCCTTCTCAGCTCAAAGAAAGGCTGAGCCACTGCACAGCATCAAACCTGAGAACTGCTAGGAAAACTCGGGTGCAGGAAGGAGCAGCAGCAGGGACACGGCTCATAGCATCTGTACCAAGAAGAGAGCACTTATAAGAACAAGACAGCATGAGGTAAAGCTCACCAGGACTGAAGGTGACCCAGCCCCACCTGGCCTAAATCCTTCTTCTGAACACAAACGCCTCCTTGGCCACATCAGAGGCCAAGAGCATGGGAACCAGCTCCTCAAGGTCAGCAACTCCAGGCCAGAAGGTGCAGGGAGGGCTCAGACCGTCAGTAAGCACAGGCTCTACGTGTGGAAGCAGAAGCCTCTTGCAGAAAGATCCCTGGGGGAAGGTGGGTGACCCGGCTTATCAGCCTGTCACCAAGCAACAGGGAAATCGATGGGCCTTGTCTCCAGTGTTCTGCTTGCTTCCAGATCTCTGGAGAGCAACAAATCACCTTGTGCTATCGTACTGAAATGTTGGACGTTTGCCCCCTGACACGCAGAAGGCTGTGCTAAGGGCAGATGCTAACAGCCCTGCACTTCTCACCATTGCAGGCAGGTCTGGTCTGTTCAACAGGGACTGAAAGCACTCAGGAGCATCCCCAAGGTTGCTCCACTCTGTCCCATGTCACAGGGCAGCAGGGGAACTGGCCGGTACGAAGCTCAAGGAACAAGGACCTCCCCGTTAGGCCATTTGATTCTCAGCTTCTTCTGATGGACAGGTCACTTGCTAAAAGGGGCAAAATAAGAAACTGGGCTTAAAATGAACCTTTTAAAATAAAACAATACTAAAGGAAACAAAAGCCATAATCAATACAGAAAACAAGTGCATCTGATCAGATGCAAATGTCAGCCTTTCGCAGGCTACAGCGGAATCCCTCTGCAATGCATCTAACATTACAATTGTCAGACTAGGAAAGTCTCTCCCAACTGGTGCAGCAAATCAGGCCAGATAAATTCCTCCTCTCCTGGCACAGCCTGCACTCTTAGGAAGGGATACATCCCCACAGAGGCTGAGTGGCCAGCTGGAGCCTCAGTATCTTTACGCAGGCGAGTACCATACATCGTGTTGCACATTCAGGGAGATGCTGAAGAACCAGCCTTTGTTCTCCATAGTTGCTAGTCACCCAGCGGCACCACAACACTTCCATGCTCCTGGACAAAACGTGTACCCAGGCCTTGTCATAAGAGCTGCTTCCCTGCTTAGGGAACTGTATTCCACCCAGCAAAGGCAGAGATCTTGCAGCACGCAGCTTTCTTTCAGTATGGGATGTGGCCCAGGACTGCTAGCATCAGCTTCTGATAGCCCAATACACAGCCAGCCAGGACTCAGTTCGCTCTTGGATGCCCCAGGGAGGATCAGAGGCTGCACATGGTGCGACGGGGAAGGCAAGGGCCTTGCTGCTTGCTGGCAGGGGGAAGGTAAGCTTCTTCCTCTTACCTGGACCTGCTATTCATTCCAAATGAATCACCTTTTTTGTTTGTTTGTTTGTTTTCCTTAAATTATGAACAATAAGGAGAAATTGAAAGCAACCGTGTTTGGTCCAACTCCTTCCCTCCCAGCCCCTTGGCTGATGCTCTGTAGGGCTCTCACAACCGGCAGAGGCAGAAGAGGGTAGGAATGAAGACACCAAAGGCCACCAATATAGGGAACATGAGGCTGCTGTTGTCTGAGGCATAGGGGTTTGGTGTGCGTGGGCCTGATTGAACCCGGTTCTTATTTGCCTGTTTTTTAACGCTGGAGCCATCATCATATTCATCCTCATCGTCGTCGTCCTCTTTTTTCTCCAGACCTGGGTGTGGCTGCAGCTTTGGAACATCTGTTGAACAAGAAAAGTTATAAGGAGGCAGGATGTAACCCAGGAAACCTCCCTTTCCTCAGAATTGAGTGAGGAAAACAAAGCTCCAGGTAAGCAACTACTATCTAAAAGAACTCCATAAATTACTTGTTTGCAGGACTGCTGCTGACATATGAAGCCAGAGAAAATTCATCTGCAGACTGACCATGTATGTTCCTTTCTCTTCTACCCCATATGCAAGAAGTCTTGCACCAAATTCATGCTACTTATTCTGAAAATGACAGTTCTGTGCACTTACAGAGAAGGAGAGTGCTAAGACACCCATCTCATTCTGCACCCCGTGGGAATGTGCTGATAGAGAAACAGTCTTGGCGGAGGTAGGTCAGAAAGAACTATGATCTCATGGTCTGAGAAGCAGCAGGCTGATCTCCAAGGGGAAAGAGCCTGCTGGCTCAGAAACTGTGCTCACCTTCCACTGTTCCTTGCAGGATGTACAGGGCGCAGATTTTCGGATTGTCATAGTAGCCCTAGAGAAGTGAAGATGGAAGTCAGTGCTGCAGCATAATTCAATCCCCACCTACCACCACCTCCCCCGCCCCCAGCACACAGCTGCATCACGTGGCTGGGAACGAAAAGGGAAAAGGAAAATCAAGGCTCTGGCCAACAAAGCCTCGTTACCTTTACAAACTCAATGTGAAGCTTTCCTGTGAACGTGGAAACCTCTCCCTGGACACTCAGTTTTCCCTTTCTGATACTCATGGGAATGATCTCATCATGAGCCGTGCTATGTCCAACTCTGTCAAAAATGTCCAAGTCCTTCACCACGACATGGCCATTCAAGCGAACATCAAACACCTTCAGGGCGGAAGAAACGACAGTGTCAGAACAGATTCAGGATGCGACAGTTGAAAGGGGAAAACCAGAAAGCATTGCAACACGCACTGCACCACCACACATTCACCACTCCCTTGAGACGGATTCAGAGGCCAAAAGCATCCGGGTAAAGACACTGAGGCGTAAAGGTTGCTTTCAAATACCCTGAAATTTGCCTCTTACTTCTAGCATAATTCCTACGCCTGCCGTTCAAAACTGAGGACAACGCAATTCTGTTTTTCATCATTTCCTTTCACAGCTTTCCACCTGCTGGCTGAGGACCTGCTCCTACCGCCCTCGGCAGGCTGTGGAGGCAGGGAGTGAGGCCATTTCTAACGAACGGCCCCGAGCAAAGCAGGGAACAGGAAACACACTGGTGAAGCTACTGACAGGATGCAGGGTTTGAAGGAGATGAAATGATCAACTGCTAACCACATCTGAATTCAGAGTGAAAGTCCTCCTCGGGGCCTTCATGACTCAAACTCCACGCAGCACCTGGGGATTCCCAGCAGAACCCCATGAGGGAAGAAGAGCCAGACATGTCTCAGCTCTTCAGCTTAATCTGAGACTGTTTTTTGCATCCTTTCTGTAAACCAGCCCCAACAGTTCTGTTCCCTTCTCTGGCAGGATGGCAGTACAGTGTTTAAGAGGAGCTCTAAAGCAGTTGATAGAGTGAGGGGAAAGCCAGACTGAAATATACATTTCTCTCCCAGTTTATCACAGGGCATTGGGTTCTTTGTGCTTTTGCTTCCACATCTTTACAAGAGGGATTTCAAAAGCAGGCAAGGATTATTTATCTCCAGAGAGCTTTGATGAGGGCTGAATTTAACTCTGTGCCTGCAGTGTCATTTTGAACCACTGTCATCTGTTATTACACTCGTACAAATTGTTTCAGTAGTTTATTTAACCCAGATCACTTCCCTGATTCAGTATGTGCAATACTTGCTCCAACACAGGCATGCAGTTGCATCAGACACAAGCAGCCAGGGAAATGGCAAAAAACACTTCTCAAACACAGCACAGCCTAAACAGATCATAAAAATCCAATGCTATTTATGTGTTGTTGCACATGTTTGTTTGAACGCTCTTGTAATGCAGTTTTACAGACCAAATGTGTATCTGTCACTTGGAAGAGGGTTCCATGTATCAAACCACCCTCTTATGAGCTCTGCAGATGATGTTAGCTTGTAGTGTCTCGCTTCACTTTCTCCATGCAAAGCATACAAAACAGCAGAGGCAACCCAGGCATACACAGCTTTAACTATCAAAGAGACAGGAAAGCTCGGAGTGGCACAGAGCTGCTGCTTACCTTCTGTTGAGACTGTGCAAAATAGACCTCTGCAAACTTCAACACCAACACGTAGTCACCCTCTTCTTTGATGGGAACTTCATAGCCAAAGGTTTCCTCGTTGTAACGCTCTGTCTGGTACAGGATCTGATCTTCTGCATTGGACCGCAGGATTGGCAGTTTCATACCATAGTCAGAAGCTGTATTTCAAGCACAAAACAGTGAGAGGAATGGTTAACTCCTGAGGAACGTGAAGAGATGCTTTATTTACTCTTAAGTGCTTAACTCCCACACTGGCCTTAGCACTCACTGCCCTAGTAAGACCCATTCTCACTCCTTGCTCTGGACAGGTGAAGGCACTACTGGAGCAGAAGCAGCCAAAATCCCTGATCCTGGGTCCTGCAGAAAAACGGGTCTGGACCTGCTGCAGTCCGAGAGACAAAACTCACTCACACAGCTTCAAAAAGAAGAGCTGGTTTCACAAACAGGGCACAGAGCCAAAAGACTTGGCCCCAGACTCCTGCTTCAAAGAGGAAAAACGCCTGGAATATTTTTACAACCTTTTCAAAGTATAAACTCTGAGCACAGAACCTAAGCAGTCACTTTAGGACTGACTAGAGTCATTCATTCAGCAGGTTTGAAGTTAGCAGCCAGTGGCATAAGGTTGCAGAGGCAAAAACCTGGGGGATGGCAGAAGGGTGAAAAGCAGCAGATAAGACTTACAAAACCCTTTCTTCTCTCCACAGGCAGGCAGAACATGTCAGCTTGAAGAAGGAAGCAGGAAAAGTACATCAGGGTTTCAAGAGTAGCTCCATCTCACAGCCACTCAGCTGAAACGGGCACCAACTGCGGGCTGAACAGCCCCCTAAGAAGTGCTCCAACAACACCACCAATAGCTGAGAAAACAACAGAAATCATAACATTTGCCTCTTCCTGCTCCCTGCATCACACCTCTCGAGCAGCTCTGAGGAGCTCTTACCCTGACTTGGTGTTACTGTGCAAATGCAAACTGATGTGTGCCTTGAGGGCTCAGAACAGAATAATGCCTCAGCAATGCAGGAGGGAAGGCTGCGGGCACCCAAAGCCCACTGGCACCTCAGCCAGCAGAAGTTGATCCAGACCAAGTTATCTACTGACACTTGCCACTTCCACCCCTATTTCCATGGGAACAGACACTGCGTTGGCCAAGACAAAGCAAGAACTTCTAACCCAGAACATATTGCCAAAGATGGAGCCAATGCAAACGAGCAAGAGGAAATTAATGCCAGTTCTTCATCTCCTGTTTCACACGCAGCTACTCAGGCAATATTACGTGCTGCTGCTCTTTGCCACTCAAACCAGGGCACAAAGACTGGAGGCTCCAATCAGCAGAAATACAGAGGGTGAAAAGTTTAACCTGTCCTCCCACACAGACATCTCTGGCCAGCTACAGATTACAGCAGTCACAAACCAAGGGCTCCACAGAAGTCACCTCCTATCAGAGGAAAGCCTGTGTATAAGGGAAGCCCATTAACGGCCAAGAAGGTAACTGGAGAGGAAGAGTTGTCACCCAGAGGACTGTTGACATAGCCATGAAAGCGAGCTTGATTTCCCAGCGCATTAGGTGTGCTCAGAGGGAGCTCACCAAGAGACAAGCACATGCATTACTGACACGTAATTGCTATCAGAACATTCTGTTCCTCAGGGCTCAGCATCTGGACTGAGGCTCGAAAAGCCCAGAGGTGAAGTGCTGCCCCGCATCCTTCCCTCCCAGCCCACCACACAGTCCCAGTCAGCCATTACAAGCTGATCTACACACAGAAGCCTGGCATGAACCAAACAATTGTGCAATAAAAAGCCATTGAAGGAAACGCACTTAATAGCTCAAGGGGGTAAAGTCTTCTTGGCCGTGCCTGGCACCGTTGGCTAGAGCAGGCTTACTGACAGCCTGCTGTTCAGAGAACACAGGCTTTCCCCATAGGAGGAGCATGCCACAGCGCGCTCAGAAAAGACCCTTTTTTCCTCCTCAACTCAGAAATAAGTCCACCAGGACATTCTCCTTCTGGTCACACACGAGAGGTGTGCAGAAGGAGCTGACCCATACTGAACAGCACACCTCACGTGACTAGGGCACGGGATGAGAAACTAAGAACCTGTATTAATATTTAAATGTGACCTCTGTCCACACTGTGCACAGAGGGCTCACCGTACAGCATGGCACTGCTCCTCACACAAGGTCCCAGGGCACAGGACAGTCCTTGCAGCCCTCACACACACACAGTGAACAAACAGCTCCCTGCGCTCCTGCACTCACTTGTAAGTGGCAGCAGGAGCAGCTCAGCACAGAGAGCCTTCCAATGCATTCATGAATCGGCTGAGATGTGGTTCACTCATTATGTGAAACGGGCAAAACTCAGACATCCCGGGGGGCTTTGGGGGAAGTATGGCAAGGTAACCCACGTGTAACAGCAGCTCTCCAGCTGCTCGCAGACAGAAGCTTCCAGCGATTCGGGAGCTGCAACAGCTGAGAACTGCTCCTCTGCTCCTGCACTTCAGCCCCTGCCCCGTCCCTGCCGCTGACACGGGGCTGCCCGGCGCAGGGCCGCGTGCGGCACCGGGAGCGGCAGAGCTGCGGGAGGACAGCGAAGCAGAACCCGCTCTCAGCTCCCCACGAGCAACGCGGGCTGGCAGAGCTCGCTGTGGAAACTGGGGTCTTGCAGTGGAAAAAAGGCAAATGGGAGCCAGGCGGCTGCACGCTGCCGGTTTGGCTGCCTAAGCGTTCACGTCACCTTCCCAGGCGAAATTCCACTCCGCTTCACGAGGAGCGGGGAGGCAGAGTGAGAGCAGAGCAGCGCCCGCCGGCCCCGCGCCACGGCTGCCCGCAGGCCGCGCTCCCCCCCGAGGCCGTCAGCGCCCGGCACCGCAGCCCCGCGGGGACACGGACGGGCCGTGAGCGGCGGTGCTCGGGGCAGCGCCGCAGGACGTGTGTTCGGACGCCGCCGTTACGGACGGGCCCCTCCGAGCGCTGAGAGAGGAGCGGGCCCGGCCCCCCCCGGAACCGGCGGCGCGGCCCCCCCGGCCTCACCTCGGCCCACGCGGCCCTCGAGCGGGTCCTTGCGGAAGTGGATGCCGTTCACGTCCACATGGGCATCGCCGCCCGCGTTGACGGCCCAGACGACGCTGTCGGCGAGGCCGCCCGCCGCGCCCCGCAGCAGCGCCGGCAGCAGCAGCAGCAGCAGCGCCGGCAGCGGCACCCCGCGCGCCCCGGCGCCCACCATCTCGGGCTCCAGGCGCTGCGCCCGCCGCCCGCCCCTTCCTGCTGCCGCCGGGGGGCGCCCTAACCCGCTGCCGGGGCGGGCCGCGCGTCGACCAATCGACAAGCCGCGAGTGGAATATTAAATCTTGGTCCGTTCTCTATTGGGCGGCCTCGAGACGTCATCTACATATTCATGAGGCGCACCACCAATGGGGGACGGGAGCGGGAGAGCAGGCTCGACTGGGAGGCGTGGGGATGGCGGCGCAGCGATAGGAGGCGTGCCCGGCGGGAGAAGACCGGTTCTGAATGGGCTGCTCGGAGCAGAGAGCAGAGCCGCTGGCAGCGAGCCGGGACTACCCCGGGCCGGTACGGGCTGTCCCGGAAAGAAAAGCAGCGGCACAAACCGGAGCGACAGCATGAAGGCGGCTTCCGAGCGGGGCCGCAGACCGACGAACCGCCCCCAGCGCCGTGCGCCTGAGGAGGAGCCCCGCCCACTGCGCTCCGCCAATCACAGAGCTCCAGCGCGGCCCGAACGCGAAGCACTGTGGGACGGCGGCGGGAAGCGGGAGTTCGGCGGGTTGCCGGGCAACGGGGGAGAGCGGCTGGGGCAGCTGCTGGGCCGGGGGGGCTCTAGGCCGAAGCGGAGCGCCGCGCGGCGCCGGGAGAGCAAAGCGGCGGTAAAGGGGGGCGGGCAGCAGGGGCCGCGACTCTTCCTCAATGCTCTGCTTCCCCTCCATCTGAGGGCTCAGCCTTATTAGCTAGCAAGGCACTGAGCATTGCAACACCTCCTGTCAGAGCATTTTCCAGTAACTAGCCTGGATGATTATTCGCCAATAATTAGCAAACTATCTTGAAGCAAGAGGGATTAGCAGAGCAGGGAGTGAGATGGGGCAGTGGCACTGCTCACTTGGGTGCAGGAGGAGCGCTTGCTCTGCTCCATGGCCACAGGCAGAGCAAGGTGGGTGTGCTGTGATGGCCCGCACCCGTGATATGTCGCACACAGCAATATGTCACTGCCCCATAATTGCTACCTGCAGTCACTAACGACCTGCATGCCACATTGCACCCCAGATGTCAAAGGCTCTGTATGCTGCTGCTAATCCATTGAGCCCCTCTATTCAGGCAGGATTTAAACCAGTAACCTACTAGTGAAAGGCTCAGAATTGTCTTCCCTGTCCCTTGATCTCCCTGTCCCTTGGCAGCTGTGCTGAAATAACTCCCAGCTGGGAATTAGTCCCACCTGGTCTGCAGCCCTGGTGATCCACACGTGGGGCATATGTTTTGAGTATTAGCCATTTCCTGCAGGAAAAAGAGATCAGGATTCAGGATATCTAAAAAGAGCGATGGAGACATGGGGCAGAAACAGACCTCATGGCTGCAACAGAGAGGAGATATCTGAGAAGTCAATATGAGCCAGCCTCACTGCCCAGACAGATCCAAGCCAACTGCACGGGTCTTGTGTGCCAGGAGGGACCCGCTCTGCCTCGTTGTCTGGAGCTATTTGGAAGGGTCCCTGATAGGGGTTTGAAGATGAGAGCAAAAGGATTATCTCTGGAATTAGATTATTTAAATTGGAGCTTTAATCTCTGGCCCTGCCAGCACAAGAAAATAAGAAAACTCCCTGGGATTATTTGGGTTTTGTTATGCAAACAAAACCAGCAAGAGCTTGTGGTAGAAGGACAAAAATGAATGCTTGGAGACCTGCCCTGTCTGACCTGTTTGATGTATCACGGTAAGACCTGGAAGGAAAGAGCTAGAGGTCATTTGGCAGAGGCTTAGCTTTCCTCAAAAGCAGCTGTGGCTCCAGGACTGCCAATGGCACAAAGGTGCCCTGTGGCCACCCCACCCCGGTGCCAGCACCCCAGTGCTTCTGGTGAAGACAGATACAGCCTTGCCAGGTTGCAGACACAGGAACCCACGTAAGTTAGCAGGGAACATCCCCAGCCACTGTGATGCTGTGCTTGGGGGCCATCCTGTGCAGTGCAGATCACTGCAGCCTCCAGGAATGCATTTATTTTTTAAAATAAATTAAGGCTGTTGCTGCAATCTGCCGCTGTGGGCAGAGCAACCTGTTGGTTCAAGTGGCCACTGCTGCTCTTCCCACCAATGCCTGTTGGGGTTCTGCACACACAGGGCTCGTGCCGGGTTGTTGCTGGTCCCTGCAGCCAGCCAATTGCTGTGGCACACAGGCTAGCAGCAAATCCATCCTCTCAGCATACACGTGAATGCTTCTCCCTCAGTGGGCTCCAATGTAAGTAAAGCACATCTCCGTGCAGACACAAGCCTGAACAGGTCTGACTCCTCTACAGTCATTCTAAGCACACACACGGCACACCAGGACTCTGGACTCTGCTCAGTTTATCACCCTTACCCTCCCCTAAGCCCAATACAGCTACTGTGCCAATAAATAAAGAGGTCTGTAAATACACATTTTCCAGTTTCTCAGCTCAGACACACATTCTAAGATGACCAGCTACAATGATAAACAGACACAGAGTCTGCATACACCCACTTGGAAATAAACTTTTTTTGCTGCACTGCTAGGTACCTACTTGCATTCCCTGTTTTGTGTGCGCACACAAACCTTGGCCAGTGCACGTGCTTGTGCAAACACTGTTACACACACATACAAGAAGCATGGTTCTCCCACTGCAACTATGCTTGTTGGCACAGCAACAGGAGAGCAGAAGAGAAAATCCCCCTCTGGGTTGTGGATTTGTAGACCCTGATAATGTGAGACGGGACTTGGGAAGTGAGAGATCTGTGATGAAGAAAGCAGAAGGATATCAGTCCCCAGTCTCCAGTGTGGAGGAAGCAGGCAGCAGGGGAAAACAGCTCCCAGTTGCACTGAGAAACCTATAGCAATCATGATGCCTTTTGAAGCCAAGCAGGAATTCGTCCTGGTGACCCGTGACAGCCTCTGCATAGAGAAAAGGGATAACTGCAGGTCCTGGGGGTAGGAAAAGAGTGGGAGGTTGAGAGCAGTTTGGGGAAAGGAGGAGGACGAGGACTGGTGTGTCTGGAAGCAGCAGGCAGGGTATGGAAGCTGCTGCCATGGTCACTGTGGCAGACGTGCAGGATTCTCAAGTGTGATCAAGCTGGAGAATGGGGCCCCCACCACACAAGGAGTCCACGGGGCTCCTGGCCAATCCTCAGCACCACCAGTTACAACAGGTCCCAAAGCACAGTCCCTCACTGTGCATACGCTGACAGTCAGGTTTGAAATGGTCTGAAAATGGCTGTAAATGGTAGATATGGCTGCCTCACCTGGTGCCATTCCTCCCATTCCTCCTCACCCCGGGGCTGCAGGAGCTCTCACTTGCCCCATTGCAAGCGGGGCGGGGTGGAGGGGTGGGGGCCAGCAGCAGGGAGGGCAGAGCCCGGCTTCAGGCTTTGTGGCTGGCAGGGTCTCCCTGTCCCACAGCCAGGCAGCCCACTGGGGGCCCTGAACGCCAGTGCACATGCCGGGGCTTGTATCTGCCACAGCCCTTCCCCCCCAGCCCCACCACCACCTCTCGCACGGACATCCAGGCTCCACATCATTTCAGCGTGCATATTTATCGCTTTCCCCCCACAAGACATGTATTTGAATTTACTTTTGGTAAACATAACCACGGGAGATGCAAATTTGTGCCTAGGAAGCATAAATAACTCCACACAGATAGACACACACACATAGACAGCAAACACAGATAGGGTTCACCAAGGGAAATCAAGAAGTGCAGAGCACGCCCTGAGGCTGCCACCAGTTCCAATGGCTTTGCTCTCATCCACCAAGCAAAGAGGATTTCTCCTGCTCTTGCTTTGCAGCAGCTGGTGGGAGAATAAAGCTGGGGAGGAGGAGTCTAAAGTTGCAAATAACCCATGAAAGCATCATGGCAAGTCCTGGCTCTGCAGTTTCCTGCAATCATCTCAAAGGAATGGTTCCAGTTGTAGGAAGCTGTAAGTCTTTCACAGTGTGAAAGGGTGGAGGGGCATGGGGACCACTGTGAGGGAGGAGCAGCAGGTCATCTTGCAATGTCCCATTTGCAGCCAGCCGATAAACCTTCTTGTGGGAACATCGGGGCTAGATGCTCCATCTAGGTCCTCTTCTGCCCTCTCTAAGGTGCTGATTTTTCTTTAGCTGAGAATAATCTTCAACGGGACATCATGCGAACAAACTCTGCAACCAACAAGAAAAGACAGCCCTGAAGCAGAAATCATCCATGGTCCCCAACCCAGCTCTCATTCCCCGGAGATGTGCAGCCAGGGTGACAGCGGCGCTCCACATGCTGCCGGTAGGTTAGCGCCGTCCCATGACTGGCCCTGAGGAGCTCACACAAAATGGGCTTTAATCCTTGTGTTAGGTAAGGTAATACGATCCCTCTAGCAGGGCAGTTCATTTCCTCTGATCCTTCCCAGAGCACAGCCTTGTTTGCACAAGCAACTCCCTGGAACAAATTATTGCAAATGTTACCTCCCTTCACTGTAATTTCAGAGCACGCTGGTTTGTAGCCTTGGGATGACAGCACAAGTTCTTAGCAAGCCTGCCACTTGCAGGAGACCCAGTGCTGGAGAGCACTGACGTTTTGGTAGGTACCAGTATTTATTTGTAGAGAAAAGTTTGCTTTGATGGATTACTTGTTTTTGAAGATACAGATTAACTGGAAGGATATCCTGGATCTATTTCTTCACCACCCTGCAGCTTGTGAAGTCAATTACAAGAGCTAAAATCGAGTGCAGATGCCATCAAATATAAATGTGTTTTCATTCTACACTTGAACTGACCGGAAATTAATAACCACAAAGAGGAGGGCAGTGGAAATTACCCCCTTGGCTTCTCTTTTTCCATTGATGGAGCTGTCCTTTGACAACTAAAGCAGTAACTCACGGAGAAAATGATACTAGTATTTCATGTATTTTAACTGTCTAACCTAATTTAGCTGCGGGGAACAAGGAGAGCTACTGTCATGTAATCAGACAGTGCATTAGAACAACTGCACTAGGAAAACAAGCATCCTGCCATGTTCTTGCGCCTTCCAACTCTTATATATGCTTAATTGTCTGATGATACCAACTGCTTTCCTTGCCAGGAACCCTGAGCTCTATTAACATCACTCCTGCCATGCCTAATGGCCAGGATAGTACCATAACCAATCTTACTCTTTCCAACTCCTTCTGGCATGGGAAGTGGGAGAAGAAATGAATTCTCTCTAGGATTAAACATGACACCTCTGGATCAGATATCTACAGTGTTAGTGACACATCTAGCATGTGACCAACTTCTGGCATAAAGGTACAGAAACAAAATCTCTATAAACCCAGATAGTAAGGTGAGCCAGAGGAAATGAAGGGTGCAATGCAATCTCCAAACCTACACCAGTCTCCTCACAGCTCTTGCAATAGATTGAAAGGAAAGAAAATGCCCCCTAAAATGAAGTCTGGCACTGCATATGAGCAGCAGAAGCTGTTTCTCTGTGACTGGACATATCTCTTCCTATGCTAGAACTGCAGAGACCTGATTGAAATAACGATGTAGCACACGAAGATACACAAACAAATACTCAGCTGAGGAATTATTTCTTTTTTTTAATCCGTACTTCAGATATCTGGACCCAGAGCATGCAAATCTTCCTTTCTGCTTCCACCTCCAAGCTGAAGCTCTGACTCACACGATAGCAGATGGACAGGGAGCATTCATCCCTTCTCACCTTCAAAGTCAACACGCCCATCTCCATTCAGATCCACGTCCCGGATGATCTCTTCAATGTCCCGATGACCCACCTGCTGCCCTAGAAGCTTCTTCATGGCTTCTCGCAGCTCACTGGTGCTGATCTCCCCATCACCATTAGTGTCAAACTGCAAGTACATGAAAATACCAGCAGGGGAAATACAGTTAAGGGAAGTGGATCTTGCATTGGGTTGGACTTCATACTGCCCTGCTCTTGAGTGCCCTATTTTTCCTGCATGCCTTTTGTGTCCCTCTTTTTCCTCCTTCCTGTTCCTTTTGGTCTGGATTCAGTCTGCCTTTTTTCCTCAGAAACCTCTCATCACTACTGTGTCTGCACCAGCTTTCCTCTTCCTTTCCTCAAGAGCTCCCTTATCTCAGTGTTTTTCTCTGCTCCTCCTTTGTTTCATGCCTGGCTTGGCTCTGTCTCAGTCTTCCACTCTGCTGCTCTCTCCTCCTCTTTTCTTCCCCCTTAGGTCTCCTCTCTTTCCTGTTTCCTGTCACTCACCTCTCTGGGGGCCACAAGGTAAGAAGCACTCACCTCTCTGAAGGCATCACGGAGCTCTTTTACACCAATCATGTCTGCAGTTTCTGCCAGCAGCTTTGGTCCCATCAGCTCAACAAAATCTTCAAAATCCACATGGCCGCCCACTTGGGATAAGATGAAAGATGTGTGTAAGAACTCAACTTGTTAGCCAAGCCCAGCAGTCCCTTTGCACTTCAGCGTGCCCCAGAGGGCTTGGTTCTCCCAGCAGCAAAGCACAGAAGGTGCAGGGTAGTGGAAGGAAAAGCACAGGTACTTTTACCATGTCTTGTATTTCCTGGATTGTAGGATAGGTAGAATGACCCCAAGCTACTTCATCCTGTGCTGCCACGGATTGTCACATCCTTATGGCATCATGTACCAAGAATTAAAGGCTTGATCCTACTACAGCTTGTAGCAACCCTCTGCTGTACCTGTGCCAAAGGGTACGGCAAGGGCACATGTTCCTGCATGGCCTCAGCAGTGCCATGCAGCAGCGTCTTGCTCCATTAGCTGTGGCTAATGTATGTCCAACTGTTTATTCATCATATTTACCCTTTTTCTTGTTTGTCCTCTATCTGAAAGCTGGCAGTAACACTCTCCAGTTCCTAATCACTTGAGTGCCATAGCTATCAGCTGTTTTTTATGTGTGAATATGTTACAACTACTTCTGGTCCCTTCTCTTTTCTACATAGGCCTATGTCAAAAATAACATGCACAAAATATTCCCTTTCCCACCTGGATAAGGCAGGGGTAACATCCTACACTGCCACAGACAAGTGGTGACAAAAACCAGTGGTGAAAGACAAAGGGCACAAACAATCACAGTGAATCAGATACATCTGCAACATTCTGTCTCGACTGCAGCAGCACAGCTCACAGACCATCCGCAGGCACACAGCCAATGCACAGACACCCAGAGCAGACTGAGCAGCCCATCCACCACCCATTCTGACCAAAGCATCTCCATCTTCCCCATCTCCTCCTTTAGTATGATGCTATCTGACACCAGCTTCAGTGTGATGACATCCACGACGTGTGCACTAATGCCTGACTGTCCAAATCAAGGGCAGTTTTACACCTGACAGATTTAAGCATGGGAGACAGCTATTCCATATGTTGCTCACATAAAACACAGTTCAAACAATCCATTTTTTTAGTAAGCCAAAAAAACCCAACACATCAAGTGCTTGGGACCACAACTGAACAGAGAGATGGTAGGGAGCAAAAAATGAGAATGAAAAAAGAGAGGGAAAGAAAAAGAGAAAAAAAAGGAATGGAAACAACAGGAGACTGAAGCAGCCCGAGGCAGCGATGCGGGGCACAGCAGCCACAGGAAGGTACAGATGGGTGGATATTACTCACAGTTCATGTTGATCTGCTGGGAGAGTTCTATGAGCTCCATTTCAGTAGGCATGTAGCCCATGGTTCGCATGCAGTTCCCCAGGTCCCTGCAGTTAATAAACCCATCCTTGTCTTTATCAAACTCCTTAAAGGCTTCTCTTAATTCTGCAGGAGTGGATCCAAAAAGAATGATACTGTCAGTGACAGCCTGAAATACCTTTTCCTAGAAAATTCCCCAGAAGCAGCATCTTATGAGGCCTGACTCTCCAAGATACCACATACTTTCCTAGCAGATATTCCTATGAAGAAGCAACTACTGCAGTAATGTTAAACCCTTCTATCAGCAACATTGCTGACCCACTCATTACAAGAAAGCACGCTTTGACTGCAGAGGCTTTGAAGTATCACGACTGATCTCTCTTAAACTGCACTCCCAAAAGAAACTGGAAGTAGTAAGTTTTCCCATCTTTTACGCATGCACTGTATTCTATAGCCCTCATTGCAAGGATGAGCTTCCTTAGAGCCAAACCACCATGTCATGCTCTACAATACTTCCCATGGGAGCCTGGTGTACAGCAGCTCTCTGACAGCCAGTCTCCCATTACCTCACTTACCCTCCTCACGTGAAGAAGCTGCATTACCTGTAAATTCCTCTACAGTCGGCATTGTTGCAGTTTTACCTATTATTTCTTTTGCTAGGATTGCCAGGAATTATTTCAGCAATTTGCCCAAATTATTTTACCCCCTGGGGGCCAACCTGGAACGGCCAGCCAGCATGTTTTTACTGGACAGAGAGAAAGGTGACATGGAAGGAGCAACAAGTTTTACCTTCAATTTCTTCTGGGCGCAGTTCTCTATCCTGCAAAAAGAGAACACACCACGTTAAAGTCGTCTGCTTGCCACAGACAAAACTTCAGAACAGCACATGTTGGGGCAAACAGTTCTGGGGACAAGCCAGAAAGCGAGAGAAGAAACAAGAAGGTGATGACATGTTTAATACCATCTACCTAGCTGTTCCGTGGAAGCCCCTCTCCATCCCATCTGCTGGACAGTGCCATGAAGGATATTCCCCCAAACAGAAGAAACCTGGGCCAGCATAAGCCCTGCGTGTGGCATCCCCACCTGACAGCGCTGAGTATCACAGGGCTCGTTGCGTCATTCTCCAGCACAAGTCCTGGAGCACAGACTGGCCCTGCAGCTGCTCTAGAGCTCTGACTGTATTTCCTACCTACTGCAGCTCCTGTTGAAACAGCCAGATCAAAATAGCTGGAAGCTGCTCCTGCCACCAGAAGCTGCAGCACTGTCTGCTTGGATCCCTGCCTGATCCCTGTCCTGCTAGCAGGACAAGGACAGCCAGGAGCTCTCCTCCAGCCATTGCCCCCATGCCATCTTCTACAGTCAGTCACCCCAGGAGGACAGGAGCTCTCCCCTTCCCCCCAGCCTCACACAAGCACTTTGGAACCAGGCATGAAGGCAGACACACAACATATACATCCTCAAGGTCATCTACAAACAAAACAGGACGAGGATTCACCATGTTCAGGAAACACTGCCACATCCAATTTGAATTTCTTGGAAGAAGGGGGAGGATATAAAAAAGTACAGGAAAATTCCAACACTGCACCAAGAAGAAGAGACGAGCATGGAAATGCACTGCTTTCTGGTTTAAATGCCCTTTCTAATTCCTCTCATGGCTCCCAGGCAAATCCAAAACATCAGAGAATTTGGAAACACAGAAATGCAATCTCTTTTGTCGTCTGACTCTCGGCTTTTCCCCTCAGCCATGGGGAGTTTCTCCTTGCCTTCCAGGTGTCCTGCAGTCTCACCACACGTCCCCGGAGAGAGTGCCCTTGAACAGTTTGAGAAGGATGATCCTTTGCTATGTAACCACAGGCTCCTCTGGAAACTAATGGCTGCTGCTCAGAGTGCACAGCAAACTAGGACACACACTGGTTTACGTCTATGCAAAAGGGGCTGTGCCAGAGCAGTGACCAGCTTGCCACTCATAACCTTCCCAGAGGCATCTCTGCGCTGGATGGAGCTGTCAGGGCATGCTGGCTCTGCAGCTTCATCCTTCACAGTCCTGGTATTTTCAAACATGTCATCCCATTTGTTCTGCTTTCATTAACACCAAGCAATAAAGCAGTCCAACCCCCACGTACCGGATGCAGTAGGCTTTATTGCCCTCCCGCCTCAGATAAAGCAGCAGATGAGAACTGCTGTGGGCAGTACCGACACCGCGTGCTCCTCATTGCAGAGCTCACAAACATGGCTCCCCGGGGCTCCCGCTGCGCTCGGTGCGGCAGCAGCTGCAGGGCTGTGGTTGCCACTATGGTACCGACAGCCACGGAACTGCTGTCGTGTGAGAGTGCCTGAGGACGGGCCCAGGCCTTCCTCCAGCACAGCCATCACTAGCCCGTCCTCCTCCCCACTCACCACGTTGCAAGCAACATGACCGATACGTGTCAGAAATGAGGGCTTCAGCTCTAATTCTACACACCGAGGCATTCGCGTTTGCAGGGCTCCGAGCATATCTTTGCACATGCAGATTCTATCATCAGAGAGCCACAGGCTGTGAGTGCAGAAGGAGGAGGAGGGTTTACGTCCCTCCAAAAATGTGACTCAAGTGGTAAGTAACGTCACGGAGAGGTTTTCTGGTTTAAATTTGAGAAAAGAATTTGGAAAAAAAAATGATACAGGAGGAAAACAGCTCGAGAAGAAACGGGCTGAATCACTCTAAAGCTTCTGGAGAACATGTGGAAAGAGGAATACAACTGTTCAGAGTTTAGATCCTAGACATGAGCAGAGGTGACCCTCAGAGAGTCTATTTTACATAATGGTCTTACACTCATTTATTTCTGTTCCATGCACAATAAATCCTGTTGGTCTAGAGAGTCAGTAAAAATAAAGCTGTTTATCAGATGCACTTTTTCTACAACAGGGCAGAGACATCACTAATCCTATTCTGGAAATGTCTCAGGGTACGCTGAGTGTCCAGGGCTGAGCATGGCTACCTGTCAGCCTGAGCCTTCTGCGAGGAGCTGGGCCCGTTTCCTATGGTGGGAGCTCTGTCCGTGCCACTGCCGGTCCGTGTGCTGGTGTCAGGCTGTCACACCTCGTGTTTTAATGAACTGACTTAAGGAATGTGATCACTTAGTGGCTGAAGATTAAGAAGAACAAAATCCCTTTGATCAATAATGACTGACTGCAGTTCTTTTTTGGGTTGTTGGTTGGAAATGAGGTTTTGGAAATAAAGATCTAGGTGTCTCCTCCAGCTGTACACAGCCGTGTCAGTGCACAACTGTGCAAGGCATTTCCTAGAGGGGCAAGACAGCTCCGTCAGGTAATTGGGGTGAGCTTTGTTTTACCAGAAGAATATGAGATGCACTGGATTAGTGTGTAACCTTGCACATACTCACTCATCAGGTTTCTTTGTGCATGTTTTTAAATACATTGTTGTCAGAATCAAACTTTATGTGCAAAAATACACATTACTTCTTGAAAAGATACAACATTGGTGTGCATGTCCCTGTATATTTAACATCTCCACGGGTATACGTTTGAATTTATACACAAGTATATTTTTTCATTGTTTATATGTAGATACACGTGAACACAGTCACAAATAGGTGTGACTGAGGGGATAGATGTGTTTTTGCTATCTATCTATCTGTGTGTACAGGCAATAGCATTTGGCCGTCTGGCACTATTTACCAACATGAGGACAGACTGATGTTCTCTGGTTTCTTTGGCTGGGAATGCTGCAGTGTCAGGCTGCGTATAAGAGCGTATGAGCGACTACATTTGGGTTTCTGCAAGCAGGCAGATGCATGCTCATTTCTGCTTGTATTAGCATGCTTGCTGTGAGCTGACAGCAACAGTAACAAATACGGGCATCTCTGTGGGACAGCTTGTTCCCAATATGGATGCCCTGATTTGCATGAAAGCGACTATTTAGCCTTAAATGCTAATCTGAGCCTCCGGGAATGTGAGGTGGATGTCTTGCTGGAACAACAGCTTTGAATACTGGACTCCATCTGATTGTGTAAGTCCTGAGATCCTAAGTTCTTCTCCAAAATCCACGTAACTTCATCTGCTTGAGTTTAGGCTTTGATCTATTTTTCACAGCTGCGCTTTTAGAATCCCCCTCACTTGGTGTTTAGGCACAGGGATATCTTTGCATATCCTTCAGGTTAGACATTTGCTTGTGATTGCATTTGCTGGAGCTGGAGCCGGGATGCTCGAGACGCAGGGCGGGGGTTACAGAGCTCCACGCACACAGAGCACATGGGCAGCCCCGCATCCCTGGCTCAGGGCCACGTGGCTCAGTGCGTGTCTCGCCCAGCAGGGTGTAACTTACGTACAGGCTGCCTGTTTTCTGCGAAGCCCTTCCTCAGGAAGATGCATGCTGGCCCCAGCAGGTTGTGCATGACGGCGCAGTTCTGGGCCAGCACCATGAGCGGACCCTGGTACTCCGACGGCCCCTCTTCGCTCGTCTGGACAGCCTTATAGCACGTCTTCTCCTCATGGCGGATCTTCCCAGCCAACCAGCAGCAAGCAAACAACACAACAGAGGACGTTACCTCCCTGTCTCACCCAGCCTTTCCTCTGAAGATTTACTGAACCGCCTCGCAGAGCCATTATTGCTAAATTTCCTTCATCTGGTCCACGCTGCGTCCCCCCCACTGATCTATTATGGTCTGTATAGAAGCAGTAAGTCCAGCAGTTCACTTTCAAAAGCTGATAGAAGTACAGCCAACTGGGAGAATTTAGCTTTGAAACGACATCAAACTCTCAACTCTCACATCTACCCAGAGAGAGCCCAAAGGGCTGAGCTCCCACTGCCGGCTCCAGAGTTAATGATTCCTCAAGTGAGCTGCGAAGGCTAAGCACAGCCCGGCACCACGGGACGCGTGCCCTGGGCAGAGCTGCTGGCAGAGCTGTGTTGGCCAGGGCCTCCCCAGGAGGTGAGGCAGGGCCTCCCCAGACACTCTGGCTCCACTTTACATTTCA
The DNA here is from genome assembly GCA_016647715.1 of Pavo muticus. Classification (NCBI taxonomy): domain Eukaryota; kingdom Metazoa; phylum Chordata; class Aves; order Galliformes; family Phasianidae; genus Pavo; species Pavo muticus. The sequence goes on along the minus strand of JACDJE010000164.1, from coordinate 1,112,145 downwards.
TCAGCCAGCATCACGCGCCATATAGTGTTATCAGAGGGCCTTTTAGGGCATCAGGTGGCTCTGCCAGCGGCGGGCTCACGCTCCTTGTTCCAGTGCTAATTAGTTACATCCTCGAGGTCTCAGGCAGTTACTGCACTGACCTCTTCTCATTGCTTACATTTCCAAGTGGAGAGCAGTCACAAGCACAACAATTTTGTCTGTTTGCATTTGCACATTTTTGTAAGTGCACGTGTCCTGCTAAGCTAGGGCTCCAGAACAGAATCCAGCACTGCATTTTATAAGGAGGCACTGCTTTCCTTTTATAGAAATGCATTTCCCTGGCTCTGCAAAAAACGTCTTATCCTGATATTCCCATGCAGCTATAAAAAGCCAGCACAACCCACAGGACCCTTGGTTTTATGGAATAAACATTAATCATACATCAGATTCCTCTTCAGGAATGACTACTTTTACAGCCAGTGTTCCCAGGGGTGATCAGAGATGCTCTGTCAACTGTCATTGCCTCCATTAACCCTTTCCTTAAAGCCTGAGGTGCTTCTTCAGGCTAAAGCACCACACACACACACACACACACACACCCCTCTCTCACACTTATCCAAGCCTACTGCACCTACTTGCTGTGTCTACCGTGTGCTATTGCCTTGCACACGTGGCTTGTTGTTTGCATTTTTATGGTCTTACACCAATCTGCTCATGTGTAATGTCATGTGAATATTAAGCTTCAAAACAAAAGCAACCCAAAAAGCAAGCCACGAAGAAAGAAAATTATCAAGCAGAAAAGCATTTTCATTGCAGTCATGGAAAAGGTGAAAATCTGTCTCCAATTAAGTGTGACACACAGGACACTTGTCCTTAAAAACCTGAAAGATGAGCATCCATCCACAACTGGCATATTACCAGCTCAGCTAAATATCATGGCATCTGTGTTGAACTGCATAGCTTCATGACATCAGCACAATGTCATTTCAAAAATTACCAGCTTTTTTTCTCGGCACATTTTTTCAGTTCAGTATTGCAAATAATACGGCTCACTTAAAATAGCCCACGTCAGTTCTGCATTTAATTCCAGTGAAGACAGATGAAAGACCAAAGGCCCCATAGCCTGCACCTAATCCTTGTTTTCTGACCCTCCCAGTTAATAGAGCTTCCTGCCAATTCACTCAGCAGCACTGAAGGATGATCATCCCATTATTTTCCTGTGTGTGTAAATACTGCCAGGTTGATGAAGCAGTTGCCAGGAGCAGTGAAGAGCTGGCCAGACACCCAGCACCAGCTCTCTTAGTGAGACCCCTGCAGGGGCTCCTGCCCTGCCTGGCAGCCCCAGGCAGGATTCCCTCTGCCTGGCAGCCTCCCAGGTTTCTCCTGAAGCATTCCCTCTACCACACTCCTCCTTCATCCAGGCAGAGCCAGGAGGGGAGCTGTGATAGGGGTGCAAAGCAATGTCAGCTGCCTGTTAGAGGGGGAAGACAACATGCACAACAAGGAAAATACAAGGAAAGGACAGGGTCTGCATGCCAGAGGGTCTCTGCTGAGCACCAGGTCCAGAGGTGCCTCTTCATCACCACTGAGGTGGGAAAGGCACCAGGCTGGCCAGCAGGGTCCCTGGGGAAAGCAAGCCTGCTGCCTGCCAGCACTGGGAGACAGAAGCCTGAACATTATCACCAAACAGACAAGGATGAGTCCCTGACCAGGCCAGCCAGCACCTGGAAAGGGTCCCCAGCTTTCTGGTTGAATTCACATATTGAAGAGAATAAATCCTGTCATCCAAGTTCAGCTTTCACACACATATCATCTACAGTCCCTCGTTACCATTTCAGTGAAATGCAAGGAAAGCATGAGCAGGTGATGTCCCTCCATCAAATTTCCCTCAGGAATGGATATTATGAGCAAAAGGCCTTCAGATTCCTAAGCCATTCCCCTAATCATCTTAACTCTGTTTCCACCCGCTGAGGCAGGAGCACATGGTGGAGATCAGAGCAATAAGAAAGCTGTGCCTGGTAGTTCAGGCTTAACAGCAAAGTAGTGCTGTGGTCCCAGGACATTCACATTCAAAGGAGCTTTAGGGAGACAGGAGTAGGGTGAGGACATAGGAGAGTAGCAGGCAGAGAACGATTGCTTCTTCCCAATGTAACTTAGTACCACCCAGGGCCCAGCTCCTCATCTTCCTCACTGTGTTTCCTCTGAGTTTGTCCCAGGTAAAATCTGAGAAAAAAAGACAAGGATCACAAAAAAGCCAAGTGAAGATGTACAGCATGAGTGACCTACCAAGTGTCCACCATAACCGTGTGTGTTACAGCCTAAGGACAGCACAGCCCCCAGGATATCTCAGGATTAGTTCCTGAGGCTGGGCTGAAGTCTGAGAATTCTCTAACTCTGCTTCCTAACTTCCACTCTTTGGTCCTGCCTTCCCAGGCCTTCTCAGTAGCACTTCTAAAGCAGCTTTTAGGAATGAAAGCACAAATTACCTAAAAGACTGATCACACAGAGTTTAGAAGTTATTCAGTCTATTTTGATTCAAGAAGCCCGGCCACACTTCAGACCTTAATTGCAATTTCCTTGATCATGTTGAGCACAGCTGCAGCCTTTCATTGCAAGTCGGAGGCAACCTAGGAATAGCCAAACTGCTCTTCTTTCAGATGTACATTTGGGTGAGCCTCACCTACTGCCTCTTCCTGAAGGTCACCCTGACCCAGGGACCGGTCTTGGCACTATCAAACTGCTTGATGATGAACACCCTCCTCATGTATCCCAGCTGTGCCCTTCATGCCACAGCTGTACCATTACTGGCCTTGTTTACAGCTGCTGACAAGTAAACTGTGCTCCCACACAGAAGAGGCACAACTTAGGCCTCCCTAGCAGGGAGGTGCTCTCCTCACTGCAAGGTCTCCTGCATGCAGCATCGCAATGGCAGCAGCATTTGCTGCCAGCAAGGTCTCCGTAGATGTAGCTCTTCATTTAAATATTTCAGATGCTTAGCCCAACTTCACTAGGAGTGAATCAACCAGCTTTTGCTGAGTTATTGGGTTTTCAGCAATGCCAAGCAAGAGCTGTGTGGCTGACAGGTACGCGGTGCTGCAACACCTTCTGCAGTCAGACAAGAAATACCACTAGGACAAATTGTTCTCACTGCAGTCTGGCCCCTAGGAGCAGAACAACTCCTGAATCTAATTCATCCTGGGATCATTTTAAAACCTCAGCACAGAGCAGTTCGTGGACTGGAGCCTAACAGGCACACGTGGCAGCTTGCATATGAAGTGCAGCACACACATGGGCCATACTGACGTGCGATACGACGCGTGAACACGCAGCTAATGCCTCTGTCCATACCTCAAAGGCACGGACAGATTGCAGAAAAGCATGCTTCTGTACCCAAATGCAGACCAGCAAAACTAGATTCGTGCATATGGAAGGATGGATACACATAAAAACATACGCATGCCTACAGGCAGACTTCTGTGAGGACACGCACTATGAGGCAGAGGCACACGCAGCCGTACAAGCAGGGATAGGTGTGTCACACCCCTCCCCCACGTGCACACACACAACAAACACTGCCACCTGCTCACACACCTCCGAGTGAGTACGTAGAGACATAAAGGACACACGTACTACAGATACGCTCATTAACTGTGCTTATTTGTAAGTACTAGCAGAAGTAGATATGAACACACACCCATTCACATGTCCACGAATGCACGTCCCAGGAGAAACGACACACACAACCAGACTCATGCAGACACCTCTTGGCTGAAGCACATGCACACACGTGCGCACACGTACACAGAAAGGTATACACATACATTGAGATGCACTGAAAACGCACATCAGTGCATTGTGCACATCAGCAGGAACAAACCTGCACACACAACAGTGGTCAGCTACACACCCACGGAGTGGGGCACACACCTACACACGTGCATGCGTGTGCACACATTGATTTACGCTCACGTTGTGGCATCCCAGGCTCTAGTGGCTGCACCTGCACTTGCAGCTCTTACTGAAAAGACTCCTGCAGAGAGCTGGACCCTTTGTACACATCCTTGTGTCTCTCCCACCTCCCTTTCCCATCTGCCCACGACGTCACCCATCCCAAGAAGTGGGGGTGGAAATGCACAATGCACTTTGATTTGGGGAACATACCTTTTTCGAGAGGTTTCTCAGTGGAGACTTCACACAGTTGCCCATAATATGTTGAGTCTGCCTTTCCGGTGGACTTGGTTATAAAGGAACTGAAGCAAATGATCCCATTAAAGGTATTCCTTGGGAGCAAAGCAAGAAAGGCAGCGCAAGGCAAATCCAAACAGCTACTGGCTGCTGGGGCTTCCCTCTTCAGGGAGCTTTTTCTCTCTCTGCCTCTCTCTCTCCGTGCTTTTACTTTATGTTCACTTTCTTGAAGAGATGAAGCAGGAAGGAGAGGGAGGGGAGAGAAACAGACAGAAAGAGGGAGAGAGAGGGAGAGAGAGTGAGAAGGGGAGAGAGGGAGGCGGATGTATAATCTACATCAGATTAATGTTCAAATCCCTCCCACCCCCCTCAATCTGCAGGCAAGATTGTTTCACTCATGGGAGAGGGCTGATTCAGGCAGAATTAAAACAGAGAGGCACTGCAAGAAGCGATTTCGGTGATGAGTTCAGCGAATCCAGCTAGTTTGGGTACACACAGCCTCTGAGCACCGCAACCCTCCCCACCCCCCGTCTGACTCCTCTTGGCTTTTCAATCACCAAAGAGCTAGGCTGGCCAGAAGGCAATCCACTTAGGGGCTTGGAGCAGAGTGCAGAGCTCGTTTTGGAGCAGAAATGGACCATTTAGCTGGGTGGGACCCTTTTCAGCTTATAAAGACTAGCAGACCCACAAGTCCCTCAATCTTTTCCTGCCACGGTGGAAGCAAGCTGGGAGGCAGCAGTCCAGGATCCCTACAATGCTCTCAGCCTCAGGACAGTAAATTTTAACCACAAGGGAGAGACCTTGAGCCAGTCTGACGGTGAAGTTTTCCAGCTTTCTGCAAGTAGAAAGCAACCGCAGGTATTCCTGCACCTTCCATAGATGAGCTCACACCTGAACCAGAAACCTGAACGGCCCCAGGCCGGGTGATGTGAAGCAAAGATTGTGGACATCAGATCCATTCATTCTGTTTCCAAACACCTGACTCCTGGGATAAATAAGGGGCTCCTAAACCTAGAACTAGCTCTGAATCTGGGCTTTAGGCCTGTTGTGACAACAGAATCCTTTCTGAAAGAAAAGTGATGAGTCCCCCATACCTTTTCCTTTGTTTTCAGGCTGAGCGTTGGAGCATTCAGTCCAAAAGGAGGTTTAAATTGCAACAAAAAACTCACCATCACCCCAGGCAACAGGACCTGAACAGGACAGTGAATGCATCCTTAGCCATGAAGCCACCGTGGTCGCAGCTCCACGTGCAATGCCATGAAGAATTTCCTCCTTCAAGAAGGCCAGCAATGATCCTATCGCTTGGCTGTGCAGCAGGCTTGTTGGATGCTCAGATGTACAGCTGAAAAATGTCACAACTTCCTTTGCATGCATGGTTCCAAACAAAAGGTTCTGCAAAGACCAACCCATGGGCTGAGCACTTTACAGCGCTTTCTTTGTGCAGAAGCCAAAGACTCACTCTCCCAGCAGCTGTAAGGCTCTAGGACAGAGAACGATGAGCTATCAATGTCACGACAAAGCAGGGTTTATTCTGCTTCCATCCTGATGGTGCTGTGGCAAATCAAGTATGACTGTAAGGTGCACCAACAGTTGTTTTAGAGTCTAGAGGCTTCTTTCATGTGAGGAGATTAGTATAGGAATGCAGCTACGACAAGAGCCAACTGCCTCACCAGTTCCAGTCACAGCCAGAAGTGCATAGCAATGTGGGACAGTGCTTCTCACTCTTCCTTGCACTAACCTCTTCCCAAGAGGGAAAGAAGAGGAACAGCCTCCTCTTGGGTTCTGTCAGGGCCTTCTTCACTGCATGACTGCGGAGGAGGTGCCCAAAGGCCCCCAGGCCCTTCAAAGTCATTCTGGAAGACACCCATTGTGTGCAGAGACACAAGCAGAGAGAGGGACAAAGGGGGTGGGGAAACCCTGGTCTGGAAATCTGCACATCAGAGCACACCCACACAAAGCAAACTGGCCCTGCCACCTCTTGTCAAGGCTGGAAGATCCGTGACACAAGGGAAATGCACAGTCACTCCTCAGGGGCTGTGCCAGCCCTGGGCCCTTGCAGCAGGAGACACTGCAGGAGGATGCTGAAACTCCCAGCTCCTCTCTGGGCTGCTATCTTCAGCTCCTTTTCTCTTTCCCTTCTTAAAACAGCTAATAGAAGGTTGACCTACCCTCAATCAACGTACCAGTCATTAATAATGTCCTGTCACTTGGAGCCATTCTCCAGGCTCCTTGTTTATTGACGAAGTGCGTGTCTCCCTCGAGCAGAAGCTGCCACACAGCAAGCAAGGCGCCTGAGCCCCTGCCCAAGACAAATGACTCCAATTCCAGAGAGAGAAGAGAGCATTGCCTCACTGCCAAGAATGAATCTCCCTGTGACAGGCAGCAGAGGCCAGGAATGCCCTGCAATCTAGAAATGCCCCTTTCCTCTTCCTCCTGGAGTGAGGGAGCTGAGCAAAGCAGCCAGGAGAACCCACGGCAGCCCCAAATTGCCGGGGATAGCAATGAAAGAGAAACACTGGGCGTGTCTTACAGAGCTGTAAGTGCCTGTCACCCCCTAAATATTAACTTGTACCAGAGCATTATGAACCAGCTAACAGAAAATTACTGCAGCTGCCTGCTCTCCTACTTTTCCTTCCTGCAGTTGCAGGCAGTTATAGGAAATGCAAAGCAAAGAGGGTACAGAAATCACCCACCAGGCCTGGGAGGTTTTTCACGGTCCAGGAAGGGAAGAGGCGATGGGAGCCCATTTGCATCAAGTTTGCAGCACAGTCACAGTCCTTTGACTCTACAAGAGCTGTGGCAGAGCCACAGGGGGCCTGAGAGATATCATCGTAAGCAATTCTCTTATCTTCTTATTTACCCCGAATCTCTTAAGAACAACTGGGCAGCACATCACAATCTAACAGACAGACCCTGCTGAGTTTTTTGGAGGAAAATCACTGGAATCTTGTTCCCATCACCACCATAGCAGCTTAGAGATATGCAGGAAAGTGGGGTTAGCAGAAAGGTCATTAGAAGATTAGGTTAGAAGGAACATATTTTCTCCCTTCCTCCAACTGAGGCTGCTGTAAGAGAACAGGATGCTGAGAATAAGTGTGTCAAAAGCATTTGTGTGTAGGTGCTGATCTGTGGGCATGCCTATATCTGGGGTAGTCAGGGTGCGTGTGGGAGGGCTGCACATGCATGTATACTGGCTTTCCCACACTGTTCTTCGTGGCAATCACACTGTTCTTTTATGGTCTGGGTCTCTGTTGTAAACTTTCTAAAAATTAGTAGGAACTTTGTGAAATGCACGACTTGTCTGTGTGCCTGAACTCCCCCCGTCCTCCACAGACCACAAGAAGAGCAGAAACCTTTGTGGATGAGTTTGGCACTAAGTGAGCTCTCAGCTCACAAGCACGAAGAGTTTGGCATGCTGACTGACCTTAGCGCGGAGCATGGAGGAGGATGGATGTCTTGGCACTAAGCAGGGAGCGATCTGGGTGGTTTAGTGTCTTTGAATTCTTTAAAAAGCAGCAGTGCTATACTTCAGGCTGGTACCACTGGTACGAACACTCTTTCTGTAGGAAAATGTTGGATCCCACCACGGCTAATCACTTGGTAGCTGCCAGGGACTTTCTCCAGTGATAGCAAATACCTAACTGCTACAACAAAGAACAAAAGTCAATTCAAAACCTGGGGCTGCTCATCAGATTGCAACTTTGCTTGGCAAATCTTTCCGATGGAAGTACAGATTTGTACAGGAAGACTTGTTTCAGTACATGACTTTCACTTGCTGGAATGCTGGATCAGGTTGTTGCTTGTGACACAACACAAAAACACTTGCAAAGGGCAATCTCACTAAGCAGGGAGGGGTGATCTCTGAGGAGATTTACTTGATGGTTATAGATCTGTATTTTACAAGAAGCAACCCTCTCTTGTTTACTGGATGACCTCAAATGTGCCATAGCATTTGGATGTGTCAACATCTTTCTCTTGCCAGTGCTGCCACAAACCCTGCTTCAAAGCTCCCAGCCACTGCAACCCCAAACTTCTGCAACTGGCTTCCATTTTGTCTGCACCATGCTCCCAAATGGTTGTGCTGCATACTGAACTTGTCTTCTAACCTTGAATGAACCTCAAGCACAGGTCCATCTCAAAAGGCTGCACCAGCAGGGATTGGCAGATGCAGCCCATATCCTCATCTGAGGGGAGGAATACTTCTGCAGAGAGTTTGGGAACTTTCTTTGCTGTCAGCTGTTCCAGAAGGGAAGCGTTGCTGACTCATGCTGTGCATAATATTCTCCTCCATTAGAGCAATTGGATCATATTCAATCACAAACAACAGAAGGGTTATTAAAAAGAGCAAGAATGTTTTCCATCCCTCTCAAGGTAACAAACCCTGGACTGTCAACTTCTGTCGAGTACAGCTTTGTCTGTAATTAGCTAGCTCTATTCCGTGTTAGATGAAAAGAGATGAGGATGTGCCAAACTCCTGACACCTTCCATGCAGACCTGATGCACGTATTTTGCACTAACCCACCTTCCAAGTCCCTGCACAGAAGATGTGCTGGTCAGAGCACAGTGTGCTGCAGCTATTTTTTGCTTTTCAATGGGCTACAAAAAGACAAGTACAAGCTTGACAGCCCAGAAGTTGCTGTAACAGTTTGCTATGTATATTCAGTACAAGGATGGTTTAAAACAAACCTTATGTGGTCCCTTTCCTTTGCTCAGGAATAGGAGAGCTGTGAATCACTCTCTGTCTGGGACTGCTGCAGAAGCAGCTAATTGTGCCCTGGACCCCTCTCCTCTTTCAAAGGAAAAGGGGACAGGAGTGGTCAGTATGTGACTGGCACACTGAGGTGCTGCAGGAAGCATCAGATGAGCAGAGCCCTGGCAATCAACACTTACCAAACACTGCAAACCAAACCTGCAGGGACACGTGAGAGATGCCACTGTGGAACAGAGGTCTGTCTCACTTCTATTCTAAGCAAGGATTTGACAGCACCTTTGGAAGGATCAAACTGCATATCCCAGTAGAAGATCTCCAGCTAGGTTTGAATGCAGCTGGTCACAAACCACCTAAAATCTGTGTTATTTCAGCAGAGCGCAGTGGGGCTGTTGGCGGTTTTCTGCTTCCTGCCTTCAACTGTTGTGACATGATGCCTCACAAAGTTACATGGCTGCCTGTTTCCTTCCAAGAGCAGAGAGTTTATTTCATCTGTGTGGGATGAAGCAATGCTATATATTCTTTCCAAAGATACAAGGTGCAAAGTACTCTAAGGGAGGAATGGATAGAATAGAGATTAGAATATGGCTAATGACTTAATTTATACATAGTATTGAGCTCATGGTCTTATGCTGGTGCAGAGAACTACTAAGAAAATGAAATGTGACCATAGAAGCTACGACCGCTGTTTGTCTTCATTTCTAAGAGGGGCTTTCGACTGAAATTGGAGGAGTACTCGAGTCCACGGGCACTGCTGTTGCTCTCTAAGGTCACAGGAATGTCAGAGGATTATTGAAAAGGGAACCCAAAGTTGGCTAAGCATCTTTTACTGGATGCACATCATATAGCTGCTTGTTATTGGAAATCAATACCACTATACCACACATGGACTCTTCGGGGAAAACCAGCCACTGAAGCTGCAGTGCTAGAATGGACCACAGCTAACACAGCTGCCAGACCTGCAGCCCATTCACCCCACCTAAAGCAATTCTTTCCTGACACTTTGTTCAAACCCAACACTGCATCAAACAAAAATCAAGGCACTACAGACCGGTGGAATGCACAGTGGATTAATTTAAATGATGGCTAATTCATTATTGAAAGATTTTATTCTCTCAAAAGATAAGCTGAATCCAACCAGAGGGCTGTGCTTTCAGTGCATTAGCTCATGCTGCTGTATATTTCATGAATTTAATATTTAATGAATGTTCCTTTAGCTTGGTTTTATTTTGATGTCTTTCCATATCCTTTTAAAATACATTTGTTTAAAAAGTAAATCACTGACAAAGATTAATGTTTACTGGCAGATCCACTGCAGGCAGGCAGCACTGCCCTTCAGTGATTCCCTATGGCTGGCTCCCATCCCTCCAGCTTTTTAGAAGCAATAAATGTGGTAAGTTCTTCTCCAGTCGAGCAAGTGGGGAGCTGAGCGGATGTGCTGAAACAGAACAATGTTCTTCTGTGTCCGTGTCCATCACTATGGCAAACGCACGAGACGTACCTTGGCAGGTATGGTGGGTATCAGCAGGCAGAGATGAACGCATACTCTGGTTTGTTTTAAGCACAGGAACGTATGCATGCACAGAGGTGCTTGTATGGCTGCACACATTTAGCAGCAGCTGCACGCATACAGACTGTTGGCATGCAGACAGGACGTTTATACGAAGGCTCTTTATGTCATCCTACACGCATGGACACAGGCTGTGCCAGCACATGCAGGGCAGGAAGCACGGATGCTGTACGAGATGTACGCAGGTACCGGAGCGCTGCAAACAGCTGCCTGCTCTCAGCGGGACGTGCCATCCCCCACTGGGAGCACGGGAGCCACAGAGCTCCATCCTGGCTCCAGCACACCTGCATGGCCAGGCCCAGGACCCCAGCACCAGGGAAGGGGCTCCCAAGGGCAAGAGCCTGGCTGGCAGAGTGCATCCTACTGCAAACAGTGGGGAGCGCGGCAGGGAGACGGCGCATGGCAGGATGGGCAGAGCACCTTGAGGACATGTGTGGGGCTGTCTCTGAGCTCTCAGAGGTGCCTGAAAAAGAGGAAGGGAAGCAGGAGGAGGGAACGTGTTGTTTCTTCTGGATTTTGTCTCTTCTAACCTGCACACCCCATTTCAGTACCAGTAAGCTAAGATTACAGTTGGGTCAGCACCACTGTGGTTGCCAGTCAGTTTGAGCCACAGGAAAAAAAAAAATCATTCCAAATGACTCCATTGATTTCACATTGTAAATGAACAGCTATGAGAAGCTGTCCTTAGTTTGCCATAAGCCTTGACACATCACTGCTGCATTTGCCTTGCAGTATGGTGTAGCACAGCATACAAGAACCTGCAAACCATTTCACCTTCACCTCTGCTATCTCACAGCGCTTCACCCCATAGCTCCCAGCGCTGGCCCAGCACACAGCAGCCTGCCTCACTAGCACCTGGGGGCAGCTGTAAGCTTCCATCACAGGGCCAGTAATGCCGCTCCTCTCAGCAGCAAGAGACTCCCAGGGCTCTCTGCTGGCTGAGTTCCACACTCAGTCCGATGCAGCAAAACTCCCATTGGAATCAGATGAAGCTGGAGCCATTTGAGGGATCAAGGTCAACCAGCAAGGCCGTACAAGGTGCATTCTCTCTATCCACTTGCATGTGGTTCAGAGAATGTGCCTTGCCCCTGCTTCCCCCACAGTATGGGGACACGTCCTGGCCGTAAACGGCCACTTCTGTCATGCTGGTTAACTCCTAGGTCCATTAAGACCCGTTAGGATTAACTAAAGCCCATGAGCAAGGGAAGATCAAGCAGGGCAAGAACAGAAAAATGATTTGAGAGATGCACAAGATACCTTCCCTGGTTTAATGGTACTTTGGACACTGACATTAAAAGAGGAATGGGAGGTGGTGCAGACAGGAGTGGCTTTTAACTGCCTGTACAAATAGAAATACAAAAGCCCCTTTGGCCACAGTGCTAACAGCAGAAGTCCATAAATATTTAATGATTCCCCGTGGCATTATTTGACCCCTATGATCCCCATGCTACCAGAAGCAATTGACAGAAAACTGTTGGAGAATCACTTCACTGAAAAATTTAACAGGCAGACAGGGTGTGAAAGCTAAAGAGCTCTGAAGCCAGTCAGGTCTCACATGGCAGGATCGCTTGCAAGTTAATATTGCATAGCAAGGGCCAAAAAAAGCTCTCTTAAAGGTGCCGGCAAGGCCAACTCTGGGGCACAGGAGGAGCACAGAGCACAGAACCACTGCACTCCTGTGCCGCAGTACCTGCACCACTGAGCCCCAGTGCCAAAACACTGCTGCACTGTAGGTGCTGCTGCCGCGGCACTGCTGCCCTGTGAGTGCCGCCACAGAACTGTTGCATCGCAGTCCCTGCTGCCCCTGCACTGCCCTCCCAGCCCCTGCGCTGCTCTCACTGCTGCTGTCACATTAATAATGCCATCCTGCAGCCGGGCTGCCACCTCGCTGCTATCACTGCTGACGAGGTATTGCTGCTCCCTGTTGTTAGGGGCGTGCTGCCACTCGGTATCGCACTGCTGCGAAATGCATACTGTGGCCACCCTGTAGGACCGTGTCAGGAGTGACAGCATGCTTATTGCTACATGACACTCGTTTACTGCTTGGCCCCCGACACCCTCCTGCTACAGGCCAAAATGGAATTATCTCCCTCCCCACACTCCTTTTCGTGCCACTATCCCACTTTGCTGCATGATCACAGGGATCTCCCACCAGCCATCACTGAGTCACTGCCCAGCTCTCACTGCTGGACTGAGCCACCACCGCTGTCCCACTGCCACACGTGAGGCACAGCCAGCCCGTACTCACACGGCACGCAGTCACTGTGTCACTTGGTGCAATGTCCCTGTGTTAACTCACAGCCGTGCTATCGGAAGGGCAGCACAGTAATAACATCTCCCTTGCTGCCTTCTGCTACATTGGGATGGTGCTGTCAGACCGGCACAACCCCTTGCTAATATCATGCCAAAAGCGATCACCGGCGTACAGAACAGCTCCCATCTGGAATATTGTATTACGGCTTCATTAGACCGCTAAACTCTTCTGTCAAGCTACAACACCACACTGTTACCACATCCGTGCACTGCCAAACTCCTGCCGCATGGCACCAGTATCACATCTCTCTTCTGCACAGGATCACATTACCACGTTGCTGCGCTGTCAGTGCTGCGCTCCCTCTGCTCGGTGCTGTGCAGCGCCGCACGCTCACCTGCTGCAAACTCCACAGCTTTGCTGCTGCTGCCTCTCCGAGCCGGCGGGGGAATGTTTCATCAGGCTAGAAGATGTATAAGACATCCTGGCTTATACTGATGCATCATCACATGCCCCTGCTTTGTTAATTCGTGTAACGCTGGTATGCCCTAACTGAGTATGGCTGTTCTATGATATCACAACATTGCTGCGCCGATATCGCATGAGCCCGATTAATAAAATAGCACCGCATCCCATATTCTGGCTGTATCTTAGCATTCTCCTGGAGTACACACCCACAGTGCACTATATTGCTGTGCCAGTTATATAAACGTGGCACTTCTGCCTTCGCTCTGTCTTTTTCCTGCACAGTTACAAATCTGTCTCCCTCAGACAAAATCCTGTGGTTCCGGACTGCTCCGTTTCGCTCTTACTGCAATGACATCCTCTGTGAAGTCATCCCTGCAATGTCTTCTGCAGATCTGACTGTACCTCTGTGGTGTCTGCATCTGCACCATGCTGGAACAAGGATGGTGTTCCGCATCTGTAGAGCTGGGACAAGACATGCCGGTGCTGCCGGATCACAGCTGCAGACATGCATCGCTGTGCTTCCCTCCTTATATGCACTGCCAAATTACTGTTTTAACTGTTGCACAGTGGGCTGTGTGGGCTGGAAATAAGTTCTTGGATTAAATGAATCGTCTTCTGAGCTCTTGCTCTCTTCTAATTACAGCATGAGGCAGGCTGCTGTTACAGCACCTGCAGCCTCATGCTGCAGTCCGGGGCACTTCTGTGCTTGCGACCACAGCTCAGCCCTGGCTCCAACCAGGGCTCCTGCTGAGTCCTTCTCTGCCCTGAGATATCCCTCACACTTCCGCGCAATGCGCAGCAGTTATTTCTCCGCTCACAACAACAATATTCATTTCCATCATTCATTTCCACGACAGAATTTCCCAGTTCTGATCCTACAGCCTTTATTCAGCTGAGGATTTGATACTGCTACCAAAAAACCTTCACATCTCTCTTCCAGTGCACAGCTCTCTGCACATCCCATATTGCAGCTCCCCTGCTTCTATACACAAATCCCTGAACAGCCCTACTACATCCCACTCCTAAAACCCTCACTAGATGGTTGCTTTCTCACAGTTACTTCAAAGAAAGTGAGAGATGAATACAGGGGGGAATGGGAATAAATGATATTAAATATAATAAAGGTGTTGGTGGTTGTTTCTCAGCGCTGTTGCTATGTAGTGAGTGGAAGACCAAAATCTGTCTCTTTTCTGTACGTAGCATTGCTTGAGGCCACAATTAAATTTTGCTAAGTTTATGCTGCTCAGAAGTGTCTCCTGGCACTGGAATGCAAGCAGCACTGCAGGTAAGAAGGTGCTGTTCAGGTAAGGACTGACGGGGAGGAGCCCTGACCTGAGTCTGTCTGTGTTCCTGGCACTCTGGGGACCGACAGCTCCTCAGACTTCAAATCTGTTCTCGGATGCATCTTCATGTTCCTTGGAACTATGAGGCAGCACTGAGCCCATGGATTTCTGAGCCCACAGATTTTCAAACACCCAGCTGGGCACCACAGCACTCATGAGGCCCTTCTTACTGCTGCTACAGAACGTTTACCTATTTCTGGTACATCTCTGTCTCGTTCTGAAGTAAACACAATTGTAACTCTCACACGCCGCAGACTGTTAGTGAGAATGAAGAGCTGCTGAGAACAGATGAGGTTTGATTTTCCTCTGGAGAAGTCAAGATGAACAGAAGTAGACAACACGTCCCGGCAGCAGACTGAGCAGGGAGAGGTGTGTCACGTCCTTCCCTTAAATCATAAACATTCTCCTTGTTCTCTCTGTAAGCTTGATTTGGAAGGGCATTCTGAAAAGCCTCCCAAACCCACTTAAAAAAAATAATAGTAATAAAATAAAATAAAACACACAACAACGACAAGGAAACCCACAAATCCTAATTCTGGCTTAATCGATCACTTCCAGAGCTGCCACCCAGGCTGCTGGCTTATACCTATAATTGTGCTTCTGGGAGATTGCAGTTACATTAATCTTCCTGGAGATTACATCTCCCAGTAACATCCCTAAACGGCTCTAAAAGAAAATTTCAAGCCAGTTTCCCTCTGCCTTTTCATTTTTAAAGGGTAGTAGCCCTGCCGGGTAATTCCACTACCAGAGGCAGCTAAAAATGACAGCTTTGTACCGAAAGCGCTCGCAAACACCGAAAGCATCTGTTCCATCCTAACATAGTGATTGGGAAGGCTTCGGAAGTGGGTCAGGATTTTTTTGTCATCCTCCCCACTACCTTCTCCTGACAGCTTCTGCCATCAGAAATGATTCATATGCTGATTGTACAGAAATGTACCATAAGGAGATGTAAACAAATACAGCAAAGCAAGGCGGGGAGCCAGAGAGATAGAATCTAATAAGTAAATATCTTTTTTTTTGGGGGGGGGGAATCGCTTCCCCGACTCTCACCCTCACCAGGCAGAGCCGCAACTTCCTCCCCCGGCGGTTGGCTAAGCACGGTTCCCCGCCAGCACCACCGACAGCGCCCTCGGGCCGCGGCCGTGCCCCACAGCGGTCCGAGCGCGGTGCCCCCGGCGGGCAGCGCGAGGCTCTCCCGGGGTCGCTCCGCAGCGCCCCAGAGGCGCCGGCAGCTCCGGGGACGCTCGGCCAGGAAGCAGTGCATTTACAGCGCGGCTGCGCCCCGGGGGTCGGTGCCCGGCAGCGGGACGGGGGCGCGGAGGGGAGGGAGGGAGGGGGAGAAGGCGGAGGCGGCGGGGGCTCCGCGCCCCTTACCTGGCCGAAGACCGAGCTGAGCATGGGGTGCAGCTGGTGGAAAAGGGGGTCCGCTTCCACCGACCGCTCGCTGCCGCTGGACTTGGTAGAGTACTTGCTGCTGGATTTGGACAGAGGCGAGGCGCCCTCTGAGAGCTTCAGGGACTCTCTGCTGGACCTCTGCCTGTGACTGAGGAAAAAGTCCTCCTCCGCCTCCTCCCCATCCCTGTCTGAGAGCTGCTGATGGTCCTGTGGGTGACCGTGGCTGCCGTGCGGCGGGGGATGGTGGTGGTGCCGGGCCGGTCGTGCCGCTTCCTTGCCGCTGCCTCCTCTCCTTGGACCTCCTTCCGCGGGCTCCGGCTGGCTCTCCCCCCGTCCATGTGACAGCTTCCCCGCGCCCCTCGCTCCGTCCTCGCGGGCGCCCGGGTGGCAGAGCGGCCTGCGGGCACTGGGCTCCCCGGGGAGCGCCTCCTGGCTCGACTCCCCGCCCGCCTGCCCGCCTCGTCCTCTGCCGTCCCGGGCACGGCCGCCGCGGGGCTGGGGTTGGGGCTGGGCGCCCGCCGCCCTCCTGCTCCCCGCCGCCTTCAGCAGCGAAGTGCGGGACTCGCTCTTCGCCATGGAGGAGCCGCTCATCGCGGGGCCGCTAGAGCCGCATCCCCGGCCGGGCGGAGCGCTGCCGCTGCGGGCAGGGCTGCGGCGCGCCGCTCACGGCATGTCCTGCGGAGCCCCGCTTAAATCCCGCACCGCGGCCCATGTGACAGCGCAGACAAAGGCCGCGGAAGGGGCGCTCCGGCGGGGGCTGGCGGGCACCGTCCCCCGCCGGGGCTCCCCCCGCGCCGCCGCCAGGTGAGCCGGGGCCTCCCCCCG
>JACDJE010000164.1:1038404-1095206 GCA_016647715.1 Pavo muticus | reverse complement strand
CCACCGCCCCCGGAGCATCGCCCCGGCGCCGCGGGCGGGGAGCGGGGAGGCGGCGTCCCGCGGGGCGCGGTGGAGGCCCGGCCCCGGAGGATCCCCCGTCGCCCCGGGGAGGAGCGCGGCATCCCGCACCGGGAGGAGAGCCCCGCAGGCGCTGCCCCGCACCCGGTGCCATCGGGAACCGCTGGGGGGGGCCCCGGAGCCCTGCCTCGGTGCTCTGCCGGCCGGAACGGGGACGCGGGCAGTGCCGGCGCTATGGGGCAGCGCCCAGCGCTCGTCTCGGCGTAGCCGGGAGGATTCGGAGCCCTCATAGCAGCCCCCGGAAGAACGCGCTCGGGAAGTTTTTGTTCAGCCTTTGGAATGAGCGCAGAGGTTTCGATAGGGCATATCGTGAAAGGGGATACAAACGAAGGGGCTTCGCACCTAAAAAGCAGATTATTTAACGTCTTTGTAATCAGACGCAGGTAATTAAGTGGCAACAGGTGGTTCAGTAATGATGTTCTGTTTAAAAACATTAAAGGCTAATGGTGTCAAATCAGACGTATGTTCCTGGTGAGGAAAGGACCCGGTTGCTTCTTGCTCATCTTCAGACAGTGATTGTGCCTCGCTGCCAGACTTGGATACCTCAGCAGTTTATGTACCCAGAAAGACGAAGGTGTGATTATCGCATAATAAGCTTACTCATGCTAGCTCTGCTCTCGCTGGCACGTGCACAGCAGTTACTATGCAGTGACAGACTTCAGTGCAACAACCAAAGTGCAACTTCTCTGCAGCCCGAGGTCCCATTCCAGCCCTGCTGCCGCACCTGCCCGGCTACACACACCGGGAAGGCCAAAGCTACCGTACAAAGCAAATTACGCCGCAGTCCCACATCAGCACCCTCTGCCCCTTCCGCTGTACGGTCTGCACCAGATGTGCAGCAGCTACACCCAGTCTCC
The DNA here is from genome assembly GCA_016647715.1 of Pavo muticus. Taxonomy (NCBI): domain Eukaryota; kingdom Metazoa; phylum Chordata; class Aves; order Galliformes; family Phasianidae; genus Pavo; species Pavo muticus. The sequence continues at coordinate 1,094,271 of JACDJE010000164.1, read as the reverse complement.
ACACAAGGCACCCTGCATCCATGCTCAGGATGGCAGACAGGCTGGTGCTCCCTCTGCCCGGGACACCTGGCAGCAGCCGGCGTGGTGGCTGAATGGGTCTGTTGATGGGAACTGCGATGAGGACATGTGTTGAGCAGCAATTCCCTATTCATAGATGCAGCACCATTTCAGCTCCTAATTTTCAAGCAAAGTGCTGATTGTTCTTTTTTCATCTCTAGAAGAGGCTTGCTCCTGTTTGGTACCATCAGTGCAGAAGTACTGCTCAGAGGCAGCATCGCTGGCTGCACATGAGCCCTGGCTCTCATTGCAGCAACTGCATTGCTGGCAGTTGATGGGGCCCTTCTGCTGGGAAGCTCAGAGGCAGCAGGAGGCTGAAATGAGGATTTCTTGATACCTCCCTGTCCTGGGGACATTTTGTGCTGTGCTGTAACACTGCTCCCAGGGAAGCTGCCATTTCTGCAGTCTGCTGACGGTGTGCTGCAGTATGAAAGTTCAGATGGGTAGGAGTCCTGCCTGGCCCTGACTAGCACTGCCCTCACCCTCCTTGGGGTCTTTTGAGCTATTCCTGAGGACTGCAGTGGTACTACTGTCCTCAGGTGGGTTTGGTTCTTTGTCTCAGTCAAATGAGCACGGCAGAATTTGGAGCAGACGCCTCCTTAGTGAGTAGGGAATTGCCCAGGTGTGATTTATCACTTTGGAGGGCACTTCAGGGATCAGGGCAAGGAGCAGCTAGACTAATAGAGGCAGGTGCGGGCAAGGGCTGTGTTACAGAACAGAGCAACAGAGAAATGGCAGCAGCTGAAACAACTATGAAATGAGACAGTATGAACAGGAGCTAGAAACATGGTTGTCCCTGACCCCACATTTGGGCTTCAGCTGGGAAAGAGCCCCAGCCATTCAGAGAATCCTGAGCACATCCTCCTCACTAATCCGTTCCTGAGTTTTTGTGTATCTCCTTTTCTAGACAAATTAATTTTGGGATGCAGTGGCTGTATAGCATCCACTACATTCTAAAAAGCCAGCTATCCTGGAGCCAAATGCCAGGGAACAGCAATGGCCCATTGCAGAAACACGTAATTCCAGCGCGGCCGAGCAGCGAGACGCACAGGGACATCTCTCCAGAGAGCACATGGCTTCTCCTCCATCTGGCAGCACAAAAGAGGACAGGCCTGAATCCTCAAGACACAAAGATTACATTACTTAATGTGCACGCTCACTGCTGCCAGAGAGGAATCTAAGTCAGAACGGTGCAATCCAGCCAGAGGCTGAGGCAGAGGGAGCTGCAGCCCGGCCCAAAGCTGGGGCTCCTGGGGTGAGGAGTAGCCTGGGCAAGCAGGGGGACTGCCTCTGATTCCTGCCTGCATGCACAAATGCAGCAGTGCCTGCAAATGCGAAGCCCTGTCTTTCCTTAGAAAAGATGTGCATGGGAGCAAATGCACGAGCCTTTTGGGGGGGAGGGTTTGGTCAATTCCTTTTCAGGAATCACTTATGTACAGAAAACGTTTGGGGAAAATAAAATAGAGAATACAAGGGCTGTGCTGTCTACCCTCAACTCAGAAGAATATATCTCAATCCCAGTTAGAGACAGAAGCCCAGAAAAGGAGTTTGAGAGTGAAACATCCAAGGAAAAGACCCTCCAGCAAACTGCCAACGGGAAGGCACAAAGAGTCTGATGTTCTGGAGCAGTTCTCTTGGTACCAGTTTTTTTCTTTATTTCCATCACCTGCATTAGCAAGAACATCATAGTCTGAGGTAAATATGATATCACACAAAAAACCTGCCAAAGAACTGTAAAATCTAAGCTGAGAATCAGGACACTGACCAGGAACTTGTCCCGTAAGAGACAATGAAGTGGACAGCCCGGATTTATGGCCTACCTCTCCCTTTATTATCTTTCCATCGCTTATAAAAGGTTCCAGAAACATGGCATGTCTCAATAGCCAAAGATGCCAAGTATCAGTCTTCCAGCATATTGTGTTTGGACAGGCATGTGTCTGCCTCCAGAGGAAGCAGAAGCACCGACAGCTGGAGATTCTGTTTGCTTGAAGACTTGGTATTGCTCTTCAGGGTTTACTCCATGGGAGAGGAATAATCCCGACAGCATTACAAAGGCATTATGGTTCTGGTTGTAATCTCTGTGTTCAAATCCACCCCAGTGACTTGCATCCTGATTGCAAGCAGAGAACTTCCCTTTGTGATTGTCAGGAGGAGATGGGGAGATGGACCCGATGTCAGTTTCTGCAGTCAGATAGTTTTGAAGGGGGAAAAGCTGAAGTGTGATCCTGTAATAAAGCTACAGGAAAGGAGGATGGAACAAAAGAACAGTCCCCAAGAAGATGGGAAGAACTACTGGAAGGAAGAGGGAGGGGAGCAAGATAACAGAGGTGAGGAAGAGAATGGGCAGGAATAAAAGCGAAGCTCACTACACATTACAGCATGAAAACAAAGGGCTCACCAGAGACAGGACTGGGCTGTGCTACCTGAGCCGGCAGCGGGCAGAACAGGTGACAGCTAGCATCACTGCGTGGGAGGGGAAGGTTTCCAGAAGGAAGCAAGAGACCTTTGCACTGCAGTGCTCCATGAGGCCACGGATCAGCATGACTGCAGCTCCGTGCTGTCAGCACACGGCCATCACAGCCGGAGAGCACTGTTCACACAGAGGTGATGCCCCAACCCGTCCCTTGCCTTCCAAACGACATAACATGGAACAGAACACAACAGACACTCTGCTGCTCAGTGGAACAAATACATGTGAGCTTCCTATGTAAGCAGGTATGGCCAGAACCCAGAGAAGTGATCGGGCCTTCCCTGTTCCAGCCTTGCTAAAAATGGCATTACTCCTTACCCTACTGCTTCCCTCGTGCTGCTTTTGAGTCTCCCAGTCTCCCAGTTCACACAGCCAGCAACACAATCGATTAAGCTGGTTTAGCTGGCTTAGCTTTGCAGTTTTATGTGCCCGCAGTTGGCAAATGTCCCCTTTCGTATCAGAAACCTCCACTGCCAAACTATGATCAGCTCTTCATAGTCACATCCATGTAGAAGGCGCTGCTGTGCAAGTGGAGGTAAAGCACGAGGCAGGCAGGAAGCCCACTGAGGTGGAGGTCTGGGTGCAAGTTCTAGAAGAAAACACTCTTGAAAACCATTGAAGCAAAACTGATGTGGTTTCAGCAGTGACAGTGGTGCTTCTCTCTGATGGTCTCGAGGCAAAAATGACAGTGAGCCAAAGAGTAAACAGCAAAGGAATACTCATAGAGTATTTATTTTTCCACTTTCAGATGATCTGAGCTCTCCTAGGTAAGAGCAAGCCTCTTCAATAGCCTCTGCAGCTGCTTTACAGTCCCAATAAGAAGAGGTGGAAGGGAACGACCTCTTTCTGTAGTAGGACCTGGACCACAGGATTACAGCTGCTTACCACGGACAGGTGGGCTCCTCAGCTGCGTTCACGGATCCCTGGTCATCAGGTAAAGAGCCTTTGCTTTTGTTTCTGACTGAGATCGTTTAATTTTTATCATTTAAAAAATAAAAAGCTTCCTTATTAATAGCTTAAATAATTAGTTTGAGTGATAGTGACTGTCTGGGATATCCACAGTAAGGAAACAAGCAGTTCCCAGTTGTTAGGTTCTCATATCTTTTAACCTGGCTCAAAAAAACACCCTAATGCATAGTAGAATCTGATTAATAATGGAGCTTTATGAAACATCTTAATTACCTCCATATCCTATAGCTTCTTCCACTTTCCAGCTCACTTAGAGCTGCATAACAAGTCTCCTAGAAGACTTCATAGAGACTTTTCTAACTACACCACTCAGAACTGCACATGACAGCCAGTCCTACTCTTTCTAGTAAAGTCAAGTACTTAAAAATATCTGGAATGTATTGTTAATTTCTAATGGCTTTGTGCATTAAAGTCCTGAGGACTAACCACGGACTATGCAGATCAAATGGAGTCTTTTCTCAGCACTCCAGCTCTGAGGGACTCAAGTATGGATAAGGCTGTTATATAAGACATGCTTCTGGATATCACTGAAGTGCTTGACAATTAAGACGGAATATTAATAAAAGGCAAACTGAAAACCTCCAGCTATTAGAAGGATTAGGACTTGGCAGAGCGCTGCGGGAATGCATACGACGTCAAAGCCGTCTTCTTGGCGGTGATCAAATGCAGCAGAAAAGGATCTGGCAGAAACAGCTTCTTGGAGGGAGGGGAGAAGATCTGCAGCATCACTAATAGTAATAATAATAATAGCAACTACAACTTCTGCAGAGATTGCAGTCCAGAGCAGCAGAAGACATGAAACAAGGAGAGGAGCCCGGAGCTCCTCCTGCTCAGCACTGTGCACGCTGACAGCAGGTGTCTCTGCAAACATGGAACAGCATCTGCTCACTTACACCTATGCAGCTGCACTGGCTTTCCTCAGAAAAGCGAGAACTGAATTTACACACAAGGCATTTGTGGCTCAGCTGCTGCTACCTGTGCATGGCCAAGAAGTAACACCAAGCTCTGAATGCTACTTAAATAAACTGTGTGTTACTAGTTTTATTTTCTGGAGATTGACTGTGTGTTTTTCTCTTCCAGGCAGCATCCCAAGGGCTATTTCTGCTACGAGCCCAGGCCACTTCCCTGCAGCTCTCATGGGAATCGTTACCTGCCAGCTTTCAATCTGTCCTACAGAGAGATCATTTTGTAATATATGGCAATCAAGCAAATAATATTGACTGCAGGTTGAATATTCTTACTTTTGAGGAAACTCCCTTAGGAAAAAGCTGGGGACTGACCCTTCTGCAAACACAGCATTCCCACTCACCGCCTTTTGCTGTCAGGGATGTGCCTGCAGCGTGTTCCCTCCCAGGCCACAGCCATCACAGCCATAACTTCAGGTGGTTGAGGTGCCCAGACTCAGAAAACTAGGCACAGCAAAGGCCTTTATTCTGCTAAGGAGAAATAGCTGGAAAAGTCTTGTTAATAAGGAATAACTTCTAAGGTATTTTGGGAGCAGAGGGATTAAGGAATGCCATGTGATATTAGAAGTAAAAAGATGCCAGAGAACGTTTGAATGGAAAAAAGCCACGAAGATGGCCTGAAGAGCTGAAAGTCTGGACATGCAGAACGCAAGTGGGGAACTATTAAATTGTATGTGTCTATGCTAGAAATCCATGTTTATCTGAAAGCCACATATGTCAGAAAAAAGGAAGGCAAATCAGAAGGAAGTTTTATGTTTTCATTATGCTCAATTTTGATCATTTTGAGACATGTGAAATGCTTAAGATGTTCCAGTCAACTCTGACTGTGAAAACCCCTTAACTATCTGTTTACAATATGAGACAGAGCACTTCTTGGAGAAATGAAGTGCAGAATGTTTTTAGATGAATGTAAAAAAGTAATCTAAAGCTGAAGAAATGTATGTGTGGGGCTGATTCTTACCTTCTCAAAGATAACTTAAGGAGCCTCTCTTGAGATTCGTGCTGAAAATTCACATTTTTTCCCTCTAACTTTTCAAGGCTGATAGAAGGCCAAAGAAGAAACTTATGGCAATCATCCATTCCCAGAATGAAGCATAGGGTAGATCCAAACACAATGAAAACACAAAATATGCCAAGAAATAGATCATACTCAGTGCAAAGAATAGAGCACATTAAGCACAAAGATCAAATAGACACAAACACATTCTACAACCACCAGCATAGACCAAGAAGGTACTGGGCATGTAGATGCAGGAAATGTCATAAATTTGCAAGCAGCAGCTGGGCCTGAACAGCACTGACAAAATCACTGTGTTGTGACCTCAGGTAAACTGCTCATAGGATAAAACTTCAGTGCTGCAATAATAAATGAACATGCTACCAGCTTGGAAGGAAATGAAACATTCATGAAGTTGGACAATGGCACACAAGTGAGTGCGATGCTAGAAGCAGTCTGATATGCAATTAAAAACAACAACAATCAGAGGGCAAAGGGTATTAAGGTAAAATTCAGAGATTACACTGATAAGCCTTTCACCATTAATGGATTATAGGGGCTAGATGTATGAGTAAATAGGAGACTGGAAAGCATCCAAGGATAGTGGCTAAAACCATTGTTTGCAGTGCCAAAGGCACACCGAATGGCAGACCTGAGCAACTGACAGCTTGCATGGAAAGGTCAGCACTGTAGGAAATGTAAAGAAAGGCCTGATGAGGATTTTCCAGCTGAAAGATGCCAGCCAACACAGGAAAGAGTCACTGGTTTCAGAGTCGCCAAGTAAATAAAAGAGGCAAGTGAAAGAAAACAACCCAATGTGATACTTTCCCAGTGGTGCTGACACTGCGTTCTGTCATTATAGATAACTTCGAGTCTCCATTGTCCTCATTCCAACAGCACAGTGGAAACCAGGATTAAAATAATAGTTATGAGTTATGGATAAACACTGCTGCTAAAACTGGTGTCGTGTATTTCAATTTACTGTCCTTGGTTCAAAGGCTTGGAGGTTATTGACAAGATCAAAATAAACATGCAGTTAAAAACAAGAATGTGTTACCTAGATTAAGTAAATAATTCCTGAATTTACAACCAAAAATTCAAGGTATGCTTTACGTATAATTTGGGGTGTTTGTAGGGTAAGCTAATAACAATTAGAACATTGCACTAACAAAACAGGGCATCTCACCTGTGAGCAACCTATTGAACAGAACAAAAAATGAGAATTAGAGTGCCTACAATGAGAAGAGTTGAAGTTTGTGGAGCGGGGATTGTATAAAAATAGGAAGAGAGACATGAAACAGAACAAACCCACACAGCAGCAGCAGTCCAGGATCTCTGTGAGGCCGACATGGTACGTATTTATGATGAAAATCAGTAGCTCCAAACAACGTTCACAGGAATCTGTGGCTACTTGAGACTGTCCTAGAAGACAGCATGTGATGAAGAACACACAATACATTTCCATCTCCAGGAACTACATTCTTTTCTTGCCTGAGCAAGTGACAACTTGGTAGCAGCTATAAATTGAAACAACCTAGAGGAGGCACAGTCTCACTAAATGGCTTAGCACACCCCTACAGCAGTGGCTTTATACACTGAGAGACATCGTCAAGTTCACACAGCACTGCGATCCTTCAGAACATAATGAAGATCTTCAGCATGCTGGTTATGAGTATTGATTACAGCCACACGTGATAGAATTATTGCTTTGTTAATTTTTACTATGATGATGGTTTGTCTTGGATAGCATGATGAAGTTTTGAGCACTTAAGCACACAGTTTAGCTCCTCAGATGCAGGAACTCCATGAAAGATTCCCAGCAGAAGCAGCAGGCAGTTCTGACTGACTACTGAGTACTATGCAAGCAGAGCCCTTGCACAGTTCCCTGCAGTGATTTCTGCTGGTAAAAGAGGCTCAAAATTGTAATAGAAGCAATGCTTCTCCATTACAACAGCAGCACTGTACACATGTTCAAACATGCCTACGTTAAAGACCGATGATTACCTGGATACCACATCAGTCACAAACCCCATCTCTGAGCCTGCGGAGCTGCCTCACTCCTAGCTAGAGCTGAGCAAGGTGACAGTTTTCCCACAGTTATTCCTCCCGCCCCAGGCTACTCCTGGAAGCACACTCTGGTCCTATTATCTGAATCCCCATTTGCAGCAAAACACTGATCTGGAACACTGCATCCCTTTGGAACAGCACATCTTTTACAGGCCCTCCTGTGACCAAGGGGCCAGAAGGGCAGCAATGGGAGGAATCACCAGAAAGATAGCCCTAAATGAATAAATGAAATACATTTCCCCCGGAGAGGAGGCTTATTGGAGTGTAACGAAAACAAGCCCCATCCCTCCTCCCCTGTGCACACACACACACCCTAGAGGCTTTTGCAAAGCTACAGGAACAGAAATAATTTCGTTTGAATCCATCAAGCATTAAAATCCGTTCGCTGAGGGATTGAAGTGAAAAATGAGCTGGAGACAGGAATTAGAAGCTCACCGCCTGGGCTGTCAAAAGGGATTTTCCCCAGATAGAAAACAAGCAATTGGAAATGCGGGGAGGTAAATCCCTTTCAGTCTCTGACATGTACGCAGGCTCTTGGTTCCCCTTCCCGGCCCTCTCTGGGTTCGTGGAGCCAAACCTGGACACCTCTCCCTGTGTGCTCTTCAGCCACAGCGCCCAATGTTGGGATCCCCTTCCACGGGCCTGCTCTGAGCACCATGAGCTCCATGAGAGGCTGTGGTGAGACACTCCAGTGTCAGTGGTGCCACGTGGTGTAATGAGAGCCAGTGGTGTAATGAGAGTACACCAGGGCCTAAGGCACCAAAGGGAAGCCGAGGCAGCTGCTGAAGGGATAAACCAAGGGCCCTAAGAACCATTTCATCTACTCTGTACAGTTCTTGAAGAGAGAGACAAGTAGCATAGTTGTCATTACAGTTATAATGACTACACATCTTAGTTTATCACTCAAACAATGAACTTCAAGTCTCTGAAAAATGACCTTGTTCCCTCAAGACTACTACAAGCACCTCAGCACCAGCTATATTTTTTTGAGGTTTCAGAGGCTTATTTGCAACCACAAGAACCAGAAGTCTGCTATTTTCAAAACGAAACAGATACAGGAAAATAAGGCAGCGGCGAGGGAGACTTGAGGTCACTCTGCAGAGCTCACCTCCAGCCCAGGTTATGTGATGCAGCATACAGGGTGCATCTCACATCCACAAGTCCTTACAGTCTTATAGCTGGGCTTTGAGAAAGAAGTGACTGTTACAGCCCTGCTTGGTTTTATGCAGGGTAGACCTCCCTTGAGTTGGCTGCGAAAACCGAAGGCAAGAATTATTTATAGTACAGCTTCTGTATGAAGATAATAAATACAACCCACTGTAGGAAAGGCCAATGTGCCCCTGGGTCTGTAGCTCAGTGATGCAGGACAGCCAAAAGTGAAAACAGCAAGGAAACCTACAGATCTACTAAATCGCATTAACGAGATGCTGAGAAATTTACAGTCATCAAACTGTACTGTGGTTGTGTACTGTGAAATCAATTATCTACTGAGTGGAGAAGGAGCAGGAAGAAAGGGGTAGAAAGAAGAAAAGGAGAGGATGAAAAGCCAAATACGAAGTGTTTAAGCTATAGGTGGAAGCCTGCAGAATAGCAGGAGCAAGGAGCTTTCTAACCACAGTTCAGTTCCAGACAGAAACTGGTTTAAGAACAGAGCAGATATAGAATAAGAACAAGGTAAGCATGCATGCAGCAGGATCCCTTTTGAATTCAAAAGCCAGTTAAGAAAACAGACAACTTCAAGAAGTTTAGTTGCACATAAAATTCAATAATTGTGATGTATGTTAATACGCATCGAGATAAAGACCACAGTTACCTAGATACAAAGAGGCACCTAGGTGCTCATAGTAAATATTTTCTTTTACACATGCTGTCCTCTTCTGTTGTGCAGTATGCTTTCCTCTTGTTGCACAAATCTCTGGTAATAATATTACCACTTAGGTGGTGTTTCATAGCTGCAGATCACACTGTGCTTAACCCAGGGGGTATCATTATCTCTGTTTCGCATATGGAGTCTTAGAAGCACCTAGAGATGAAATGAGTCCATGGTAAGATCAGAAAAACAGCTACAGTTTTATAAATTACAGTGTTAGCTTGTATATACAAGAGAAACCTCAGGAGGCTTAAATGAGATTTGCTGGCAGCATAAAGACTGTTTGAAAACACCCATGAAAAGAGCTTGTCTTAATGGTAAGCCAGGGACAAACATGTACAGGGCCAAAGAAAAGATAAGGTGACAGTGCTATGGTCGTAGGTCAGAATGAATCAATAACAGCTGCTTTAGTAGCTACACCAGGAAGACTTCATGTTTTGTTCACACTGATGATATTCACAGTTGTCTCCCTGCTCTGTGAGGAGCTGAAAAGTTATCAGCAGAATCTTACACTGCGACCAGAGCATCCAGACAGCCGAGCAAAAGGCCTGGGGAAAAGGGCTGGCTGAAGTCACCACCAGCCACACAGCCCTAGGGACAACACTGGGGTGGAGATTCATTTGTATCTGATAAGTCTTATGTGCCATCCCCATTTCTGCCCCCTCCTCCTGCAGAAGATGCTGCTGCACTGAACCTGAAAGGTCTGGTTATAAATAGCCTCTCCCTGCAGCTCCTCAATGAGCCACTGAGGCGGAATGAGTCATCTCTGCCAGCTCCGTGCCCCCCCAAACCGACTGCACCGGGGTGGGAGCACGGCTGCCAAAAGCACTGGTACACACTGTTCCCTCTCAAAGGGCAGTGGCCCTGGGGGACAGGGACACTAGACAAACTAGCTCTGCTCATTACTCATAGGCACCCAAAAGACACATCACTTTGTGAGTAAGAATGGTGTAAGAACCATCAATAGCACCTAGGAACCAACGCCAGCACTTCAGCCACCTCTGTTCATCCTGTTATCCCTGCCACCCCAGTGTGATCTTCTAACCCACTCACTGGTTTGCCATGGAAATGATTGAGCATGTCTTCAAACGTCTCACTCTCCTTGCAAAAAACTACTCCCTACCAAGGTCAGTCAACATCTGGCCAGCAAATGGACACGGTGACCAGCATATGATCTGATCCCCTAGCCTTGCTACTAGGAATGCTCATGTATTTCCTAAGAGTAAAGAACATGGGGATTTTAACAAGCAAAGTGAGATTTAGATTGGATTATTCCACCACGAGAGAAATCCAGGTGCTCAGAGTGAAGGGATTCTAGCAATTATTTGCTTTGCTCATGTGGGCTTTAATTGGAGACAAATGGAGCTCTACTAAACATGTCTTTTCTCAAGCCTAAGGTGTTAAGGATGGGTGTTTCATGAACTCAGTATACACACCTATTCAAGCAAGTAACACACAAGTTCTAGCCAAGATAAACAGGCATCTGTAACATAGCAAACTTACCGCAATTAACAGAACATTTGAGAGTGAGTGTTCACTATGGGGGCAAATAATCTAAACCAATACTGGGTTAAAAGGAAGAAAAAGAATATCAGGGAGTCAAGACAATACAAAGCTGATACCAAAGGAGAACACAAACAGAATCTGGAAGCTTATTACTATTACAAAAGAGCAAAATATGGAGATAGGTAGTGAAGAAATCTGATGCTACCTTTCATTCAAATGGAGAATTTAAGATAATGTGATCCAAGTGATTCTGATATGTTTTCCATATGCTAAGATTAATGTGACCTATGGATCACCCAGATGTTGTGTGAGGAAGCAAACTCTGGACAACAGTGAGTGTCAACAAACAGGACAGCAAGAAGAACATCATATGGTTCAGAGAATCACAAAGTTACAGGGGTTGGAAGGGACCTTGAGATCACCTCGTCCAACAGCTCTGCTAAAGTAGGCTCCCTACAATAGATGACACAGGAAAGCATCCAGGTGGGTTTTGAATATCTCCAAAGGAGAAGACTCCACAGCCTCCATGAAGCTTGCTGCAGTGCTCTGTCACCTTCCGATCCCAGCTGAAGCCAAAACTTTGCAAGTAAAACCTTGAAACAGAAAATTTACAAATAGCTCTCATTAGAACTGAAAACTGGCAAGGCTGATGAGGAGTCAGACAAACAGAACAAACAGAGCAGGATGTTTCAGTTCCCTCGGCTTCTCAGCGTTCAGCAGTAAGGACAAGAGCAATATTCCACAGTTACATGGTCACTGTACTTCTGCAAGCGTTCCCTGGTGCCACACTGCGTGACAGCAGAGGGGATACTGTATGCTTTCAGTCACACTGTGATGTAAAACGCTGACACAGGCTGGCAGAGACTTTGCTGCTGGCAGAGGTGATGCAGTGATGTCCCAATGGAGGAAGCTGATGACATGATTTTACATTACTTGCCTTTCCACTTTCCCTCCAGTTTTTAATTCACCATCAAATCAACAAAGCACATTTCATTAATGACTTCATGCTGACCAAGTCAGTACTGCATGTGTGCAGCTTCATTCCTACATCACGTTGTCCTGGAATATTTTATCTCTGAAGATATTACTGCAAAGGGACTCGCTGCACAGAGGAACTGAAATCCTGAAGAGTTCTCTGTCCTGTTTCCACCTTTCTTTCCAGCAGCTAGAAAGTTATTTACCAGCAGCTGGCACCCAGAAAAGGCAATTCTCGTTTCTCTTATCACCCCTACCCTCTCTTTCCTTTCTTCATTATTATCTCCTCTGATACAAAGAACACCTATTTTCTCTTGCCTTGTATCAGTGAATAAAAGCTGAAGATCTTTATGTTCTTGCTTCTCGCCATGCAGTACAGACAGGCTCACCACCTCTTCTCTCATCTCTAAATTTTCCAGTTAGGAAAGATCTACCCACACTGCTATTGATCACGGTGCTCCTTCGCCTTTCTGTGGAATCCAAGCTTTACAAACGTGGTACAAGTGCAGCCTAATTGTGTCTCAAGGGTGTATCTGGGCTGTACCTCAGCGCTGTCCCCAGTTCCTGTGTGTGTGATGGCTAAGAAAGAAAACTACAAAGGTCAGTCCCCTGCTATCTATCTCAAACTCCTATCTTCCTTTAATGATGGGAAAGGGATAGAACAGGTGAACTCCTGGCATTTCGTGAGTTGTTTTTTTTAACACTCTAGGATTTTTTTCATGTCTAACTAATTATCCAGCTAATAAATTCATTTATCAATTGTGAAAATTAACTCTTTGATCTGTTGTTGGTATTTGAATCTCAATACAGTAATTTTAGCCATAACTGTAGTCCTGTTAACTTACCACTTGAACACAGATACAGCAGCCAAGACACAGCACATACAGAGATATCAGTACCTAACAAAGCAAATTCTTTACTCATTTGCAAAGATACAGTTTCAATCTCTTCCAGATAGATGGCCAGTGTACCTAAATGGAGAATCGAGCCTAACAATGGGAGGCAATGCCAATTGCAAAGGCTAGCTTTGACTACCCCACAAGAGAGAGGATGGTGGTTCCCACACCCTAAGCAGTACGACATATTTGTCATTAGTGAGCAAGAAAATAGGTTAGTAACAAGATAACAAGGCATATGGGAGGCAAGAGCATCACTGAGGTTTGAGATTTTGATGGGAACAGAGGAAATACTGATGAAATAAAATAAAACCTAAAACACCTTCCTTTAAATATTTGTAAAGGCCAACACATTCCAGAACAGCCCCTCAGGACATGAAAAGAAAGAAATAAATCCAGCCACCAACAGCTGCCCTAATTGTCCCAAGACTCCAAGGTGTCGTTTGTTCAATCACACACATTAGATGTGGAAACCAACAATACTGAAAGCAGTGCACGTAAAATAGCTATTTCCAGGAGAAGATACAAAATGTAGCAGGGCAGCTGAAGCTGTGCAGGTTCTACCTTCTGGTAACACCTACCATTTTCAGTCTTCAGTCAAGAAATGAGAGATAGAAAGTATCTCTGAAAGCAGCTTCTTCTGTTAAACTGCTGTTCCAGAGATCCTATACAGAACATAAAACTCCATCTCACCTGAGACCAGGTAACCCCCCAGCATCCAAGTCTGTTTCATCCTCGTCTGTCACTCTTTGGCTATTCTGAGCAGGGGAATTCCAGCTCCTAGAAAGAACAAATTGAAGGAAGCAATTAGCCCAAATGCATCCATGGCACTAGCTACAGTGGCAGGTGGGAATTCTGGCTTTTGGACTGGGAGTATATAACTGAGTGTATCACTCACTCCCCAGAAAAGCAGGCCTGTTTAAGGCTGCAGAAGCTGCATGCCAAGCTTTGCAGAAATCCATACAGGCTATCTTTACACATCCCAAGTAGGGAAGATTTCTGTGGGGCTTACGCTTCTCTCTCATGTTGTGTGGTTTCATTCTTCCCCCAGTGTATTTTTTCTCCTTTCTATTCACTGGATGCACATAACTTTCCTGTTCAACAGCATAAAGCAGTGATTATGCAATGAGATATATGGTTTTTTTAATTGCCTCGTGGCATGCTTAGACTGTGGGAACAAATAGAAGAAAAATCCTCCCAAAGGAATGAAGAAGTTGAGTACAGGTAATCAGCTGCTGATGCCAATGGCACCTCCAGTCATGTGGGCGTGCTGTGCAGGAACAGCTGTGGCTGAGGTGTGCTCCATCCTACCCAATTACAGGAGGGGTTTCAGATGATGCAGGTGATTTCTTGTTCAGACAATTGCCATCCTTTAATTTTCTTCACTACTCAGCCTCCACTTTCTCCTCTTCCCCAGGCAAAATAAAATCTGAACAGACAACACCACGGTCATGAGAACTGCAAAAGAACTGACCCTGCCCTAATCTGAGGGGAATTTGCCCTGCAGAACTTTCAGCAGGCCTGCTGCAATAGTTATTTATATTGTCTTTCACTGGGTTTGTTATACAGTACAAAAAGGCACCATAGATCCACATCTGAGCCCAGCATCACAGGGACGACAAGTCACCGTCCCGGGGGGAAAGGAAAAGGAGCATAGGGAGGAAAAGAAAGCATAACCAATAGCTGGGGGAAAAAATCCCTTCCTTTTTGCCTTGTAAGACTTCTTTCTCACACTCAGGCTCCCCCTGCTCCCCTCCCCAGGCCATGGGGCACCGCAGCCTGCTGTGTGGTCCACAGCTATGGCTTGAAATTGAAATCGAGCCCCAAACTGTCATTTTGATTTCTAAAGCTGTGGAAGTGAACGGGCAGGAGGTAAGAGCATCCCAGAGGAAGCAAGGCTCCTCCGGCACAGTGCTGCAGCAGCAAAGCTATTAATAAATGTTTGCAATCTTTTAATCGTTCTGCTGAATTGCCATCATGTTCTTGCAAACCCCATAGTGTGTCAGTGCAGCTGCCTCCCCCCGCCTGCCTCCCCGTGTTCGTGCATGTGATGAGGGGGAACATCAGGAACACGCTCATATCCGAGGGCTGCTGCAGCGTCAGAGGGAGAATGATTTTGACAAGTGACTTTTAAAATCTTCTCGACTCCAAAGGAAGCGGCCCTATTAGTTACCTCTATTAGCCACACTTGCACTTGGGTTTCCTTCACCGGCATATCCTGCCTGCTCAGTGCAGACGTTGCACTTTTCTTCATGGAATATCACACTGATCTGTCACGGCTCGGGACCCGCTACCTGGGAGGACGCATCTCTTGCCATATGACTGCACTGTGGTTGCAGTCAGTTAGCAGCCACTCTGCCTTCGAGATATTCTCAGCAACAGAACTTTTTTGCCCACTTCATCCAGCCCACCACTGAGCTGAAAATCCTCAGGATACAACACAAACACACACTGCTTTTCAGGCTCTTACTGCAGGGCCGGTTAACCAGAACACAAGTGGACTAGAACGATGTGATCCTATTTATGGTAACAGATAACATTTCCGGATGAAAAGGATTAATACTTTTAAATAAATTGCCTATTCTCCTCTCCATGTGGCTGAAGCACAGCCATTATTGTCCAAGCCGGCGCACAGCACACAAAGAAGCCCTCCAACGTCATGATGGAGATCAGCTTCATCCTTTGTCTGCTCCCTCCCCCAGCCCAAACTCTCATCTTTGTCCTAATTATAATAGCATTGGAAATTATCACGGTTTAAAAAAAGATGCCAGCTTATATAATATTCTTATTGCTTATTAATGATTTCAGAAGGGAGAGCGAGTTGCCTTGCATTGTGGGAATTATGCAAAGTAAGGCTGAGCCATACCTTGCCGGGCTCCACCAGCTTCTTATTTGGAAGCCTGATGCATGAGGATTACCATGTAATAACAGATGCAAAGGCTTTTAGTGAAGGACAGGCCTGCCACACACACTTGAACAAGACGACATGGCAGGCGTCACACGTCGCAGTGATTAGCCTTGGGCACTGTCACAGGCAGAAGGCTCGAGGCGCAGTGCCTTCAACCGCCCGGCAAGTGCGATAATCCCCAAGGCGGCACAGCCTGAAGAGCCTGATTGCTGTTTGCAATGGGAGCTTATGAATAATAATAAAGAAAACATCAGACTGGGTTTTGGTGACACACTTACACAGCGCTGACAGCCAGAAAGACAGCCTGCTCGAATACGAAGTCCTTAAGTCCATTACTTAATCTAAAATTACTTACATCCCGTCCTCTAAACATCAACCTCTTCTATAAAGCTATAATGTGTGATAGGCTTAATAAGGAACGGAACTGGAGATTCAGTATGTGCTTCACATGAAGTACTCCCTGTGTTTGTCACTGCGGTATCTTTCAGTTGGAGAATACAGGGTAGAGTAGGAGGGAACGTGAATGGGAGCAGCAGCTCTGGATCCGTGCTATCAACTCCTGCTGTGTTATTGGAAAATGAGCTCCAGTATAAGGTGACACCATCAGCCTATAAAAGACTATCAAAAGACTAATTCGGCTTCTTGCCCCCACGCTTACAGAAACACCTGCACCTGGCAAGCCCCCAAATAAGAGCGCTCCGTGTGTATCACTGAAGTGAATTAATTAAATAACATGATTTTAAAATGATTTTGTTGGTGTCTGTGGTCTGACTCACAGATGCTCGTCGTCTTACAATGCCGATTATATAATAGGAAGTAGATGTGCTTTTCAAAGCAAGGGATGTGCATATGCAGCAGTATGCATTAAAACACTGAGAGAGCTGGATATGTTTGAGGGAGATCTAACTAGCCCCCAAAACCATCACCTTTTTTTTCTTTTTTAAATCCTATCTCTTACAAATAAAGAACTCCACAGTTTTTTACTTCAACGTCTGTCCCTCTGTTTGCCACAGGCAGAGCTGAGGGAGCTCTCCTTTGGCCAAGCGACTGGGGCAGGAAAAGGGACTGAGAAGGGACTCGTTAAATGAACCAACCCATCTCCTGGAGACCATGCGTGATATGTAGGAACATTCTCGTGCTTAGGAAGAAATGCCTCTGTCATGCAGGGAGTGCTGGGCATTAAGAAGCTGTGCCGGGAGTGCCCCATCCTCTGCCAGCCCTGCTGTCCCACCAGCAGCGCCCACCCCGTTACGTACCCTGAGATGTCCTCACGCTCCTCGCGTGGTGCGGACACAGAGGAGCCATGCTGTGCAGGCACACCGGCTGCAGTAACACTATGGGATGCAAACTTTGCTATCTCTGTGCATCCTACACATAGAGGGGAAACACAAACAGACAAAAACCACTTAACTGGCCATGGCTTAGTTTCTCACCCTGCATGTGCATATTGGTCTGAAGCTATGTACACCACAACGCCAATTCTTCTAACAGCTCACACTGCATCTCCAGCACCATCTAGGACTTTGCTGGCAGGAAGAGCTGTCCTTGGCTTGGCATCGAGACACAGGCAGTCCTGGTGCTGCCATACAACAGGCACGTGCTGAAATGTGGGGAAAAGTGAGCTCCCTTAGGAAAGATGGAAAATGAAACCAGATGCCACCGATGCTGAGAGAAAGAAGAAACTAGATCTGATCCTTTAGATGACTTGATGGAGGCTGCTCGTGTTCAGAGGCAGAAGGACCAAATTCAACTCTAATTAGGTCACTAATGTTACAGCGGGATGAACACGATCTTCTGAGCATCGCAGGTATGAAACAGGGACACAGAAGGTCACACAGCAACAACTGCTTGAGTTCAACACGTGCACTGTTGAATTTTACCACGGCGGTCTGAGGGCTGTGCCCTCAGTCAGTGCTCCCAGAGCACTGCAGGAAGGTTGCCACGTTTGTCACCAGGAGCTTCAGCTTGGGACCAACCAATGGCAGGCAGAAGTCATCCCCAGTGCCAGCTCAAGCTCCCATGCCCTCAGGGCATCTGGTGGGATCAGCCTAGCAAATGCAGCAAGGTATTTTTGGTTTGTTTCTGTCTTCGCAGTGTGCATGGCTAGGAAAGGTGACAAATGTTTACAGCCTTTAACTAAGGTGCAAACATACCTTCAAAAAATAAAAAAATAAGATCAAGAAGCTCCAGCAAGCTTCCTAAAAGAGGTCAGATGCTTCCCGTGCTGTTTGTCTTCTTCAGCCTATAACAACCGTGGCCTCCAGAGACGTGTTTGCACTTACTGGTCACTGCCAGCACCCCCAGTCAGCACGGCACAAATCAAAGAGCTGCAATTGGTTGCCCCACTCAAATCTGCACTTGCATACTGCACCCCACTTTGCTGCTGGGGGGCTTTCAATTACTGTGCCGGGCAGCTGGATGGATGGAGGCTGGAACAGAGCGGTGCGGAGGCCTCCAGCAGATCGGGTCAGGCAGAGTGGAGATCCACGTGCCCAGAGTGGGTGACTGACACACTGTGTGCACCAAGCTGACACCAGGACAAGCTGAGCCCCTCGGCAGCCAGCCACAGCCCCAGCCTTACCTCCTGCATGCTGCACTGCCCTGCCAGAGCCACGCAGCAGGCACGCCTTATGTAAGGTTGCTCCAGGACGCCTGTCCTCTCGCTCAGCGCCGCAGCTGCAGAGTGATGGATGTGCTGGAAAATGCTTTTCATTGTCTCTCTCATTAGGGAGACAAGCGCTCTGCAGAAGGCATCTCTGATCCTGTGCTGCTCTAGGCTGCTGGAGTTCAGCACAAAGCCACGTAGAAAAAGGGTTGCTCAGCACACGGCACTGTAAGCAGACGTATCGACAGGGCTGTGGCTCACCCTGCCCATGGGGACACAGGGGAAAGAAAAAGCAAAGAGCAAAGATCTGCTCTACCCAGGTAAAAATCACATGTTGTTTTTCCACCTGAACTCAAACATCAGTCTTGTCTCTTTGGCAGACAGTGCTGACCCACACCTGAAGGGCTAGTTACTCAAGACTTGCACGTTTTTGCTTGCCTTTCTTCCAGAAGCTTCCTTCACGGACAGGTAAGCTGAAGGGTTTTTGTTTATTCGAAATGTTTTCCCTTTCCCTTATCTGCAGCTGTTCCACGGGTTCCTGGAAACCTCCTGATGAAAAGTCTCCCAGCATCAGCAGCGAAAGCTGCCTCTCAGATCGCATCTCCTGCCTCAGCGCCTCTCAGCACGGCAGACTCAGCCCTGCCTCATCAGCCCGCCCCGAGCTCTGCTCCATCTCAAAGTACTGCTCTCGAGTGCAGGCTGGAAATTGAGTCAAACCCTCTGAGGCCATTATTAGGTTTATGTCAGTCTTTGCTGTAACTTATGGAATGTTGTCCTCCTCCCCACAGGTGGCAAGAAGATAAGATCCTGCTAATGCTATTGGGTTCTTTGAGAAGAAGCAATTTTTCAATTAAACGTAATTAAGAGCAATTACCCTTTATCTTCAGAGAGCAGAACAAAGAATAATTAATCCATCCTAACACCCCTGTTAAGGAGGCTTTACGTACGGTTTCTTCACATAGCAGATCACACTGTAACTGCTGTGCCCTGCTGCTCCCTCTGTTCTCTAAGGCAGGAAGGAAAGAGAGAAGAGGACCCTGAACTAGCTGAGCTAACATCCAGGTTCTGCCTGAAGCAGTGAGCTCAGAGCCCAGCAGCAGCTGTTTGCCCCTTGCAGCAGCTTGCTGCAAACAAAAAGGGCGCTGCCTACGGATTTCCTTTTTAGAAGCAGTTTTACTACGTTTGATAATTAAGAGCACATGGCCACTATTAATCTGAGGAGCACGACCCTGTTCTTGACTGCTCCAACAAAAACATCTGCAAATTTCCTCTTTTCATGATGCACTGATTATATCTGCAGTAGCGATTATATGCTGAGGTGATAAAAAAGGATAGCTTTATTCCTAATTAAACTGATCTGAGGGCTCCTGAGCTAAAAAGGAAGGAGGGCAAATACAGAAGATGAGAGAGAACACATCCCAAATATTACATTAGAGCATCTACACGAAAGGCTCCAGGCCAACGTGCTTACAGAATGCACTCTTCTGTGTCACTGACCTTGTGAAGATAAACTGAACAAAAGGCTTCGGGCAGCATCGCACAGAGGATTTAAGAAGCAGTTTTAATTTTAGGCAGATTGCTTTGTGTTCAGCCACAGGGTTATCTGGGGATGCAGTGTGCATACAGTGGAACAAAACATAGCTGTCACCCTCATGCCACACCTGATGGCAAGTTCAGCTCAGTGCTTCCAGGGGGAAGCAGAGCCATGGCTTTGGCTGTGCAAGGAAGATCAAACTGCGGTATCACAAGGATGGAGCACCAGCACGTCTAATTTTACTCCAGAATGTAATTAATTACTTGGCCACATGATGTGTGAGCAACATACAGCACTGGTACTCCAACGCAGTATGCTTAACACGCCGGCTCCCCCTGCTCACATTGTGTCCTTGCTCCCTATCTCCAGCCTGACAGCTATTTACTACGAACAACTGGTTGAATCCTCTTGTACCTCTGTTTCCTTACCTACAAAACGCAAACATCCTACCTAAAAAGGATGAAAAGATTCACTGACTGATATGTGTCTTTTCAGTGAACGCACATGCTGGTGATTTTAATTATAGCAAAAACTTATGAATCCTAAGAGCTGACTGCATGCAGTAAGAGGTGTACATCAATCACAATGTTTACTGCAGCTTATTAGCACAATTAATTCTGTACGATACAAATGTGATTTAGCCCATAATCTGGAGGTTACATAAGTTGTGTAAACCCAAGACAAAGGTCTGGATCCCAAAGGCCCAGCTCTCAAAGGCCAACCCCACATGGAGCGAACACCAGAACAGAGGCACCTCAGAGGACACCAGGGCTCCACTCCTACAGCAGATGTAACCTCCCTCATTTTCTAGCCCCATCCTGCTTTTCAGATCAGGCAGGGAATGGCTGGCGGGTTCAAAAGCCCCTCAACCCTTTCTGACAAGTGCAGGGCATTTGGTTCACAAGCCTGAGTTGGGTGAATTTGGCATCTGTTCCCAAAACTCATCTTCCCAATATGCATCAGCAGCTTGAGTCCGAATCTACAACTGCCCACATGGCCACCAGCATCTGGGCAGGATCTACGGGATATGGACGGAAGAAAACCTCAACAGGGAATCCTCTGAGGCCCCTGAGGCGTCTGGCAGTGACAGCAGCACAGGACCGAATGACTCTGACACATGCTTTGTCCTGCCCTCTAAAACACATCAATTAATATCAGGCATTTGCAGCCTTTACTGTATTATTCTCAAAAAAAAAATCATTATGCAGACCAAGATCAGAGCAAATCAGCCCAGGGGTTTATTGGATTCACCCCTTTGTTGGACAATCATTGATGAAGCTATTATTCTTTATGCACTGATTAAGAGCTTTCTGTCCAAAGTTCTCAAATTGCTTTACAAATTGTCTCTAATGCACGTAGAGTGCATGTTATTTCCCCCTGTCCTGGCATACTCTGACCTCCATAAATCCTATTCGATAAGCCATTCCAAGGCCATATTGTCTCTCCAGGTCTGCAGGAGAGACACGCATCCTCTCTCCTGGCAGGTCTCTGCAGCCACTCTTCAACTCAAATTGCATTTGCTGAATTTTTCTCTCTCCAACCCTATTTTAGGAGACTGTTTTTTCCCACCTCGACCATGTAACTCAGTGCCACTTACGATTGCTTCCTGAATCACTGACACAAATCAATACAGCAAAGGTTGCAGAGGACAGGGTGAGGAGGAAAGAAAACAAACGTGGAGGTGTTAGAATCTTTTAGTCCTGGGCTGTCAGCTCAGCAAACCATGAAGCCTGACCAGATCTGCACGCCTTGTGCTAACATGAGCGCAGTCTGCAGGGAGCTGTGGTGGCTCAGGGCTGCTCTGTGCATTATCCAAATCAACAGCAGGGAACTAAAGGCCATATCCTACGTGAAATGAAGCAGGGCAGCGCTCTCTCACAACACTGCTCTCTCTTTGCACCGTGTCTCTCCTAATCAGCTTTCTGGACCGAAAACTGAGGCTTTCGCAAGGCACAGGGCCGTGCCTGTAGCATGCACAGTGCACACGTCCTATCGCATTATAGGGCACAGTGCACTCACGTGGGCTGCTCGTCGGAGCCCCAGCTGTGCCAATGCAAAAACAGGGAAACGAGGAGGGCAGGAATGACAGCAACCTGAACAGGTCGGAGGGCACGGAGGGGAGCAGCACAGCACTGACAGCTCCGCAGGGAGGCCCAGCACCTCGCTGCACAACAAAACCACGCGGGAACACAGAGGGACATCTTTGGTACTGCTCAGAGATGTGGGGAAAGCCTACCCACCAGCTGGAGGCGGCTGTATGGACTGGCGGAGCAGAGGACAGAGCCCAGCCTGGTCAGAGCACAGAGCCACACGGAAAAGGCCCGCGACCTGCACCACAGGCTGGCATATATCCACAGCCCCTTTGTTCACGGCCCAAAAGAAAAAGCCTCGCAGCAAGTCCTGCCGGGCTTCGTGCTTTTCTCCCCGAGAAATTCTCATTGACACCTGCCTGAAGGTGTGACCACAGGCGACGGAGGGGAGTCAGGAGAGAGTGGGAGCAGCAGAGCCGGCAGCCAGCAGCATCTGTTTCACAAGGCAGGAGTTTATCACCCAGGACAGGAATTGCGCTGCCTTCATCACTGCTTTGTCCAGAATTAAGGCCGTTAAGGGCGACGTTTCCACTCCGAATTAGCCATGAGGCCCTCGGGCGCCCCTCGACGCCTCACACCGCGCCTCGAGCGCTCCCGCGCGGCGGCTGTAGGGAACGCGGCGAAGCGCGGGAAGTACTGCGCATGCGCAAAGCCGCAGCCGGCTGAGGGAGGAAAGACGGAGCCGCGCAGGCTGAGCGAGGACGGGAAGTCCTTCCTCTTTCCCCGCCCCTGCGCCGTGGCGATTGGCTGCGGTGAGCGGAGGCCGCTCGCTCATTGGCTGGGAGCAGCATCCGCGCGGAGGGGCCCGGCGGCGGCATGGTTCGCTTCAAGAACAGGTGAGGCCGCGGTGAGCGGTGCGGGGTTGCTCCTCCACCCCCTCGTGGCGTCCCACCGACCGCCGCCCGCAGGTACGTGCTGTGCGAGGTGCTCTCGGAGGACCCACGGTGTCGGCAGTGCATCGAGGACCGCGCGGTGGGCCTTGCCGTCAGGGACGCCATCGCGCGGGCGCACGGGGACTACGGGCTGGGGTGCTGCTGCGTGTCCTTCACAGGTAGCGGGCCGGGACCGCGGGGGTTCGGCGGGGCGGGGCGGGGCGGGCGCTGACGGCTGCGCTCGGCCCGCAGTGAAGTACCTGAACGCCTACACCGGCACCGTGCTGCTGCGCTGCCGCAAGGACTTCCAGCGGCTGCTGAGCTCGGCGCTGCCGCTCGTCCGGCACCTGGAGGGCCGCGGGCAGCGCTTCCCCTGCGCGCTGCGCACGCTGCACGTGGGCGGTGAGTGCGGCACCTCCGGGGCGACTGCGAGCCGGGAGGGAGCGGGATCCGCCCGTAGCGTCGGCCGTGCTGTGCACAGCCGCTGCTCAGCACCTGCACTGATGGAGGCGGTGCCCATTAACGGGTGATAGGTCTGCACAGGGGTGCCGTGTGCTACAACGCTTGGTTCCAAACGCACCGCTCTTGTGGCTCCTGCAGGTACCATCAGAACCTGTCAGAAGTTTCTAATCCAGTATAACAGAATGCAGTTGCTCCTGCTGCTGCAGAACTGTACGAATGAAGGTGAGTTCCTCCAGCCCTGCAGCTCTGCTCGTGGGGCTGCAGCACAACTGCTGCTGTCTTTTGGCAGAGGAGAGGCGCAGTGTGCGGCAGGCGGTGCTGAGCTGCTCCCTCACAGAAGAGCAGGCACAGAGTGGGGAGGAGGAGGAGGAAGATGGCACAGAGACAGACTGAGCAGCACTTGTTCACCTGTGTTCTGGATCTGTATCATCAAGATGATACCAAGTATCTTACTGTGTTAAGTAAAGGTGTTTTTCCTGTCTCTACTTAGACTTCATTTCTCCCTTCCAAGCGTTCTTAAATAAAATGCATTCAAAAAACCACAAAAGATTGCACTTCAGTAGGTTTCTTGCCTCTTTTATTCCAGGATTCAAACCTTTGACTGCTCCTTAGGAGCTGAGTAGCTCAAAGCAATCTTCATGCTGAGGTAGAAGTGAGTTTTAGGCAGTTGGTATGGGAAAGAAATGTAGTTATGCTCCTTCAGTACAGAGAGCAATAACTTTAGTTTTTGACCTTATCTTCCAGTGCACCTGTTCTTGATAGGGCTGCCTGGTGCTTCAAGTCACAAAAGCACTGATTGTCTACACAGGAGCATAGACTACAGGGAACACAAGGTGGAACTACATGGCTCAGCTCCATCCAACCCATTTTAAAACTCATAGGTACAATTACTGCTTAGATATTTATTATGGTTACACCAATCAGTTACAGGAAAGTAGCATTGCTGCTCACATCTCTTGAATCCATTGGAAAACAAGACACAACTTGAAGATCTGCCCTATGGAGACTGCCCCTGCACACAGAACAGCCTTCTTTGCCTGCACTTCTTCCCTTACTTGTTCTAGTGCCTGTGAGACAGAGAGGTGAGTTGTACCAGCCCCAACTCCTCTCTCTTGTCAACGCAAAGAAAACTTGACTATAACAGTGTAGGAGATAATAAACAATATATAATGGTTAGACACTCAAGTAGTTACTCCTGTTCCATGGCTTAAAATGACTGTTACAAGTAGGAAACAATAGCATTGTGAACACAGTTAACTGCATACTTGAATCTTTTTATTTAATGGCTTTCTGTGCCCTCGCCAACAATTTTCCAATGTGCATCTGAAGCATTAACAACAAGCTGCGTGCCACTCCCAGGCACTTTGTTTCTTTGTATTCCCTTGACAAGCTGTGCTCTTTCCCTCAAGTGTAGTTAATTGTGACCAAGTGTGAAATTAAGCTGCTTTCAAAGAATGTTTTGCAAGTGTTTCCTCTGTTCTCCCATGGTAATAGAAACATTCTTGACCTCCCCATTCTCCCCCCCTTTCTGGCTGACAGTGTTCTGTGCTCTTTGGTACTCGGGTGCCTTGAGGAAGCACCGATAGAAGGAGCCTCTGGTTTTGACACGAAGCACCAATATACTGTCAGACTTTTTAAGATACGTTCATTGGTTTTATCCCTATCAGTGGTGTGAGGATACCTAACAACAGAAGTTTCAAATCCATGGGTTCCTTGCTCAAACTGGTCACAGCACAGAAGAGAGCATTGGGCATGGACTGCTTCTTAAAGGAAGCACATACATTTTTTTTAAATTTTGTGAATGCACTTCTTGGTACAGGTGGGACTGAATATAACAGAAGATACCTGTCACTCTTGCCCTGTTATGTGGTACTTCATATCAGCTTCCTGAAAGGAAACCTGTAGCATTAGTAGGATGCTAAGATTTGCAGGTGTTACCAAAAGTGGTGTGACACTGTGGTGATACAAACGTTAGAGCTCAAAAGGTCTGCAGTATTGTAAGTGTGCGCATATGATTTATTGCAACTGGTGGCCTTGACTGGTACATTACACCTACAGTTCATTTTATTTAACAAAATCCACACCACTTAACTCATTAGCTTCAAATCAAACCACAAGCTGTGCAGAATGCAACCACCCAAAGAAAGAGGGAGGAGGGGTCCAGAAGAGGCATGTTTATAGGCCGAGGTGCTTACTGCAGATCAGCTCACATCCCAGAACCAAGCAGATACAGGACTTTATCCCAGTGCAAGAGATCTGCGTTTCTTGCTGGGGGATAAAAGTGTCTATACACTCCAGCTATCAGTTGTTCCTCCAATTCAAGAGCAGCCAGTGTCAAAATATAGTTCACCTATTTACCAAGAGCCCTGGGGAGGAGTGCTTACTCTGGATGATCATCAGGTTACAAAGAATTTGTCAGCCATGGTTGGCAAAAGGAAAAAAAAAATAGTAGCCTCATTCAACCCACATTAAAACAGAGTTAAACAACTGAGATAAGCCAGGAGTTCCTTCTACCACTAGTGCCAGTATGCATTTTGATATACACAATTTCAGCAACAGTCACTTCAAAACCAAGTAGCCAAGTTCTGCTTTACACTCGCCTCAGCTTTAAGCCTTTCAAAGCCAGGAGAACAGAAGGAATTCTTGCTCTTTAGAAAAAGAAGAGATAGCAGCTAACACTTTAAAGCCAGAAAGCTCTTTTGCCCCAGTGCAGAGGAAACCAGTTTCCGAAGAAAGCAGTTTAACAGCTTTACTGAAACAGCACTCACAATCAGACAGACTTCTGTCTGTGCATTCCTGGAGGAAGTAAAGGCTCTCTGCCTCTTCACTTAGGCAATACTGCAGCGCTCTGGCAGTACCATACAGATGTAAACACTTTCATACTGCTTACTAGGCCAAAAGAACTGGCATGGTACAGACTAGAAGCCTTGGCTGAATGGTCTCTGGGTTTTTTCTTTCAAAACTCTGTTTCAGTATAAACCAATTTGGTAAGCTGGAATTAAAAAGAAATCTTCAACATATACTGTCATGGTTTCCTCCTGAACCCCCTAGAAGCCCTGGAAAAACAAGTTTAGTCTGTTCAAATTTAAATACTTAAACTATAGCAGCAAAACAAAGCAAAATGAAAAGAAAACCAGGAGAGGAAACTTCTCTTGAATAGCAGAATCACTTTGTGTGAACAACAGAGGTGCTGAACAGTAGCTTCTGCTTCTGTTTCTTTCTTTTCTTCCCTCCTTTTTCCTCTGTGAAGAATTAAAAAGATATTGTCATTCTTCTTGTGAACAGGAATATCACACAGGAAACCCAGTGCTAACTGGAGATCTTCTAAGCTCCCTCTAAGGTAACTGCTTTAAGCTACCAGAAGCCCTAATCAAGCGGTTCATAAACCACAACCCGATACTTTCCAGACCTGCTTTGCAGCCGATTTTTGATCCCCAGAATTGCTTCTCTTACTTCTCCTGGAAGGAGAAATATTCCTTTTTTCTTACTTCAGAATTTTCGGAAGCCTCCCCTCCTCACCTGATAAACGATCGGCCGTGGACGGTTTGTCCAGTTTCAGGAGGGCTGCCTCAATAGCTTGGCTGAAGGAATTCTGGAAGCTGGGCACAGGTATGCGGTCAGAGCTGTCACTTTCTCCATCGCTCTCCACTGGCACAGGGAGTGCCAGAGTGTTCTCATCTGAGAGAAAGGAAAGGGACGCGTAAGACTCGCGGTGCAAACGCCTTTCCCCCACTCCAGATGTTTCCTGCTAAGCTACAAAATTTCTTTAAGATTTAGATGCACAGAAAAGAACCCAAGGTAGTAACACTAAGTTTTCTTACCCTTTGTCTTTGGAGCAGGTTTGGGCCACGTTTCAGGTTTTGCCTTTCCAACCCTCAACATCTATCAAGAAAGTTGTAAGATCTGATTAAATCCCATGCATCAGAACAATCCTGCATCTGCCCTAAGTAGCAAGAAAACCCAGGAACCCAACCAGCCCCCAAACCCTACATCATCTCCTTCAGATTTATCCCACATTGCAATTGTGTTTTCAGACTCATCCATTAAGATACAAGTAACTCTGACAAGATTTGCTCTGCCATGTCTCTTACCTGGGCAAAGGATGGGAACGGAGACTCTTCCTCTAAACTCCCACAGAGTGACGGGCTGGCCTGGCTGGCAGCAGGAGAAAACGGAGCTGGAATAGAATCTACCAAGAAAAGAAGCTGTTAAAGCCAGGTGCATTTTGGCAAAGGCACTCATGCAGCTCATAAGTATGAAACAGAAATAAAGGATTTTATCATCTTCTGTTTTATCTCGCTGGTTCCATCCATTAACCACACAGTGGGAAGTTTTACATTTGCTCAATATTTAAATAAAAGAAAAGATTGTGGGGAGTTTTTTGTTTTGTTTCATTTCTGGGTTGTTTTTGTTTGTTTTAAAAACAGCACTTCATAATAATTTCTATTTAATGTTTTTTAAGAACTGCAAGATACAACATTTGGAGACACATCACCAGACAACAAATGGAGTGCTTATCAGTTCTGTTTTGCTACACCACGGGGGAAGGTGGAGAAAGAAGAAATGCCAGTGCAGTATTCCTGGACACGTGCATTTCTGCCCTTCCTCAACTCTGCCCCCTTTTTTCTCTTCTACGTCAGCAAAGACTTAAAGGATGCAGTAACTATAGAGCTATCATTGTCACTGCAGTAGAGCCAGTAAAAAGCAAATCCCTTAGCAGTGTTAGTCATTTGAGTATGATCTTTTAGGCAATCCAGGATCCAGGATAGTAGTCACTGGTCAGTATTAAGAAACATTAGCTTAACCTCAGCAGCAGATCCTCAGAGAAGGACCAAGAGCTAGATTTAGTAAGTTCTTCCAGATGCTCACCTGTCTGAAACACAGGGCTTCTGCCAAGAGGAGACAGACAGAAGCTCTGCTGATCAGTGCTGGTAGTTTCTCCATGGCAAGAGGTAAAGGCAGGGAACTGCTGCAGATTCTCTAAAGCAATATGGACCTCTGGATCTAGAGAGAGGTTTTGAATTAAAGTAGTACACAATGTGGGGGAAGCCTTTCAAGCAAGTCATTTCAGGATGTTAGTAGGTGCCAACTCAAGTTTTCTTTCCATCGTCTATTTTACCAGCCCTCCTGCTGGATAGAAGCAGCTTCCAGGCTTTTTGTCCCCCCCCCCCTCCTTCTACACTTTCTACTCTGTACTATATATAAAACAGAAATCAAGAATCCTGAGAGCTGGATGGAGATAGCTGTGCCCTCAAACACCCTCTCTCCAATAACGTACAAGTATACAGGAACGGAATAACATCATTTAGCACCCTAAAACACTTTGTCACTTGGAACCATTTCTAAGTGCACACTACAAACTGAAGGCCTTACAGTTCATCCTACAGCTCAAGAAATCAGCCCAGCACAAAAGATGACTGTGAACCCACCAGTTATGCTCAAGCAAAACTTACATTTGCCCTGTTTCTTGTTTTCTTCTATCTCAATTCTGCGTTCACGCCGTCGTTCATCACGAGCTTTCTTCTGCCGCAGGCGTTTCCTCTTCTCAATGTCATCTAGGAGCAACACACAGCACTGGATGTAAAACAACCACACCAATGCTTTGGCAATGTTTCCTCCAGCTTTGTGAACAATATGTTCAGTTATAACATCTTAGTAACAAGACATGCTTACAAACTACATCCGCTCTTGCAAGCAGTCAGGCCTTTTTATTCTTTGTATAATTGTTGTTGTTACAGCAGTGAGTAAAGGTTGCTCTGTCTAGCAGTCAGCAGCCAGCTGATGCAAGAGGAATAAAGCTGCTATTTTTGTAATTTTTCTGCTATTAAGGGATAGGAACGATTCCCCCCTTACTGAGATCTGTAGAAAGGTAAGTACCAACCTGAGAACAACTCTAAGGTCTCCTTAGAGATGATGGGTGGCTTCAGAGCCAGTTCACAAATGCTGAACTCGCAAGTGAGGGGCAAGTGGCAGAGGTAACGATGGCGCTGCCTTATATCCTGATTGAAAAAAAGGCAGATACATAATTGCAAAATCTAGAGACTGCCATACTGATCAACAGCAGGAGACTGAATGCCCATCCTTCATCAAATCAAATGGGGGAAAAAAATCCAGCATAGTGACTCAGTAATCGCTTCATGAACTACAGGATGTGAACGATGCCTTGGGTCAGAACCAAACACTCCAAGATCTCCACCAACTGTATCATATCCACACCTGGATGAAGTTATTCCAGATTTTTTAAGACAGCTTTAAGAACAAACCAACATCAAGCTTGCAACTCTCTTACTCCTAAAACTTCTTACCTTCTAGAAGCCAAACTGCAGCCAGTGCATCAAAAACAACTTAAAGTACTGCATCTTACACAGATGCCTTTCACAGATTAGCACGCCCATCCACTTACTTCTCATTACTGAAGAGAAATATCTCACCTATCAGCTACAAAGACCAAACTACTAAAACATGGAAGTAAAATAACTACCTCTGTCATTGAGTACCCAGCTATCTCCACTACAGCTGCAGTTATCTTCTCGGGACTCTTCTCCAAGCTGCCATATTCACGAACAAGGCATCGAACGTTCACGGGGTGAAGGTACATACATTGTCCATCCTCCGCTGTAACACAAGACACCATCAGCTGTTCTCTGCCTGTTAGTTTTTAACAGGCTTCTCCCCACCTCAGTCCATTCAACCGTAATGAAACTGAAGTTCCCTTCTGAGGGTGTGGGAGTTTCACTTCATAGAGGTCAGCTGAATCTAACAAGTGCCCCAAAGCAGGCATCATCTCTGCCCCCATGACTCCAGGATTTCATTGCACTGACCTTGATAGAAATAGTAAAAAGGAGAGCTGTTAAGATGTCCGCTGCTAACTGTTTCTTTAGACTCCTGGTAGCTTGTTTCAGCTGCATTTGATTCTCCTGTAGTGTTCACTTCAGGTTCCCCTATGTTATCCACCTCACGTAATTCCTCTTCATCCAACACCGCCTCTTCTGATTCAACAGGAGGCAAAAAGGAACTTGCTACATCAGAGCAAGGCTCCACAAGCTCCTCATCGAACGCAGAGAGATACTCCACATCACACTGATACAGCAGAGAGCACACAGTTAGAACCACATCACCTCCTTCAAAAGATCACCACCGCCACAAAAATCTTTGGTACCAGTTCACCTTGCACTGCAGTGTAAGTGGCAGAACTAGATATTAAGATCTGTCTGAACAGAGCTGTCACTCACCTTTTTCTCTTGGGCAGCTGCAGGCTCCATTGGCTTGGAGCTGCCTAGGACCAATTCTTCCACAGCTGCACTAATTCCAGCAACACCACTGTTTTTATCCTGGTCAGCAGAGAGCGCTGCTTCTCGCTCCTGCAGGTCATCCAAACAGAACAAGTTTCAGTTTCCTATTTTAGCCAGGAGATTGTCACCATAATTATCTTCAGCCCTGGCCTATATTCAGGTTTTCAAAGACCTTTAATTCATCTGTGATAAAGACTGACCATTGAAGAGAGGTCCCCTCCCGCTGTAGGGCACCTAAAGGCTTTGAAAGAGAATATTCTACAGGTTTGCTCATGTTTGTGGCACAGAATTTATCCCAGAAATTACTGGACTTCCTCTGAGAGCAGAACCCTTCCACATTTTTTTTGAGGGAGTCCCATTTAGTGAAATGCATTCTGTTATCATGTGAAGGTATCACACCAGGTACCTGGAGCCCAAAGGCTACAGTCTCCTCCAAGATTTCTATTGCTACTCTAGCAGCAAACATTACCACTTTGAAAGCACATACATCACAGAGACCAGAATAATCACACACAGCCACTTCAGTGGCAGAACGCTCAGCATGCTGTTAAAAATAAAGTTACTAAAAACATCCAAAGAGGCTCTCACCTTCAGTTCCTGGATGGCTGCCTCAATGAAGCACGCCTCGGGAGTATGTTTTTCCTCCTCATACTGCTTTAGTAATGCTGCTTTCTCCTCCAGAATCACCAGTTGCAAGACCTGCTCCCTGGATGCCAGTAGCAGCTTTGAATACTGGCTGTGCTGGTCATCTAATAGAAGGAGCACAAACATTAGTATCTTCATGTAGAGGCATCTTTCTGAATTGGCATAGGGAACTACAATTGCTTCTGAAGTTTCACTGCTGCTCATTTTTGTGAGTTAAACCACTGTGGAATATTTAGAATGCATTTGATGCAAACTCTGCATGTTACTGTTATATTACTGATGGCACAAGCTGGTGCCAAATGCCTGCCCTGCTACACAGATCTCTGCCACAGCAGTTTATCTGCCACTTTCAACCTGCCAATTCACCACTTAATTGCTGAGCATCAAAAAATTACATCCAAGCTTCTTTTCTGTGGAAGCATCAGCCCTATAAAGCCCACGGTGGTCACAGCTTCCTGAAAACCCAGTCTGCAGCTTCTTCCTCTTCTCTGCATACTCAGAGATACTGCAGCTGTTTTGTCTCAAACAACTTCATAACCCCTTACATATTCAAAACCCATACAGACCATTAATAGTCTAGTAATAATTAGTCTAATAATTAGTCTTTTACAGTAAGCACAGCAGAAATAGTAGATAAACTAAAGAAGCTTAGCAAAATGTAGTCATCTCGTTACTGAAGTGCTCAACTATAAGCTTTACAGCAGGAACAGCACCACATACTGGTACAGCCTGTATTCATTGCTTCCTAAGGTCCAATTTCTGCACAGCTCTGTCTACAGAACAACCCATTAATGCTGAACTTTCTGGGTTTGGAATGATCTCAAATCCAGTACTGGATTTTTATAGAAGGATTTGTTCTTTCCTAAGATGATTTAAAGTCTTTTACTTTCAAAGGCAAGGGAAATGTAAGCACACATTCTGCATGCTTGGATACACACCACAGGCTGCAAAGCTTGACTTTTTACAGAGAGCTTATATGCATGCAGCTTTTCACAAACTGCAGAATGAAGTGAGCCAATACAGCCCACAAAACAGCAACGTTAAGTAAAGTCATTCATTTAATCAAAGAATTTTCACAACATTAACAGGTAAGTTGATGCATTAGTCACATTACTTGAGTGGAGAAAACTGAAGAGCCTGGCAACAGATGTTTGCAGTAGGTCTGCAAGAATTTTCACTATTTCCCCAGATCGTTCGCAGATCTCAGCGGATAAGGGAAGATGTGAAAACCTTGTTGAAAAATACATCCTTGAAATAGTTCAGACACAGAGACTAAGCCGGAGAACGAGGAGCCAGAAGGCAAAGCAGTGAGTGACGCTAGTGACTAAACAGCACAAAACGCACAAGTAACACAAATGCAGGGAGCCTGCAGTGCCTGAAGGAAAGCAGAATGCATGCTGAAGTCTTACAAAAAGTCAAGTGTGAGTAGAAGGATAATTAAGATGTGATCATCGTGGTTTTCAGATGCTAAAATGCACGCTTTGTGGTCTGAACTACTGCAAGACGGCAGAATGGAACTTCCACGGGAAATCACAGCTCAAACAGGACGCCAGCCAGCAGGACCGGTAAGCTCACCTCCAACATGAACAGGCTGCACCACATTCATCCACTGAGATTTGGGCAGTGCTATCAGAACACCTTTCTCTCTTCTCATCAGTTGCATTGTAATGACATCACCAATTGCGTACTGACGCGTTGCCATAGCTACAACGCTGCAATGCAAGGACGAGGTTAGCAGGGTAAAACTGACATTTCAAAAGACTTATCACTTAATAAATGTCATCTCACCTCTTGAGATCCTTCTTGTGAACTGAGCCATAACAAATAGGACATTTACTCCAGGTCTTTTCACTCAAGGAGAGATAATGAAGGATGCACGCCCAACAGAAGATGTGCCCGCAGCGGGTGATCTTTGCTGCTGTAGGTGGGTACAGACAGATTGGGCAAGAGGGCACCTCATGGCTACAGATTCGCTGCAATGGCACATGAGAAGAACAGCACAAGTTATAGACTTGGAAATCATTCTGCAGCACAGAAACTAAACCATCCATAAGACCTACTCTAACATGTCAGTCTTCCAGATCTTTAGGTTCTGCTTATTTATCAAGAAATTGAGTGCGCTGTGAACTAAACACTTACAGTCTATACATGCAATAACCCTCAAAGTCACCCATCTGGCATTTTTACTCTAATAACATTAAAAAAAAGCAACTCCTTCTCATGTTTTCCCTCATTTCCCATCTTTTAAAGAGTTAGCAACATCATCATCATCTGAACTCAGACACGGAGAAGATAGCAAATGAGTTATGTTACCTCACTTACACCAGCACACGTGTGCACTCCTGTTTAACTGAGAGACTGAACTTACCTATTTCCATGAGCATACTAGTTCAGTCAGATGTTCTGTTAGCATCTGGATGTTGCAGGGACAGATCAGCCAAGCAAGCACCTTATTTTTCAGATCTCTCAGGGCCACGCAGCAGTAAACAAACAAGCCTTCCCATCAGCTACATAATATAGCTTGACTGATCTTTGCAGACTGTAAGTTTCTACTTGAGGCAACCGAAAGTTATGGCCACATTTATCAAGAGATTTTCCACTTTGTTGCTAGGCAAGATGGGCCACGTATGCACATGATAATTCTCCAGAATTCTACACTCTAGTCCTCTTTCATGGACTCATGCCCAAGTTTTCTGTTAATATCTTGATCACAAGGACTGAGTCTATAGAATGTCAGATACTATTTTTGATGAGCTT
The DNA here is from genome assembly GCA_016647715.1 of Pavo muticus. Lineage (NCBI taxonomy): Eukaryota > Metazoa > Chordata > Aves > Galliformes > Phasianidae > Pavo > Pavo muticus. Next base: position 1,060,334 of record JACDJE010000164.1, on the reverse strand, counting down.
CCATCTGCAAAAGCATGAAGAAGCTGCTAATTTTCCTAATAGATTTTAGCACTTCTCTTTTCCTGTCAAAGTACTTCATAACATATTCCATGACAGATCTTCCCCAGTATTGTGGGAGTGACAGAAGAGGCCTCAAGCTCAGAAACAGCTGAGTTTTACGTAACATCACAAAGAAACAGTTAAAAACAGGTTGAGTTTCTTAATAAAGAGGGGAAAAAAAAAAATCTATCCCATCACAACTGACCACTTGCTCCACAAAGTCCCAGTTGACCAAGGTATCTGGATCAGCAAAGTGGACTGTGTAGTCCTGTTCTTCAGAGACAACAAACTGGCAGCTGGGGAAAGGCAAAGAGACAGATGATCTACTCAGTTGTTTCTAAGAATTCTTTGAGAACTACCCCATAGGATTCTCAGAGCTTCTTCTTTGCCCAGCAGAAGATTGCTGGACACAGTTGCTAACCTCTACCAACAAAAAACGAAGTTCAGTTCACAATCAGATTCCCAGAATACAGGTATATCTAATTGCAGTTAGAAACTGCATCACAGACTGAGCCATGTAGAGTAGTTTTCCAGATTAACTTAAGAAACAGAGTCAGGGTCTTTGCTTCTGGGACTTAAATTCAGATTAGCTTTGATTCAGCAATTGCCATCCCTACCATCTCAGCAAGTTGACTTCTGGAAGAAAGGATCACCTTCCATATGGAAACTACATAGGTCTTCCCAAATGGAGTGTCATATTCCACTAACGATGCTAGAAAATTAAGGTGGAAACACAGGTTTGTGTCTAAAGGATTCAATTAGATACCCTGTCAATAGGCAAAGAAGGGAACTTGATATATTTTTTATCTCTTCCAAGTACAGTCATGACCACTAAAAACTACAGAGGTATTGACTTCCTCAGGGAGAGATTACAAGTATGCATGGTCAAACAGTTCCCTGGCTCCTCATCCCTCACAGCTTACTGTCTTTGTAGAAGTCTAACAGCCCTGTCAGTCTTCCACTCACTTGGCCTGTAGGAAGAGCTCCTTGTTGAAAGGCTTATGTCCCCACTTGTTCCTTTTCCCCCAGTTGCCATGTCCATTCCCGTCAAAATGACCAGTCTGGCCACGGGGTTCAAAAGTGAAGTTCAGCAAGTGGTTCAGATTAATCTTCTTGGGACCAGAGAACTGGGCAGGACTGAACTCTGCCCGTTGAGCCTCTGCTACCTAAGAGACAACAGCACTTATTAGAACTTGCCAGAATTTACTGCAAAAGCATCAGTACAAGTCGATATCCAGGCTCCATCAATGATTAAGTACAGAACGTGCAGCATTCACTCACTTACCTTCTCCCATTCCCGTTGTGCAAATCAAGCACTGCAGCATAAGAAGGGCATGAGAACCTGAAAGTTAGAACTGAGTGGTCTTACCCCACACTGATCAAATGGAGGAGAGCATAAAATCAACCTACGTGATGAAAAGTAAAAGCCAACAATACCCAGCAGCCAAGGTTAATAACAGAAGGAAGTTGTTCAGATCCTCACAGTATTCTCTCAGATAGCCAGCAATACAAGTTTGATTCCTATTTACACAGACCATATTTGGTTTTGTTAGTTTTCATATAACAAAGCACAGAATGAGAATTCAAGAGACAGCCAGAGTTCTGACAGAGTTAGCACTTTAGGCAAAGGAGCATTGCTCATCCACTAATACTGACAAATCAGCGTCTTCTGTATCAACGGAAAACCACCAGCACTCTACACCTTTTACACCCACATCACCATAAGAAGCCTCAGTCTGGTTTTACTCCATCTTGTTGTCACCAAGGTTAATTTGATTACTTCCCCAATGATGCTACCACGTGCAGGTACGTACTCTCAAGTGGTTAGATACAATCATCTCAGACCTTTAAAAGCTAGGAATTGTTACCACTAGACACTTTCATGAAGGACCTTTGCTTCATGAGATATGTACACGGCCTGCCTAGGTACCCATTCCTCAGAAGGCAATTTCACTAGTTTTACTGTTCTTTTCATTGCGAGTCCCTCAGCAGACAGCACTCCTCTTCTGTTGTTGAGCGGGAGCAGAACAACCTTGCAATCTCACCGATGTGAGCACCTCTTATTGCTCCTTCCCTTCCCAGCCCAGGAGCTGAACACAGAAGACCTATCTATGCAGGCCAGTGATCCTCTCGTTCCAAGAAAGAAGGCCTTGGAGACACCGCATTACAATTCTCACCTCATCTCGTCTTCCACCATTACTAGAGCTAAAAAGTTTGCCACCTCCGCCGCTACCGCCCCTCTGAGGGGGCATCTTGTTAAAAGCTTTGCTTTTCTGTGAATTGGAGCGACGGGACTGGCTGGAAAAGTTCTCATTTTTGGAATATGAAGTTTCTCTTTTCCGATTGTAGCGCTGTTTGGATCCATTCGTATTCTTTCCATCTGAAAGAAAACAACAACACAAGGATCAGCCCCAGCACCCGCAGCCCAGAGGCAGCACCACTTTCCCCCAGGTGCGAGCACCGCTCAGAAGGAGGGCATGCACACAGGCCAAACTGGTCATTGAGTATAGGGAAGCATTGATCTCCTGTGCTTTATCCTTCGTTCAAACAGTTTTCTTAGTTTTATCCATCAGCACGTTCCCTGCACTCAGTGACGAGCACCAACGCTGCGCCTTCATGGCCCGTTACAGGAACTCAGTGTACAGAATCACACAGCATCACAGAACGGCCCAGGTTGAACGGGACTTCGAGGATCTTGAATCTCCAACCCCCTGCCAGGCAGGGCCGCCAACCTCCACATTTAATACGAGACCAAACTGACAGCAGCTGGGTCATTTTTCATTCCATTTCTCAATATTTTATATCCTCCCCTTAAATAAATACTGCCACCTGCACCTGCCTTGAAGTCTCCCACTTTTCAATACTCCACTGCCTACTTTCACTCTGCCCCCAGCTGATCTGTTTTAAAAACTACCCTTTTCTTTCACAAGGCCAACAAACACCCATCGATGCTGATGTACAAGCCTGACCCCTCAGCCTCTCAGTGCACACTCCCAATATCTGAGTACTAAGTCCACCACCCACGCAACAAGGACGGTTTGCCTGGCAGTGTGCCGAGCACACCGCTGACCACAGCATGGGAAACAAGCACAAAGCAAAGCACTGCAGGATCGAGGCTCACAAGAGCAGAACAGTCAGTCGGGCTCCTGAGAAACATTTCCTGTGTCTACACAGCTGCTTCTTAAACGGTTAGAACTGAAGTCTAATGCTATGGAGATGCCCCTAATAGTCTTAACCTAATGCTGGAATTGCCTCAAATACACAGCAGTCTGCTTTCCCACCACCTGCCAGAAGCTTTAGTGGCAGAAGAGTTCTGCTGATGAACTTGGAAGCTGAACTCCCCAGGCTCAGCAGGTTGTCTGCACAACAGCCATCCCCATGCTGCAGCTACTCAGCACCACACATGCCTCATACTGGCCACAACATCCAGTTCTGCTTTGTAAAACAATCCTATTAGTTTCTCCTTTCCCACTCTGTAGCCCTTCCCACCCCTTCAGATAAATCTCCCATGGCAGCAAACAGGTCAGTGTAACTCACAATGGCACTGCTCACACCGAACCCTCGGTTCAGGATAAAACCAGCCCTGCCAGAACCACAGCCACTCCAACACCTGCTCTGCCCCACAGCCACAGGCAGGCTGAAAGGACACAGGTTTAGAGTTATCAGGGGAAAAAAACACACCAGAAGCTGCCAAGTGCTCAGGGTGTAACCAGGCCTGGCTTCATGATTAGATAGACCTTTTTTGGAGTGTTTGCAGGAAAGAGGCCATAATCAACACCCTTCAGCCTCTGGTCAAAAATCAGGTTATTTTGAGGAGGTTTGGGCCATCGCTTCAGTTGTTTACGAGCAGAGCTCCCTGCTTCAGAGCCCTCTGAAATCTGCAACTGCAGCCAATGCCACAGAAAGGAACGTTCCTGTTTTGCCTACAGCGGCTTTGCAGTTCTTCTGCAACCCCCAATGGAGAAAAACAAACCCAAGAGGAGACGTTCAGTCTGAAGTGGGTTTTTACGCTTCTCTATGAGGTCCAGGAGCAGCTCCTACATGCTGCTAACAGAATTTCCTTCCCCTTGTCTTTTTAATCACGTTAGTCATCATCAAGGGCACCAGTATGTCAGCCAGCTGGTTTACACACATTCCTGCTACGCTGCATCACTCCAGACAGGCTCCTTCAAGCTCTGTGAGTCACAGCAACAGCTCTTACATTTTACAGGAGAGTCCTCCCCACCTGTGCCTCTTCAGGAAGGCCTTCACATTACAGCCCAACAACACTTCAAACCTGATTTTACTGCTCCCTTTTTCCCCTCCCACAGTAATTAACCCCATGAGGATTCCAGTCCATCAAGGTAGCAATGAAATAAGTCAGCAGACAACCAAGAGTTTGAAATATGCATCTGTAAACTGGAACACCTCTTTTCTCCCCTGTGAAACTAAGCAGGGCTGTTCCTTCCGACCTTTACAGCAGGCCATGTGCCAGAGCTCTGCTTTGTGTCACCCCTCCCTGCATGCCCTTCAGAGCAGCGCAGAGCACAGGGATATCTGCATTCATGCAGGGAGAAAAGCAGAAGGTTCTCACACCAGCCACTCGTTAGTTTTAAGTGGGGCATGTTTGGATTTGGGGTTTATTTTTCCATCTTTTCTTGGCAAATTAGACATGGGCAGCAGCAGTGCAGGCGAGGTATTTATTCTTCCCCCACATCTTCAGTTCTCATTAGACCTAACCTGTAATATTTACCCACTCGTGCTCCAAGAGAAGACCTACAAAATACTGCCTATATAACTTTATAATGCTAGCAACAAAATTGTTCCTGCCTTATGGAGTAAAGTTTAATTTAGTTTCTAAGGCCACATTTGAAAGGAAGCTGGAATGCCACTCCCACAGTCAGGAGCACCTGCAGCATCCCCATTAGCTCGCTTCGAGCTGCACTGCAAGGGAACAGGAGGAGCTACCTCATAGTTTCAGGAATGTCCTTTTCTTCATCTCCTCACTGGACACAGCTGCATCAGGCAACCGAGCAGCACAAGGACAAGAGCTTGGCTGGACCAAAAGCACTTATGAAACAGGAGGTCAGCCTTCTGTGGAGGGTGTTTCAAAAGGAGGCACCAGAGTTTCAGAATACCTCCCATACAGTTCCTGACCCAGGAGAGGATTTGGGCAGGCTGCACAGCTAGCCTGGCTGCTTCTGGGTGGATAAGGAACTTGAGAAAGAAATCCTGTGTGAGAAAGACATGTCAGTGTCTGCTGTGAGACAACACAGTGAGAAAACATAGTGAGAAAACATAGTCACTGCTCAACACCACTGCACTGTGTACACCCAGCCCGGGGCTGTTTGATCCCATCCAGCCAGAGGAACCTTCTCATTTTAGTTCTCAATACACTCCAAGGAACACACTCCCAAACAGACATAAACTCCTGCTGAAGGAGTTGCTGCTTGTTTTACAGACCTCCTCAGTGCACCATACAGGTAGGGTCTCATCCCATAGCCCCTCTCCACTGCAGTTAACAGATGTCCCAGAGGCAGAACTACATCGCATCAGATATTCTTTGTAAGCAAACGCTTTAAAAATATTAGAAAAACAACATCTACACACTTGAAAATAGAAAAACCCTACATACCTAAAGAAAACTACACACAGGCTGCTTAGTGGAACCTATCCAGGAGGAGATCAGTTAATACAGGTGAACAGCAAGCAGTACTCAGCCACCTGGAACCTGAACACGTTTACAAGGTCTAAAAAGGAGCCAGCACCTTCAGGACACCTAATGCTGTGCGGGCTGCCTGAAGTATTTCAGCCATAATAAACCAGTGAGGAAGGAAATACAGACAGCGATGATGTTGAAGCAACCTGCAGGCACACTCATACTTCCGGGACTACAACCACACACTCTGAATGCTGCTGCCCCACTTCCACAATTTGAAGAAAATGCAGTGTTGTCAGGAATGGGGCTTCTGATCGCCCTTAGGGGCCTGGGGGAGGTTCAGGTCTTACCTGGAGGAGAGCCAGGAGCAGAAGCAGGAAGGCTCATCACCAACTGCTCCGTCAGCAGAACCAGCTGTGTGCAATGACAGCTGTAGCACTTTGATTACAACACCAGATACGCTGCAACACGTACTCTGACCTCTCCCAAAGAGGGTCAGCAGAGCACTCGGTAAGGGACTGCTGCAGGGGTGCAGAACCTCCTTAAGCGTAACAGAAAGGCACTGGGCCTGAATGCAGAACCAAGCTAGGGCTCTTTGACAGGCAGCAGCACATGTGTGTTCTTAGTGCAAAACCAGAGCTCTGCCTCTCAAACGGATTACTCCAATGCCAGCATAGATCATGGAATCATTGGGTTGGAAAAGACCTCTCAGATCCCCAGCCCAGCCCAGCATGCCCACTGATTGCGTCCCTCAGTGCCACATCTCCCCAGCTCTGGAACACCTGTCACAGTGACCGCACCACCCCCAGGCAATCTGTGCCAGCACCTTACAGCTCCTAAGAATACACCTTTCTTAACACCCAATCTGAAATCAAACACAACACTGAGGGAAGAAGAGAAACCCTTGGGGGAGAACGGGGAGCTCAGCCTACTGAGCCGGGATCGGGGCCGAGGAGGAAGGAAAACCATAATCACAACCATAACCAAGCACTGAGCTGCACGCACGGCTCTGGGGCCCCTCTCTCCCCTCCCGAACCACACAGCCCCGCCGCAGCCCGAAGGCCTCGAGGTTCCCCCCCTTCCCGGCTCTTACCGCCTTTGGGCTTAGACTCCCCAGCGGCGGGCCCGGCCGAGGCGGAGCGCGGCGGCTGCGCTTTGCCGCCGGCCGAGGAGCCGGGAGCACTGGGGCCGCAGGGGCCGCTCTTGTCCATGGCGGGGGCGGAGGAGGGGGGCGCGCCGGGCGGGCTCTGCAGCATCAACGGGCGCCCCGGCGGGCGAGCGGCGGCCCTGGGCGGGGGGGCACGACGGGCGCTGGAGGAGCCGGCGGGGGCCCAGGCTCATGGCCCGCGGGGGGGACCGGCGGGGGCGGCGCAGCGCGGACTCGGCCTCCTTCATGGCGACATCTTCTCGGCGCTCCGCTCGAACCGGGGGAAGGCCGCGGAAGGCCGGGCCGGGCCTGCGGGGCTCCGGGCGACGACGAAAAGAGCTGCTGACGGAGCCCCGCGGGGCCCGGCTCTGCCTGCCGCCCGCGCGGTCGGCGCCACACAGGCACCCTACGACTCCTCGGCGCCGCCCCGGCCCCGGCTCGGCCGCCGCCGCTGCCCCGTAATGGCGACGAGTCGCCCGCAGCAGTGCCGGGACCCGGATGGAGCCGGGCCCAGATAGGGTGCGGGGCACGCCGGGAGATGTAGTGTGGGGCCGCGCGGGGCACGCCGGGAGTTGTAGTGCCCAGCGGCTGCCCGGCCACAACATCGAGAGGTATCGGGGGGCAGGGGAGCAGATCGCAACCCGTCCTTGGGGAGGTGGCCGTGCTGGGGGCTCCCGTGTTGAACGTACCTCAGTAGCACACAGTAATTGTGACAAACGATTGTGAAGGTTACAAATAAAGTCCGTTCTGCTGAATTTGTGTAATACTTGCAAATTGGTCCTCCAAACAATAGATAAATAGATAAATAAATAAAAATGGGATTCGTACTGAAAAGACAACAGCTTCTAAAGGCGTTTTAATTAAATCGAAAATAGCATTTGAATATCCTGAGCGTGTGCGCTGATCCCTTTCCTGCTATCTTCTGAGCAGGATCTTCAGCCTCACTACAACAGTGCTGGGCACAAAAAGACAAGGAGAGTTAACAGAAATAATACATACATAACCCTTCAGCAAAAGCCTCACAAAGGAGCTTCTTTTGGTTGCCCCTGATTCATCTGTTACCGACCGACCGAGTTACGAGTACATCCACCGCAGTGCGTAAGTGCTTTGGATTTCAGGAAAGATTGGTTGGGTGTCATCTGCACTCAGAGGGAAATAAGCAGACCAAGCAGTGTCAGTGTCAGAGAGAGCGCAGACAGCCACGCAGCTTTGGAAGGCAGAACATTTTTATTGGGAAAGAAGCTGGCTGCGCAAAGCAAATAAACACAAGGAGGGGTTCCTTTTTCTACTTCACCCCTAGGAACAATAAGAACACCGCTCACTCCAGCAAAGTCCATGCCCAGAGTCCTCACTCCGTAGGTCTGAGAGCAGCAGGCTGTGGGTTATCAAGCGAAGGGGCGGGGTTCGGGAAGCGGCCTCTGCCTCTAAGCAGACTTGAAGAGAAGAAGAGCGACATGGCCCAGGTAGGCGAAGATGAAGTGATTGGTCTCGTGCGTCACGCAGCTGGAAAAGTTCCTCCCCACAACGCATTGCCACGTGGGGTTGTATCTCCTGTCAAACTCCTGCAGGAGAGACCGCTTTGAACTCAGTGCTGCCGCCCGAGTGCCACCTCTGCAGAGCGGAGGAGAAGGCGTGACTCGAAGGAGCGGTGCAGGAGCAGGGCAGAGCCGCGGGGCGCCGCGCTCAGCGGCCTGCAGAGCCCGGTTTGGTTACATTTACCCTCTTTATATGAGCGGCAACGCTGCACTCAGGGCTGTGTTCCTCCAAAGACCGCACTGCGCACTGCACGGCCTGCTGTTGCATCTCCTCCGGCATGTCCGTGTCCTTTATCACCGCCTTCTGCTCGCCCATGGCCCCCTGCACCGACAGCGTACAGCCGGGAGCCGCGCAGTCCCGCAGGCGGACGCGCACCGCCGCAACGCTTTAACCGCCCCGCGCGCGCTGCACCCGCCTCCCGGAGCCACTAGCCCCGCCTCCTCCGCTACCCATTGGCCAACGCCTCTGCCATTCCGCGCGCTCATTGGCCACGGGACGGAGAGCGGAAGATCCTCGCGCAAGCCTCGCATCTCGTTACTATAGCGACAGGAAAGCGTGGTCCCACAGCCGGCCCCGCGCTCAGGCCGCGCGCACAGCGCCCCCTCCCGATCCGCCCTCAGTGGCTGCGCGTGGAGCACCGCCCAGGCCCAAGCCCCCTCTGGGCAGGGATTGACTTCAGAAAGTCACACGTAAACACAGTATTTTAATTAAGGAGCTGACTTTGGAAAGAAAATAAATACAAATAACTACTCTTTTTTTCCGTGCCGAACACAACAAAGCCCCAGAAGCACTGTGCTGTCACCCGCAGCCCATGGCCCGCACAGCACTGCGGCTCCCAGCAATGGCTGCTACCCAGCCTTGAACAGGAGCACGTTGAGGCCACGCACCAGGAAGAAAATGAAGTGCTTGGTCTCGTGAGACACATAGCTGCCAAACTTCCTTCCTACAACGCAGTGCCAAGTGGGGCTGTACTTCTTCTCAAACTCCTGCGGAAGAGACCACTGGGAAGTTAGTGCTGGCGCAGCTCTCCCCCTGCCCTGGTTGTAGCTTTTCTATCAGGATGTCTCTCTTCTGAACAAGCAGCTATTTAGAAAGGCAATTAAGAAGCATTTTGTGCTGTCTGCTTCAAGGACTGTTACTTACATCTTGCAGCTCACTGCTGCTTATAAAGAAAATCAAACCCACAGTGCTTCATAGCTGAGCAGGAATGAGCTCAGGGACATCTCCCCAAATGCCAAACCATGGTCTCAGCCCACACCTGGTAAGGGTCAGCTCTTACAACCTTGGTTAAGCAGTTCCTCACTTCCAGTTTTTAGACTCCACCAGGGAGCCACACAAGCTGTGAACCCTCTGCTCACCACCAAAAAAGAGTGTACTCCTTATGAGAGGGAAGGAAGACTTCCACAAAAGAAGCATTTGTACTATCTCACCGAAGGACTAAACAGTTCCCTCTCAGACCTGCAGTACCTTTGGATTCCTTCAGCCTTCTGAGATGGCAAAGCAGAAGGACCTTTTGTGCACCCCTTGTTCCTTTTCACACATCCATAAGGACACCAGGCCCCCAAGCCTCAGGATGTTAGCATTGTTCAGCACAGAGGAGTGAGTACAGAAGCTATGCCAAAAGTTACTTCCTACTGCAAATTTCAAACCAAGCAGCCAACCTTGCACAACTGCTACAGAAACATGAACAGAACCTTAAGACCAATTCAGGCACAGTTCAAGTGTTCCTCAGAGGAAAGCTACAGCAGACTTAGTTTCCTACCAGCTGCCAGGCACTGGAACAGGCCAGCAGATGCTCTCCTGTTGCTCACAATAAGAGCAACAAAGCAATTTAAAACAGGAGATACTGCAAAACAAAATGGGAAGGAACTGGAAAGGTACACATGCCAGGTATGATGCATGTAAGGGTGACAAAAAGGAACAGAGGGAAAGCAGCCCAACGCCCACTATGCTTTACCCCCACAGAACTAGCTTCTCCAGGAAGCTCAGCGCTACCCACCCCACCCGACCTTTGATGTGAGCAGATCAAAAAGGAGGATATCACAGCTATTTACCCTCTTTATAAGGGCAGCAATTTCTCTTTCAACGCTGTACTTCTCTATGGCCAAAACAGCACACTGCACAGCCTGCTGCTGCATCTCCTCCAGCATGTCCGTGTCCTTTATCACCGCCTTCTGCTCGTCCATGGCCACCTGCACCGACAGCGTACAGCCCGGAGCCGCTGGAGCCGCCTCTGGCCTCACAGACCCGCGAGGAGCGGAGGTGCCCGGAGCCCACCGGCAGCCCCGCGCTCGCTCCCTTTGCCCCGCTCCGGTTTAACCGCTCCCCGCACGCCCCACGTGCGAGCAGCGCCCCGCAGCGGCGCTGGGCACCGGGCGGGGCCGGATGGGGGCGGGCGCGGGGCATGCCGGGAGTTGTAGTCCCGTGGGCACCGCCCTGCGGCCCCACCCAAATAACGAGGCAGCAGCCCGGTGGATCTCGACGTTTATTTTCCAAATCAAATCTCCAAGAGGCATCAGCAGAAAAAGAAACAGCTCAGGCTCTGCAACAGTACAGCTGTCAGTATATCCAACAGTACAAGAGAATCAGAAAGGAGAAGGAGAGCTTTGGAACAGAACACCATCAGTACTCACAGAGCATAAGCAGTAATGGGCTGATACTGCAGATGGCATAGAACTCTTAAAGGCCACACTCCTCCAACAGCTCTACTAGCAAAAATGAAGCCTTTTAGAAAAAAAATAAATATAAGGAAGACTTTTTTTGGTATTTTTCATTTTCATATCCACAACGTAACACCTTCTGCTATATCATGATCCCTGCCATTGCCCTTGAAGATCAAGGTCTGCGTCCTCGGGAAGGCTGAAGGAACCGGGCACAGGAGCCAGCAGTCCTGCAGCCAGATGCAGTGTCAGAGAGAGTCCGTGGTTCTAACCAGATTTGAAGAGCAGAATAGCAACTTGGCCGAGGTAGAAGTAGATGAAGTGTTTGGTCTCATGAGTCACGTAGCTGCCAAAGTTCCTTCCCACGATGCAGTGCCAAGTAGGATTGTATTTCTTGTCAAATTCCTGCAAAACAGACCCCTAGACGCTAAGAACACTTCTAAACAGGCATTCAATTTCTGGGCAGGGCAATTAGAGGAGCAGCAGATGCTCTTGAATACGTTCTAAACAAGATAATCCCAGTATTGTTCACCTGCTGCTTAGTCAGACCAAAAAAAAAAACACAAAAAAAAAGGAAAGAAAAACACAGAACCTCCCATCTGGGCAGACAGAAGCTCAGAACATTGCCTTTGCTCAGGGAAAGTACTCTTCTCCCTCCCATAATTCATCATCTAAAACTACAGCCCCCAAGTGAAAGCTTCACCACCAGTTTTGTATCTATGGAGACGAAGCCATTATTTGAACTCCTTTGTTCATCCCTAACACGGGTGCTGATGGGACTGTTTGTGGAAAACTCTCTGCCAGAAGCTCTGTAATATCAGTGCTATCTACTCAGCTTCTACATAGCTGTGTTTTACACCTATCAAGTAAATTCTCTAGAAGTTTCTAGCAGTTGCCACAAAAAGTACCTGAGTAACATTAGGCTAAACTCTCTCTTCTCCACTATCACAGATATCTCCGGCATCTGTGGAAAAAAAATACCTTTCTGTACTATGAACAGCATTTTCTCTAGAGGAAAGAATCGTTCTCAGTTTCATTGCTTTTCAGATAGCTCTCCCATTCAAATCAGAGTAGCTGCCACTAAAACTCTGATTTTCCCAATCACCTGGGCTGACTATTCTCCACATTCATTACTGTTAATTTGATATTAAAAAAAACACAGCAAACAGATAAAAAAAATAAGCAGAAATTATTTGCTTTGGTTTTGAGGTTGTTTTTTTTTTTTTTTTTTGCTTTGGTTACTACATAAAACACAATTGCAGTAAACTTGCAGAAGAGGATGTTTCCCTACAGTTTCTGTTTCAGCTGTACAGAACTGAACAGATCCTGAAGATTAAGTTAAATAAAGCTGTAACCGAGAACTCCGTCAAACAAGCCTTCTCTCAGAGGGAAGCTGGAGGGGCACTCAATAGAGCCACTGTATTTTGGCCCAGATCAGTCCCAGGGACGGCTCAGCTGCCACTTTTTTGTTTAACTGGACAGGAGACAATGGAGGAAAACGCTTAAATGGGAAGTATTACAGGAGAACAGAAAAAAGACCACAGAAGTCCATGCAAAGGGTGAGGAAAGCAACGTGAGGAATCACAGCCTACACAGAAAGTCAGCTCGGTGAGCTGGTATCTCTGGAACTCGTTTCTCGAGCGCTACTCGCCTAGCAACATTCCCCCCGTTGGTGTTACACACACAGCGCTGCCAGCAGCGCAGCACCGCAGCCCTTTACCTTCTTGATATGCGCTGCGATGTCCTTCTCGATGTTGTACTTCTCCAGTGCCTGCGTAGCGCACTCCACAGCATCCTGCTGCATCTCCTCCGACATGTCCGCATTCTTGATCACTGCCTTTCGGTCACTCATGGTTGCCTGCAGCGGGCACGGAGCGCCGTGCTGCGGTCACATACGGCCGCTCCCTCAGGCTCCCGCAGCGCTGCCGGGCAGCGTTTCTGCGGGCGGGCCACAGGCCCAGCGGCTCCCCGACCCTTCCCAACCCCGCAGCCACCGCCCTGCAGTCCTGCAACGCAGGGCCACCGCCCCATGGTGCCGAGGGAAGGCCGCATGCGTACGGCGCTGGAAGGGCCCGGACGTAGGAACTCACCGCACGCAGCTCCCGCAGCGCCCGGCCGGACCCAGCCCCAATCAGGAGCTGACTCAGCCCAGCACCCTCCCACCCGGCAGCCCCCCCGCCCCTCACCGTTCCGCGAGCGCGGAGCAGGAGCAGCCCTTACGAAGCGGCACGCAGCGGATCGGCGGAGGAAGGCGAACGCGCACTGCAATCAGCCGCTCGTGCCGCCGCCGCGCCGGTTTAACCGACCCGCGCGCGTCGCACCCGCCTCCCGGTGCCTCCAGTCCCGCCCTCTCCGCGCTGCCCATCGGCCATTGGTCATCTCTGCGGCCGCTCCACGCGCTCATTGGCTACGAGCCGGCAGTCTCACAGCGTTTTCCTCCTGCATTTTCTTTCGGACCAGAGTGCCCCGCGGCTGTTGCCATAGCGACGTATGTGCTGGCCGTCGAGGTGGGGCTGGGCGTCGGGCCTGGTGGGAGCTGGGGAGCGACCCCTGGCTATGACCTGCTTATGGGGTTCTGCTTGTGGGTGTGCTGCCTCTGCAGGGCCTTCCCCTTTTGTTTTTCCTTACGGCTGAGCCGCCCGAATGTCGTTCCGTGAGCGCAGCGTGAGAGGCTCTCCCGGTAACGGCTCCGGTAGGAACGCGGCCTTCAACGCGATGCGGCCTCCAACGTGACAAAGAGCTCAGCGCCTTTTTTGTATCTCTGAGGGCGCCGACGGCTGCGGATGGCTCCAGCAGCGTGTAAGCGGGAAGGCTTTAGCAAACGGCTCAATTGGAGTGAGTGAGCCGGAGCCCTCCCCTCAGCACGGTGCGGGGCCGCTCGGCTGGTGCGCTGCAGCCGAAGGAGCGGTGCTGGGGCCGGGGCTGCCGGGCGGCACGCGCGAGCTGAACGCCGGGGGGACCCCGCGCGGTGGCGGAGCGGCGGACGCGCCCTCCAAGATGGCGGCGGGGCTGTGTCCGGGTCGCGCTCTGCTCTCCCGCCGCGGCGGGGCTCTGTGGGCGCTGCTTGGTCCCGCACGGGGCCTGGCCGCCGGGCCAGAGATGCACTTCGGCTTCCAGAACGTGTCGGAGGCGGAGCGGAGGGAGAAAAGTGAGCGCGGCGGGGCCGGGACTAGGCTGCAGTCTGTGGGGGGCTCGGGGCCGGGCCGGGCCGGGCCGGGCGTGGGGCGGGGGCCCGGTGTGCGGCGGCGGCGGCGGCGTTATCCCCGCTCGTTTAATCTCCGCGGAGCCGCAGAAGGGTTACGGGAACAGACGCTGTTTGTCCAAAGGGACCTTTGTCGCTCAGCAAGGTCAATGGGATCCTCTCGCTTTTTCGCTGTAAGGAGTTTTCAGGTGAACTTTCCCGGTTCCGCACGGTGGCATACCTCCCCAAGGCGAGAAGGGTTTCCCCGGTCTGGTTTCCATGGGGTCGATTTTAAGTCAGTCACATCTCATCTTCACGCCCTCTCTTTGCAGTTTATCAGGTCTTTGAAAATGTGGCCGAGAAATATGATGTAATGAATGACTCGATGTCCCTGGGGATCCATCGGGTGTGGAAGGACATCCTCGTGCACAAAATGAATCCTTCCCCAGGAACGCTCCTTGTGGATGTTGCTGGTGGAACAGGTAAACCCTCCTGTAGTTCTGCGTGATCACACCATGCTATTTCCAAACCTTTTTTTGAGTTTTCTTGGGCTGAAGTTGCCTGAGCTTTTATTTTTTTGCCTCAGTTCTGCTGCCTTTCATAGTAAAACATCTGTCTGCCTCACTGCAGATTTACAGCAGGTAAAGTTTGATTTATGTTTTGAGATACCTGATTCTAAGGCTCTGAAGTTACCATAGTACTGCCATGATACGCTACCAGAAACTGTTTCCTTTTGCAGGAAGTTGTGAAATGTTAGCTTTTAGTATGTTCCCTTTCCTTATATACGTACTTACGTACTTCTATTTACATACATGTTACATGTGGAATTTGTATGTGTTGAGTTTGATGTTCAAAGCCTTACGCTCCAATGTCATGGAGTTTCAGTATTTCCAAGTTGAGAACACATCCTAAAACACATCTCCTTCTTCTCAAACAATTGCAGGTGACATTGCCTTTCGGTTCCTTAATTACGTTCGTTCTGTACGAGAACGCCAGCTCCAGCAGAAGCTTAGGCACCAGCAGAATTTGTCGTGGCAGGAAATTTCTAAGAGCTACCAGGAAGAAAAAAGTAATCCACTGGGGGATTCCCAGGTTGTGGTCTGTGACATTAACAGAGAGATGTTAAAAGCTGGGAAGCAGAAAGCGCAGCATCTTGGCTACTCTGAAGGTAAGTCATGCCTGGTACCGTTTCAGTAACACGACTGATAGACCTTGATTGAGTGATAGCCTTCAGGTAATCACCACTTAGGGATTTAAATTATATAGCCATGGTTTATACCAAAGCTATGCTTGAAAATTAGGAATTTTAAACATTAATAACAAATTCTCAAAATGAGTGTTTAGTTTTCCACTTTCTTTCTCTGTACAATGCAGCTTTAGAAACTCAGTTGTCTTCCTGTTGCCTGGGTTGTCCTCCTGTGCCATGATTCTGAGTTCTTCACTCCCTTGTTCAGCACGTACCCATTGGGTGTGTCCTGCCTTCTGCTCTTCATGCGATTCCTCCCTCTACTAGGGAACTCGTTTCTGAGCTCATTTGCTCATTGTCCAAGGGTGACATTTGTTTCATTTCAAGGAGCGGAGTTTTTCTCTGACTGTTTTCCCATGTATGCATTTCTGTGTTCATATTTGCCAACAGCAGTGGCTGTGCATGCTGAGAAGAAGCACGAGTGCTTCTCAATTGCTGATGCCAGCAGGAGTGGTAGGGTGCACTGCATGCACCCGGTTCTTGTTTGCCACCAGCAGTCCCTGTCGTCTGTCCCCTTGCAAACTTCTGCCCTGTGATTTTACTGCAGTGTATTCTGAGGGACATTTTGCTGTTGCTTAAAACCTTTTGGTGCTCACTTTTTGTCTTTTCAAACTTCCCAGGCTTAAATAAGACTAATATTTGCTTAATAATGTTGCATGTTCCTTTGCTTACGATATTTTCTACAACTATTAACATGCTGACTTCATAAAAATGAAATTTGAATGTTTCCTGGCAACAGCTGAGGTTTGCTGTTGCCTTGTTTCTGTGCCTCTTTCTAGCAAACTGCCCTTTGAAACTGCTGCTCTCCAGTGCAGAAAGCTCCTGCTTGGTTTTTTTTAGTTTGTTGTTGTTGTTCTGCATCAGAGTCACCAAAAAGTGACCTTAAAAACTATTAATTCTAAATTAAGCAGCCTTATTTATGGCACAAATAACCCGACCATCTAATGGTGCACAGATGGTCCTTGGGGTTTGGGAAACAACCCAGCTGCAGCAGGGTCACATGTTGAGTGCTGATGGAGGAGTGTGGGTTTTTTAATGTTCCTCAATCAATGGAAGCTTTCTAACAAAAATTCTTAAGTGTTTCATCTACTGCCGTGTGGCAGCATGGTTGTTTGTAGTTGCTTTGTGAGGACTGTCTCCTTCTGGAACTTGGCTACAGCTGGAAGCCAGTTTGTGTCACTTTCCACTTCAATGCAAAATTTGGGTGAAATCTTCTGGTAGACCAAAACCCTGTGAGAGCAGCATATTCACATGCACACAGAGCAAAGCTCTGGCTGATGTGCTACAACACAGGGCATTGATAGATTTGTGAGTGAAGGCAAAGATGTTGGTTTTTCCCTCCAACAGAAAGGCAAAATGGAAGCACTGCTTTTCAATAGCAAGTTACTAATAATCATTTCCTTCTGGAATATGGAAGTTCTTTTTGGAGCAGTCTGAGGAGCAGGAGTTATGTTAAGTCTGTTCAGGCTGTTCTTTGCTTTTATTTTAGGTCTCTCCTGGGTGCTTGGGAATGCTGAAGAGTTGCCCTTTGATGATGACAAGTTTGATGTTTACACAATTGCCTTTGGAATAAGAAATGTGACTCGTATTGATTTGGTAAGTTGCTTTGGCATTTACTGGCACCAAGTCCTTTCAGTCCGTCTGGTGTTGTTTTGGTTCTAGCAGAGGAAGCCAAGGAGGAATACCTTTGCATAAAGAAATGTCTTTGTCTACTCCCAAGACACTTTGATATAAGTGACACGTAGTGTGCAGTGTGTTTGAACAAGGAATGCAATAAAATGCCCCACCTTTGTTGTAAGAAGTTAGATTTATACTATTTGCAGCCAATCTTTCCAGCTTGGCAAGCCACGCAATCTCTTCCTAAGGCAAAAAGGGCTGAATGCTACATTCCCCACCTTTTCCTAACCTGTGATACTGCAGTCTTCATGTCCCGAAACTTCCTGAAGCACCTGATCTGTATCATGCCTCTGGTGCAGGAAGCGTCTGACCCACTGTTGTTTCCCTGCTTGAGCCAGCAGAGCTCCCAGAGAAGAAACTGAGAAGCAGCAGGTTGACCTAATCTGATCAGCCCACTTCTGCTGAGTGTCTTTACAGCTTTCCATAAAAAACAAGTACAGTTTTAGTTAGTGAGAGTGGTACTCTGCATTCTAAATTGCATCTGTGCTTTGGGAATGACTAGCTGTCATGAGGATGAGGATAGGTTAGAGCACCCGTGTCCAGTTAGATCAGTTGCCTGTGTTTTGGGGGAGCATGTTACAACCTCGGCAAAGCTCCTTCCATGGAAGGTGCAGCATTTAGATCCAATCCACCTTGAAGAGTATGCCTTGGAACTTACCTTAATCAGGGAACCTTTCACAGTGCTGCCTCTGCACCTTGGGAAGCACGAGCTCATTAGCTGACAGCTCTTTGAGGAAACCAGGGACAGCAGTGTGGTAGCGTGACTCCTTGGAGACCTGGTACAAAACACAGTCAGGCCTCCGGTTCTGTTTCAGAGCTCCTGCCATGTATGTGCACTGTTCATATTTTAATGTCATTTCCTCAGGGAAACAATTGCAGCCAAATAGATGTAAAACCTGCAGAGGCTGTTGGACACAACTTTGTTGTGTTCTTGTGTGGGAAAAACACAGAGTTATCAGTGTAATGCTGCCTGGTGGTTCCTTTGGTTATCTTGTTTTGAATACAGGATGGAATTTTCTAAGTAGCTAAATATTCTTTTCTTCCCTTTCCCTCCTGGCTGTGCTCACACATTACTCCTCCAAAACCTAGAATCATTTCTTCTTTGATTCTCTGGTATGTCTTGCAGTTGAATAAAGTCTTTTCATTAAAAGTATTTGTATTGCTCTTCTTGTTTTCAGTTTCTTGTAGTTGAGTCACCTCCTTTCCAGATTTGGTCTGTAATTACAAGAGCTCTGTTGGCCAATGTTGATCTACTAAGTGTAGGAAAAAAGAGAAGAAAAATTGCTTCCCTAATATCGTGGTTTAATCTTAAAGCCTGGTGTAAATCTATTTATGCAGCAGTCAGTGTTCTGGGTTTTGATGGTCTTGGGATGCTTCTCTACAAGTACAAGTTGGAGATTGCCAGTCAGGGTTGTCTTTACTGCCCTCAGCTGAGCACTGAATGGCTGTTGCATGCATGGTAGCAGACAGGTGCTGTCCTACAGAAACAAACCCATTGCTTCTGCTTTGTCTCAGGCACTTCAGGAGGCCTATCGTGTGCTGAAGCCAGGGGGGAGATTTCTCTGCCTTGAATTTAGTCATGTCAGCAACCCTCTTCTTTCCAGGTAGGAGCATGGTGACACCTTATGCCACGTATAGGACTCTTACGTGCACTCACAGTAAGAGAGGGAGATGCTTTGGGCCTTTTCATTGTGCATGTAAATCAAATTCAGACTGCAAAGCGAAGTGGTAAAGGTACAACTTCTGTTGGAGAGGACTGGTTTTAAATCTGTGTGTACCGATATGTACTTGCTGTCTGTCTTTGCAGGCTCTATGATCTGTACAGTTTCCAGGTTATCCCTGTTCTGGGTGAGGTTATTGCTGGTGACTGGAAGTCTTACCAGTATCTTGTGGAGAGCATCCGGCGCTTCCCCCCCCAGGTAAGGCAGCATTTCTCTGCATGCACCAACGTGCAAAGTTATTTCCCAAATAATGGTGGAGGCAGCTGGCTTATAGGCATGCAGGTGGTTATAATGATGGAACTATTCCTTTTCAGGAGGAGCTGAAGGCAATGGTAGAAGACGCAGGGTTTTTAAGGGTGGATTATCAGAACTTAAACTCTGGCATTGTGGCCATTCACTCAGGTTTCAAACTGTGAGTCTGCTGTGTAGTGAAACACAGCAAGTACGATTTTCCTGAGGGATCTGAAGGCTCTGGAATTGTAACTCTATCAAGATAAAAGATGAAAGCTTTAAGAACGTGTGCAGCAGATGTTTGCTCAGCAGTCAGATCCAGGACATCAGTTACTCTTTTCCCCTCAAGAGACCTGAGGGTGAAGTGAATTCTGTGGCCAGTTTCTTACCTTTGAATTTCCCTTCCGAGTGCATAAAGGACATGGACAGAACTGAGCAGTGCTAATGAATGGCACCTGCTGTGGATACATACAGACTATCTAGTCTTCAAATAAGGTCCTCCTTTCTTACTGAGGTTCAAGGAGACTACTGTAGCAATGAGAAGTGACTTGGATTTGTTAAATCTGTATTAAGCTCTGGTTGTCTTTCAGTCATATGGACTTTAATGGACTTCTCTGTGTTCTTTTCACTTCTTTCAAACAAATGAAAGGCTTATGAAATAAAACGGCTCTCCATCAACTACTTTTCACCTAACTTGGTATTTTTGTCTTTCTAAAAGAGAGGAGATTTTTCAGAGAGAGAATAACTGCATAACTATTCCAAAACCAGACTGTGTATGCTCACCTACACATGAAACCTTTTCCTCTGTCAATTCTAGATGTAGAAACTCTACATAAAAATACCACACCTTTCTTTCTCTTCCTTAAACTAAACTGTTGAAGATGTGGTGCTTCTGTTGCAGGCTGCAGGGATAAAGAAAACTAAAAACCCCTCAAAACAAAACTAGAGAATATACGAAGTTAAAACCTGAAGTGACAGCTGTGTGATGTAATGGAAAACCCTCTGTTCTGAAGAGTGGGACCAAGAAGGGCTATTGCTCTTTGCTCAGCAGTTCGCGTCAGATCAGCTCCACCTGCATGGGAGGTCATGCATACTGAACAAGACTCAGAACAGTCTTTTTTCCACTGCAGAAATCTTTCCTCTTACTCTTCCTTACTGATGGATGACCTATTCACAGATGAACTCAGCATTCACATGCTGTAGATTTAGGAGAAAAACTGGGGTGTGGGTGTTCCTTTAGAGGGGAATAGAGTTTAATGCAAGTACTAAGACAGCAGAAGGGTAGATTGTAATCTTCCAGGATAAACTGTTCCATTAGTTTTATTAGCAAATAAGCTTTGTTTTGAAAGAAAATAAATATGAGGAAGACACCTTTATAGCCACAATGAAAATACCAGCTACTACAGAGAAATCCCTGATCATCAACAATGCAACACAAGACCTGAAGTTGGAGGTCTGTGTCCTCAGGAAGGCTGAGGGTAGCGGGGTGCTTGGCTTTGGTGCGCAGTCTGCAGCCAGATGCAGTGCCAAGAGAGTCCGTGGTGCTAACCAGACTTGAAGAGCAGAATAGCAACTTGGCCGAGGTAGAAGTAGATGAAGTGTTTGGTCTCATGAGTCACGTAGCTGCCAAAGTTCCTTCCCACGATGCAGTGCCAAGTGGGATTGTATTTCTTGTCAAATTCCTGCAGAAGAGAGAACTACAAATGTAGCATTCCTTATGAGCACTGTGCTAACACTTTTGGTTGGTGCTGATATGTCACTTCTTAGTAAGTACCGCGTTCAGAAGATAGCAATTAAGGAGCAGCATATGCTCTTACGTGCAGGGATCATCTGTTGTCTTATAACTATCTGCTGCTTCCTTTAAGGAAGCTCAGCAGGAATCAGACTGAAACGTGTTTGCTCAGTGATGTCTCCTCAGAAGCCACGCTTTGCTGCTTGTTCTGAATCTGCACAGATCAAGCCGTTATTTTAACTTCATTTGCTGTTCTTATCAACAAGGATGCTGAAAGGACTCAGTGGAATATTTGCCCTTATGTGGCCCACCAGTGTCATGAGAACATTCTTTCTACCCATCGTACCAGGAGCCTGCTAGGAGATTATTTGAAACTCATCAGTGCAAGCCTAGTATGAGCAGAACCTTGCAGCTGGTGGCTGTGTGCTGTAGTGCCTGTCCTACAGCAGTGAGAGTGTGCAGGAGTTTGTGTTCTGCTCAGCTCAGCCAGGCTCCAAGTAGGAGGCAGAAAATGTGACAAACTGTAAGGAACGAATCATCTGTTCTGCTTTAGTGTGAACAGTTTGTCCTGCATGCAGTGGGATGGAGACCCAAAGGATGACAAGGTCAGCAAAGCAGCACTTCTCAAATAGGTTCGTTTGGATGGGGAGCTTAATGGATGGTAAAAGCTTAAAGCACTGCGAGAGAAAGGCAGAAGGACCACAGAAGTCCATGCAAAGGGTGAGGAAAGCAACGTGAGGAATCACAGCCTACACAGAGAGCCCAGCTCGGTGAGCTGGTATCTCTGGAACTCGTTTCTCGAGCGCTACTCGCCTAGCAACATTCCCCCCGTTGGTGTTACACACACAGCGCTGCCAGCAGCGCAGCTCCGCAGCCCTTTACCTTCTTGATGTGCGCTGCGATGTCCTTCTCGATGTTGTACTTCTCCAGTGCCTGCGTAGCGCACTCCACGGAGTCCTGCTGCATCTCCTCCGACATGTCCGCGTTCTTGATCACGGCCCTTCGGTCACTCATGGTTGCCTGCAGCGGGCGCAGAACCCCGAGCTGGGGGTGCGGCCACCTGCCGCGCACTCACACGCACATCGCCGTTCCCCTCCCACCCCGGCAGCCCCCCGCCCCGCT
>JACDJE010000164.1:987908-1038366 GCA_016647715.1 Pavo muticus | reverse complement strand
CCCCAGCCCCGCCCCCGCTGCTCCGCACTCTCCGTGCCCGGACCCTCTCACCGATGCGGGCGCTGCGGACCGGCGCTGATCGGAGCCGCCGACTGCACGCCGCGCCTCACGCGCGCCTCCGCTCCCGCAGCCCCGCCCCAAGCCCCGCCTCCTCAGCGCCGCCCGCCCGCCATTGGTCGCAGCCCCGCCCCCCCGAGCTCTCATTGGCCAGCCGGCGGAGCTCCGCTTGGATTTTACTCCGGCGTTTTCTTTCCGCCCGGCATGCCGCGTGTCCGCGTCCGTTCCCATAGCGACGGGCGCGGCGGCGTGTGGGCGCCCGCTCCAAAGCTTGGAAACCGCGCTCCATCGATTTTCACATTAATGTGCCTATTTTCAGTTCGTCATTGTCTTTCTGACCGAGCGACCTCCGAGAAAAACCTTTTGCCCACGTGTACGGAGATCGATCAGGTCCGCTCTAAACTCGGGTTCTTTAATGAGCGGAACCCATCAGGTCCAAGTTTGATTTCAGGCAGCTTCGGCAGACGTTGCCATCTCTGCACCTTTCTGATTGAACGCAGCAGGTGAGGAGGCAGAAGAAGCCCTGCTGCTAACAACCTGGAAAGCTCTGGGGTCCCGGGGCCACAGCAAGCAATGAATTCACAGAGCACCAGCAATGGCTCCATGCATGCAGGCAGAAACGAGGCCCTGAAGTGTCTGCCCAGCGCTTACAGTGACCTTCAGAACCAGCCGTGGGCTGTGAGGAGGCGGTGTTTGGTAGCTGCAGGCACATTTCTGCACTTTTATTGAGAACTGGTTTGCTGAAGGAACAGATGTGATGACGACTGCAAGAACTGTCAGTGTGGGTGAGACACGGGGCTTTGCAAACACGAAGGACTGAGAGACGTGGCTTTAAGGAGACACGTTACAGCTTAACTCGTTGATCAGGAATGTGAAAGTGCATTTCCCTCAGGTCAGAGCTGCAGGGGAAGGCAGAACGTATACGTACAGGAGATGGCAGAGATGTTGGGTAATGGATAATGCCTGTCATGAGGCTCCTGCTGCAGGTGGAGGTTGGATAGCCAGCACGTTTCAGCTGAGGTTTCTATTTCTTTTTCTCTGTGTTGAACACCATATCAGAATGATGTTTTTCCTGGGGCTCCCAGTTACTACCGAGACTTCAAATAATAATTATTAGCAATAGAACACCCTCAGGTTTTTTATTTCCATGCAACTGAGGAAATCTCTGCCTTGAAATGGGCTTTGTAAACCTGGCATCTATCTGCTAGGGCATCTAGTCCAATGTTATGTCACAGACCTGCATAGCTGTGGAGAAAACGTAGCAGGTGTAAGTCAAGCCAGCTCCATGATCTCCAAGGGAACCCGGTGCATCTACAGCAGCTGAGAATATGGCTTCCTCTCTTTCTTTTCTAACCAGACCTTTCTCTTTTGGATGTAATGAACCACTGAGAAAAACAGTTGTTTTACAGATATGTGCTGTTTGCCTCATTTACCTGTTGTTTCTTCTTTTAATTGTATTGTAGCAGAACAGTGTAGGGATGTGAGCCAGGGGTGCCTCCTCCCTCTGGGTGCAGCCCACCCCAGTGGAGCTCAGCCATCCCGCAGGGCAGCACCACCTCCTCATTACACGGGCTGGGGGGAGCTGAGGCACCAATCAGTGCATGCTGCCCCACAGGCAGCTCATCTACCCTGTGCAAGGGTTCCTAATGTGCAGGTTGTGGGGATCTGAGTCAGGGCTGTAACTCCCTCATTAGTGGGCACATTATAACAAACCCTTTCATTAAGGAAATATGTTTGTAAGACAGTTTAGGCTGCAGGGAACAAGCATCAGGCAGTCTGTCCTCTCACCAGGGTGTGTGGTTAAGGGAGCAGCAGAGAATTGGAAGCTTTAAGCTCAGCCTGCACTGCACGGGGAATGTGGGATCACCTTGGTCCAAATTGCTTTGATTGCTGCCTGATGATACACTGGGCTGCTGGCTCCCGCGGCCATGCTGTTCAATTCCTCTCCCTTTCTTTATGTAAATGATGTCCCCGTTCCCTCTGATGGGGAGAAGAAGATGGCCACAGTGGACAGAACACAGGGATTTCTGAGGGTGGGAATTCCCTGCTAACATGCGTGTCGTATGGTGCACCTTGAAGTCTGTCCTTGTGATTTAAATACACTCCATGAACGACTCGTAGGCTGAATGTGGTTTACAGTTTGCAGGGTCTGATTCTTGACAAGTCTGACACAAGCTGTAATATTCAAGCTTTGCAGTGAATTTGATAGTGGGATAGAAACTTAGTTTATTAATTACGTCTTGTTTGTAGGGATGTAGAATATAGAGTCCATAGGAGAAACGATTACAATTATGGCTGTTTAGCATCTGCTCTACCATGGAACACATGCACAAAGCTGGTGTTGTTCACTATGCAGAAATACGGAGAAGCAAAGTGGGAGTAATTTTTTTTTCTGCAAACAGATACAGAACACACATTGTGTGAAGGGGATGGCACTGAATTCTGATCTGAGGAGGAGTTTCTGCCCTCGAGGAGTGTGTGCCAGGAGCTATGGAAGACCCTCCTGTCCTTCTCCTGGCACACTCTCGAGAGCTGTAAGAGCAGACTTAAAACTGGTGATTAGCAGTATCCCATTACAACTTCAAGGGTCTTTTCTAGTACTTCTTCAGAAACTTCACTGTGGCTCAGCACGTCGTGACCTTTTTCAGTGCACGGCATTAGAATCGGAGGAAATCAATCTGGATTCTTAAATCTGTATTTAGAGGGGCACCACATGGGAAGAAAAAGATTGGTTTTAAGCCTTTAAGTCCACTTATTGTGGCCTGGAAATGAATGGTCTGGGCTATTTGGTTCTGGTTTGCTGCAGTATTCTTTCAGTGTGTCACTACCTTTCCTCAATGAGCCTGGCCTTATCTTGACTCTGACTTGTAAGGTTCAGTGAGGAAGCTTCTCTGCCAGTTGAGTCATGTCGGATATAACCTTCTCTTGTTTTCCTGACAAACTAGTTCAATAAAACTATCTGTTTTAATCTTCAGTTTTTAATGTTCTCACTAAAGCCCTTAAGCCATTCAGTAATATAAAATACATAAAATATGCTTTGATAAATAGAAGCACTAAGATCATCTGTCATGCTGCCTTCCAGTTTCATAAACATCAAGTATTTCAGCACCAAGAGAATTTACAGAAGGATGGGACAGAAAGTTTAGCAGAGCAACTGCTCTTCTTCTGATCAAAATTCGTGCTGGGCTATTTCAGTTCTGACCACACAAACCGCAGCTTTCCCAAGTAAAATATGGACGTGGCATTTGAGTTCTCTCACTATGAGCCCTTCAGGAAAGTACCTCGTTCTTCCAGCTCTGGTAAAGGGATGTTACCTGGGAGAAAACAGAGTTGTGTGAGACCAGCTGTCAGTGAGCAGTGCAGCTTAACGTAACAGTGCTACTCCAGTTCATCCTGAGTGCATACAGCCAGCCTGACTTCGTGAGCATGTAAGGAAAGTCAGGAAGTTCTGTTTGACTTCCTGTAAGCAGTGATGTGCAGGAGCTGTAAGGTAACATTAACCTCTCTACTGCTTTTGGCTCAATAGCTTGCAGTCTGCTCCAGGTTTTGTGTTTGTTAGTACAGATGATTACAGTCATTCCTTACTTGGGAAAGCAATTTTCTATGGCAGGTTACACTCCTTGGGTTCACTCATGCAAGGTGCAAAGGTTCTATAACAAAGGCGGTACCTGGTGGGGCTACGAAGTATTCCTCTACTTTCTCTCTGGCGTTTTTCAGCAGCTCTGCCGTGCATTTGCCCTCTGTAACGTCATCTTCCCGGAGATACAGGCACCTGCGGACAACGGCCAGGGGTTTGTGTGGTGCGCAGAGGGGCTGGATGTGTACGTGGGCGTCTCCCAGCACCAACGCGCCCGACAGCCGCACAGCAGAGCTGCGGCCTTTACCTGTCCTCCAGCACCGAATCCATCGGCTCGATGCCCTCCGTGTTCACCTCCCGCAGCCGCTCAGCGAACCGCACCGCCTCCCGCAGCCGCTCCACGCCCTCGGCGTCGCGGAAGTCCACCAGGGCCAGGCGCTCCAGGTGGTCGAGAACCTCCACCGTGACGCCGTCCTGCAAGAGAGCAGAGACGGGGCTACTCAAACCGTTACCGCCCCTAATAGTACGGCACGGCCCCAGGCGCTGCCTGACCTGTGGGGGCGGCGCGGAGCTCGCTGCGGCCGCCCCGAGCCTAAGGGCTCGCACCGTCCCGCCCCGCAGCCACCGGCACAACGCCAGCGCCCGCATCGCGCGCCACCGGAAGCAGTTCGTGACGTCATCAACACGCGCCGGAAGTGCGTCGGAGCAGTAGCGGAGGGGCTCTGCTGCCGCCATGAACAGCGTGGGGGAGGCGTGCACCGAGCTGAAGCGCGAATACGACCAGTGCTTCAACCGCTGGTTCGCCGAGAAGTTCCTCAAGGGCGAGAACGACGGGGACCCCTGCGGGCAGCTCTTCAAGCGCTACCAGCTCTGCGTGCAGGTGCGGGCCCTGCGGAGCCGCCGCCTGCACAGACTTCAGCATCCGTAACGTTAGGAGCCCATCCAGGGCAGTCCTGAGGCTGCTATTTCTAGATGATGTTTTGAACCGAAGCTTTTGTTTCTCAGTACTGTAAAGTGCTGTCTGAAACACGCTTCCAACGTAACTTGTTTTGTTCTTGTTCTTCCCAGAAAGCGATCAAGGAGAAGGACATACCCATCGAAGGGCTGGAGTTCATGGGCCCAAGCAAAGGGAAAGCTGAGAATTCCTCTTGACTTCAGCTGAATGGAGGGAGTCATTAATATGAGCCTGTGGGCTGAGAACGGTGACCACCCAGCAGCCAGGACACACCTGGATAGCGCTTTGCTAAGCTGCTTCCTCTCTGTAGCATTCTAGGAAGTGGGGTGTCTTCTATGCCTGTAAAAACAAACTGCCACAAACCAAAAGACTTTGTGATGTGGTACCTGCTGCCTCCTTTCCGATGAATCGTGGTGGTGGTTCAGCTTATAACAGTGCAAAACGATGATTTAACTAACTTTTACTGAATGTACTTTATACTGGGAGATGTTGAACTTATAGTTAATCTCTGACCCATTTCTCTTGCTTATTTATATAACATTTGGAAGTGTTTAACAAGAAGGTTGATTTACTTTGTATCATCTCTGTGGTGCTGAATTTAGGTGGAAGAAGTCTGGTTTATATGATTCCAAATGCCAAGGGGCTAAAGCACTGGTTTTGCCAGTAACAGAGATGGTGTAAAAGCACTTTTGTGGACTTGCAATAACTTAAATGAAATAAATATAACAAGTGATATTTTATTCAAGTGGATAACTGTCTGGTAGCATCTGATTGTGACCTCCAAGAGGGACAGAGGCAGCCTGTGACAGAACTGAAGAAACAGTTAATGCGGAGGCCACTTTCTTTGGCCTTTTCTGAGGTACTGAAGTAATCCTGAATTTGAATTCTTGCTCCTTTGGTATAATGTGTCACTGCAGTAGAACTGCACAGGCCTGGCCATCTTTGTACACGCTACCACAGAGCACCAGGTTGGCCACAACCACTGTAACATTTTTGATTGAGGTAATCGAAGTATGTGTTGAATGGGAGTGATGCTGAACTGAAGCTTTACAGCTGGTAAGTGAAAAGCCCCAGCAGCTTGTCCTGCCTCTTGGGGACCTCACCTGTTTATGAAGCTGCTCTTGGACTGCGTGCACTTTACACCTATTAAAGCAAACTAAAGTTACTTGTTGGTCTTAATGTGTTGGCTTGTAAACTGCAGAAACTCCAAGTTATTAAGCCATGTGGTAGTGGATTTTGAAAGAGTGAGATGGTTGGCTGACTTGCCAGACGCCCCATCTGAGTGTATTTGTGTCACTCTTCTGTGCAACTTGACCGAGTAGCAGACACTTCCTGCTTTTTCCTAAAATGATTATCTGAAATTCTCTTCCTTTGAATGCAGAGAAGTAAAGGAGGCTTCTCAGCAAAAAGAACAGGCGGGTGTGTATTTTCCCATCTAGTTTTGAAGGAGTTGTTAGGAATTACCCTCCTCCTCTCCAAATGTTTTCTACTTGGTCCACCCTGATATTTCAGCAACAAAGCTTCCTTTGCTCCTGCAGCTCCTGCAACAGCTAGAGAGAAAGAGTGCTGGGGGAGAAACGTGAGCTCAGGACTCGCCCACCTCATCCCGTGGCCCTGGGAGCACTGTGGCAGGAATGGGCAGAACTGTCCCCCCTACACCAACACAGGTAAAAGAGACAACAATTATTCTGTGCTGTGGACAAAAGAGGAGTAAATTTCTTAATCCTCTTGGAATTACAGTGAGGGGAGGATGGTGAACGCCACGCTCCTTGGCTCTTACACTACCTGAAGGGTGACTCAGGTTTTTGGTTTTTTTTTAATTAGAAAGTTGGGAGTTCTCAAACATAAGTGCTGGCTCGTCTGCACCACAGCTTCTAAGTAATAACTGTGAGCAAGGAGAGGTTTGAGGCTTGTGCAGCTCAGAAACTGCAGCACACCGGGGTCATTGTGCCCCGTGTCCTCAGCGATGGCAGTAGCTCAAGCAAGGTCACATAGCCTGCATTAACCACACTCCTCGTGTGCATGAGGCAGCTGGCAAAACAGTCTGTGCTGAGATTAAGTGTAGCACTTACAAAGTAAGCTGTTAATGCTTACTGCTGGGTCGCTGGGTATAAATGGAACTACCTTGCAGTTGGTAAGTTGAGACACATCTTTCTCAGAGCACCAGAATTAACATTTTACGGTCTGTCAGGTATGCAGCTTTTTTATTTTTGAGTAACACATTGAACTGCTTTGCTTTTCCATAATCTTCATATAAGAGTAAATGTATTTTGACAGTTAACTTTAAAGTAACTGTGCCTACTAGAGCCTTGTTCTATGCATTATCATAAGCCTGTCTTAAGTCATTTTATGATAGTGCTCTTCTGAGCTAAGTGGGAGAAATAAATAGCACTGAAACATAAAGAAGATTGTCCTGTAGTGCCTGCTTCTGAAATAAAAACTAAGTGTTATTTCCACAGACTCAGAAGGCTCAGAATTGGCTAACTATGGAAAATAAGTACACCCTTCTAGGTTCTCTGAGTGACACTGTGGATGTATTACACTGACACGTGCAGCACAGCAAAAACTGCTTTTGTACACAACATGTGCATGGAGATTTTGTACAACTGGACTACAGCTTTCTCAAAAGCAGCGTTGTATGTGTGCTGATACACCAGAAAACATGAGAGCTAAGGATTAACACTGTGAAGGCTGCCAGAGCTTAAGTTAAATGTCTTTGCTGGAATTCCCTCTCCCAAAAAGGGCTGGGTAAGAGAAAATTGCCTTTATGACTCCTAAATATTGCAACAGTTGATTATGCAGGATTTGTTTCCCTATATACTGAATTTTAATTTATAATATTAGACTAACAGCCATTCATCTGCATGTGGGATAACAACGATCAGTTAAATCAGACATAATATAGCATTCAATTTCATATCCTTCGATGGATGCATGACTTGTTAGCATTAGCAGATATGGTAGCAGGTATTAACAGTCAGTCAAACCCCTCTGCTTCTGTGCTGGGGAAGGCTCAATACTAAACTAAGGAACTTTTAAGGAGTCACAGATTAATAAAAAAGTCAGAGCCTAAATTCAGGCTTGGGACTGTTTATTTAAAGGACCTCTACAGAAGTACTGGTGGAGGCCAGACCACCGTTCAACTTAACTGTAGAAGGAATACAGATCTTCTTAAGTGATGGTTCCCGCAGAACAGCCTGGTCCAAACAGAAGAGACAAAGTTCTGGATGTGGTTGAGATTTTAGTTTTCATCTTCATAACCGGTTGGGAGAGCATTTACATGAGGGTTGTGGAATAGAGTTTTGTTCCCATCGCCCCAGGGAAAAGGCTGTTGGAAGAAAGAAGGAAAATAAGCCCATAGCAAGTAACTGAAGGAGCTACTAAGCATTGCAAAAATGGACTCAACAGCAAATACAGACTCCAGCTTAAGCAAGCTGGCACTGCTCCCAGGCTGTACAAAACTAGAGATGAAAAACAGTCTCCATTAGCTGGCAGCTGTTGTCTCCAAGCAGCAAGGTCATTGCTGTCATTTAGACATCCATTGTGTTATGCCATGAGGGCCCCCTGCTGCGAGAGGGTGGGATCAGCTGTTAGTGTGCAGATCTGTATTAGCTTGAGGTAAACACAGCGTCTCTACAACTGGGCTTTTTTCTGGGAGACATCAGCAAGGTTATTTGGGGCAGGGAGAGGCACAGCGGTACTCACCAGAGCTGCCAGACACGGCTGAGCCCGGAGCAAAGCTATGAGTTAAGATCACGGCTGTATACACAGCATCTCGACCAGCAGAGGCCTGTGCTCCTCCCAATTGAAACTCTGGGCACTCGGAGGTCACAGAACACGAGAGCCTCAGAACAGAGCAGGTAAACGCACCTTGCTACGGATGCGGAGGTGAGCGTAGCGGATGAACTCGGGCCGCTCGTGCTCGTGGTGCGCCTTCAGGTAGCAGTTCAGCATGCAGACACCGACTGCGGGCAGCGCCACGACGAAGCTCAGCGTCTTCCACAGGCGGGCTGGAGGCGGCACGGAGCACAGCAACAGTCACTGTTCGCGTTACAGCGGGACTCACGGGCGCGTTAAGCATTAACACATGAACTGGGTCGCAGCGCAGCGCTGGGCTCTGCCAGCCCCCAAAGGGCACCCCGGGGGCAGCGCGTTCCCCGGCCCCGCGCGGAAAGCAACGGCGCGATGCTGTCCCGCGCTACGCCCCCTCGTCCCCGTTACCTCCACCGCCTTCGTGCGCTGCCGCGGCCGCCATGCTCCGGACCGGCACCGAGCCGGGGGCGGCGGGCAGCAGCCGGGACAGCCCTCTGAGCGCCGCCATGTCCTCAGCGTCCGGAGTGCCCTGCGGAACCGGAACTGACGTCAGTGGGGTGGGACAAAGCATGCGCAGTGTTCTCCCACCGCCAGCCTGACCTTGAGCTGCGGCACGCTTCTGCGCATGTGTTGTCACAGGGCGGGAGGATCGTTAGTCACGTGAGCGTCCTCGCGCTGTGTCGCTGAAGGGTGGTGAACGGGCGCCATTTTGGTGCTGAGGGGGGATGCTGATATGTTGCTATTAGGGGCTCGGGGTGCTGCTGTGTGAGCGGCTCCAGAGTTGTGGGGATGAGATTGGAAAGATCTGGAGAGAAGATGGGAAGGGGCCCTCGATTGGGAGCATAGGAGCAGTGGCAGCCGTGAGGAAAGAAGCCAGCTTTAGGGGATGTGGGTGCAGGGCCTGCGGGCTGGGGCACAGGGGAGGCTGCGCTGGGGCTGTGACTGGTTTGTATTGGCTCATCCTGGGTACTGCAGGTCAGCACTGGGTGGAATTGGTGTTCAGGCTGATCTCCACAGCAGAAGAATGAAAGATAACCATGTATGGCACTGTGTGCAAATGAAATGTAGGGGAGAAAAGTTTCCCGTTGTTCCGTAGCTGAGATTCAGGGGCTGCGTTCAGTGCAGGCAGCTTCAGAGATGCTCCTTATATTCTGGGTAACGTTTCCTGCCAGTGAGGTGATTGCACTGCTGTATTTTGATTTCTTTTAGACAACATCAGAGAACATATATTGTATTTCTTAAGGTTTTTGTTTGTTTGTTTATGTATGTGTATTAGGGACCAATCTCCTCACTGGGATATAAAAACTGTGTTGGTCATGGCAGTAAAAAGATGCCCGTAGTTAAATGTATTTTTGTAGCCACTAGTATGTTTTTAATTATGTGGGTTCCTGGGATAATTCTGCTGACTTAATAACATCATTTGGATTAACAAAACATCTCCAGAAGAACTCTTCATGGTAACTAATTTGCAAATGTCTGGATCCTATTTGACTGTGCTTCTTTACTGGAGCCTGGCGATAGCCGGTTTGACCTTTGGTAGAAGCCAGGTTGACGAAGGGCATGGTCACAGCAGCTCCTCGTGAGCACTTCTGCACGTGAAGCTCCAGAGGGCTCATGGAGAGCAACTGAAAAGGCTTCCTGTGTGTCCTACCCTGGGTGTGTTGCTGGTTTCATTACTTTCTGGTTTAAAATGGTACTTCCTCATGCTTTATCATCCCTACAATTAATCTCTATCTTAGGCATGTCAGGACACTAATGGATCTGATTCATCTCTTCTTTAAATGTGCTGTAAATTGGGAGTGACTGCTTAAATATACAAAAGATTCCATATGGAAAATTTTCTTTTGGGTGAGAGAAGCCAGACAGGTATTGGAAGAAAGCAAGCTATTCTAAAAAGAGAATTGTGAGGGATGTTTTGATAACAGTTTCATGAAACATGCCCAACTGTGCAGTATGTACTGGTTGTTATCACCATGATGACTGCATCCATCATGACAGCATATGTTTTTATGAAGGTGTGGGGAAAATACTGGTGAGCAAACAGGCAGCTCTGCCATCGACTCTGTGGCTGTCTGTGATCACTGAGAACCTCTGTTTGGACTCACTTTTATGCGCTGTTTCCTTACAGAAGAGACTTAGGCCATTTTCTTGTCTTGCTTTTCCTAGCTGCAGTGCTGAGTAGCAGGGAAAAGAGGACGTGGGTAACAGTACAAATCTTGGGGATGAGATGTGATTTATAAACACTTCGATACTGTCAGCTGGAGCCGAAGCCTATGGGAGCAATGCCGGGCTGGCCCGCCTGGTGGCAAACTGCTGTCACTGGCAGCACCTCTCTGCTGAGCAAGTTTGGAAACAACGAGCGCGCTCACTGGGATTTCAGGCTGTAATCTCATCTCTCTGCGCTGTGAGGCTTTCAGGGGCCTGCTCATCCCTCTACAATGGCAATGCTTCCTGCATCGGATACTGGCGGGGCGCTGCCTTAACTAATGCAGCGTTCGTGCTGCAGAGATAGTGCCCGTGTCTCAAACTTCACAGAGTTTCTGGGGGGTTCTTCATCTTCTCCCTGTAGTCCTACGACTGCGGAAATCAATATTCTGCCATCTGTAAATTCTTTGTTCCCCTTTTCACCAGGGCTTTATCAGCTTTGTAAGTGAAAGAGGGAGGGGGGGAAGAGGGCGTTTAGAGGGCCATTGTCCCTTCTCTCGGGAATGATCTGGAAGTACTATGCAAATCTTCATTTGAAGACCCTGGGAACCGGGGGAGGGCTTTAGCTGCGGGCTCAGTAGGAGGGGAGCTCTGTGTCCCTGCTCATGCACTCCTGCCTACTGCAAGTAGGTGGGAAGAGTTTTTTGAACTGGCAGAAGAGACATTTTGTGCTTTG
Organism: Pavo muticus; assembly: GCA_016647715.1. Classification (NCBI taxonomy): domain Eukaryota; kingdom Metazoa; phylum Chordata; class Aves; order Galliformes; family Phasianidae; genus Pavo; species Pavo muticus. Next base: position 1,027,083 of record JACDJE010000164.1, on the reverse strand, counting down.
TGCACTTCTATGAGGCTTTGCAGTCCTTCTGTCTCCCGCTTTGTGCTTTTTTTCCTGCCTACTTCTAAATTTTTGCATAAGAATTGGGGAGGGGGGAGATCTAAGAGTTACTGTTACTGATGATGAGATCAGGAGGGTGCAGCACCCCTCCTGCCTGCCTGCCTCGCACGTTGATCTGGAGCCTCCTACCAGGCAGTGGTGCAGCTCCAGTGTGCTGAGTTCCACGTCAGCATAGCCTGGCTGCTGGCATTGCATTAACATAGAGCACAGGCCTGGTTTCAGTAAGCAAGCAGTTCAGCTGGTAAGGAATAGTGGAGTGAAATAGTTCGCAGTTCTCAAATTAGCACATTGTAGGCAGGTCTTAAAAAGCCCTCTCGTACTGGGGCAAAGACTCACAGCCCAGTACCTGCTTTATGAAACCCTGCAGTCTGTCCTGGCATGGCTCAGCGCTGTGTGTCACCTGTTTTGTATTAGGAGAGGGTCACGCTAACTGCCAGCTTCCTGGAAACTGCGTAGGGTCCTGCTTAGGCCTCTTGGAAAGGGAAATACCCAGCTGCACACACACGTGGGGGAGCAGGGCGGTGGGGGAGGGACAGTGGATTCAAATCTGGGCATTTGGGGGTTTATACTGTTGATGCACGTTAAAGGCTATCACGGTCTTTTTAGTTTTCTCACCTTCATTTTCATGGCAGTAGCCTCGCTGTTTGTTTTCTGAGGTGGAGGGGGTTTTGTGTTCCAACAAACTCTAGAAGAATTACTTTCTCCAGGGCTGTCAGTGTTTGAATGTAATGCTGTTCTCTGGGTTCATCCAGGAAGGTTCAGCCTTTCCAAAAATCTCACCTTTAGTCAGGGAACAGAGGAAGCCATACCTCAAGGCCCGATCCTGTTAGCTTCCACGTATCCGAGGCTACGTAAGCCTACCAGTTTGTTCAGCAAGGACTTTACTGCTTTTTGGAGGGTGCACAACTGGGTCTAGATTTGCTCTCTTTTTTTCATGTGTAACTCCAGAGTAACTCAGCTGACTTCGATGGTTGCCCTCTGGAACTGTGCTACCTGGAAACCAGCCTCGTCCTGTAAGTGCTGCAGCTACCTGTGCACGCTTCCACGTCCGGGGAGATGCTTTTCCAAGTGCACGTGTTTGCATGTGGGCTAGCGTGTGAATGCACGTTCTGCTCTTCCCATATGCATGCAAACACGCATTCTCAAGTGCACGCATCCATTCCCTTTCTCTCATACACGTTTACGCATATACACAGACCTTTTTGAAAGCTCCTGTTTTCAGAAAGGTTTTATTTATAGGTCCTGCCTGGTTGTGAATGTGAAAGGGAGAAAGCTCCTCAGAGGGGGCCTTTCATGTGTAAATCAGCCCAGGCTGAGAGCATTGGGGTCACTGAGAGGAGGATTTCTCTCTTAATTACTCAGAGAGAAAGCAGGCAGGGGACTTTCTCAAACTAATAGGGTTGTTCTCTGCTGGGGAAAGCAGCTTGAAACGCCCAGTTGCATCAGACTTCGGGTTCTGAATCACAGGACTCCTCTTCCAGTAACAGGGCTTGTGTGTATGTGGCACTTAAAAACAAACAGGTCACCTTCCAAACCAGCTTACTTATTAAAGATGGTTATGTTCATTCTGATAATTGTGCATTCTTTGGAGGCTGTCTGCAAAGTAGAAAAATGTTGTTTAGAGATTAGTGCTGTGAAAGGGGCGCTGGACTTGGACTTAAAATCAGCACTGAGTTCCCAGTTCAGCCTCGGAGGGCCTTTATGGCCTTTGACAAGAGGCTGCCCTGTGCCTAGCTGTGAAACAGCATCATCCCTCCAGAACTGGGCTGTTGAGAACAAAAGGGATGGATTGTGATGCCCTTGGTTTTAAGGCTGTGAGTTCTGAGGTGACTCTGGGCGATGAGCACGTCTGAAGAGACTGGACTTTTTCTTGGAATGCAGTACAAGCATGTGGATTTCCCTGCTGAAGTTTCACGGTCGCTGTTCATCCATCAACGCAAAATCGAATCTGGAAATCTGCTGCAGAGGCAAAACATCCCCCAGTCACAACAGAAGCTAGGCAGTTCTTTACAGGAACCACAGGACCTCCTTGTGCAACCACAAGGCAATATGAAGTGCAGCTGCAAAATGCAGCTGTCAGCAGTTGCAGGAAGGAGATCACTTGTGCAGTGGTGTGCAAGTGCACACAAGCAGATCTGTATTTATGTATTTATCTAACTTCAATTAAGGTTACACCGTGTCATCTGTGTCTCCTTTTCGTGTGGTCTCTGACTTTCTGGATAGGATCTAAATGCTTTGAGGTGTAAACGTTCCCAACCTGTGCACAGCCCCCCTGGAGCCCCAGTGTTCTTGAAGCTGCATTAGGTCAGCTTGCCTGGGAAGGCCGAGGTTGGAGTCACTGAGCACCTGTTTGAGGAGCGGTGGGGGCCAGCAGCCTGAAGTGCCTGCAGAGGTCAGGGAGAAATGAATGGGTCATTTCTTTTGCAAATGAAGAGCTGCAGCCTGGAGCAGCCTTAGCAGGGCTCAGCATGTGGGTCCGGGCCGTTCCTTTTATGAGCTGATGGAAATGGGGCCCGAAAGAACTTCCCTGATAGAGTTCTGTTATAGCCTTTGTTATCTTTGCCTCCCTCAGCTTGCACTGGCCATAGAATATGGATCGGGGGTTATCCTGGCTACCAGCATAGTCAGGAGGATGCAGGCTTCATGGCCGCAGAGGAAACCAAAGGCTGCAGGGTATCCTTATAGCCATTCCACTAGGAAAACCTTGTGTTAGGATGTAGAACACATGTTTCTCTCTGCTTTAGTGTTCCTTCTCATCCAACCTGCGTTAAGATGAGCAAATCCAAGGGCTGCTTTAAAGTAATGCACTTAACTGAGTAACAGGGATTTAAAAGCCTTGATTCTGTTCTTCCTGGTGGTAAATTTTCACTTACTTTGACAAGCCCTATGAATTCCTGATGCGTCCTTTTTCCTGTGAAACACTGAATAAGGAGTACCTTTTCTTAGGTACGTTGGGAATTTGGGTCATTTATGTATGCAAAGTGTTGCTATTAAGTAGCATGGTCTTATTAGTGGTCATAGTTATGTCTATGTTGTAGTTATGGTCATAGTTACTGCTTTTGTCTGCTTTTCCTGCAACAATGTTAATTCTTTCAGTTGTTGATTTGGAATTCACTTTATAGCACGTTAAACAGTGTCAGTTCTGTCTTTCCTCAGTTCTGTCTTTCCATTTGCCTCTTTTGCTGCTTTGCAGGCCGCCATGGAACTTTTCTTTTGCTGTGACATTGTAACGGGAGGTGGAGACACCTCGAGGAGAAGGTCGAAACAGGCAACAGCAACTGCAGGCTGTAATGTCTGTCTGTGACCGGAGAAAATCCTGCCTCAATCATAGGTTTGTATGATCTCTGTATGCCATCTTCACTACGTACTGGTATTTAAGGCAAGGCAGGACACAGAAATAGCTGCTTCCCTTGTAGGAGCTCTAGGAACAGCTTTCTATTATTGCGGAGCAGGGGAGGGTCTTAAGGGAAGGTGGCTCAGGTCGCAGTAGCTATGCTCTGGGTTTTTCCTTGCTGCTGTAGTGCTACAGCCAGGGCCTGAGGCAAGCAGCTAAGAGTTAGAGAAGTCATGGGACTTATGCTGGAGATGAAAGCGAACTTAAGTTTGGACTTTATTTTTTGACCTCTGCTATATGTGAAGGATTGTTCTTTATGGCTTTATCTCCATTTTCCTTTAGAAATGTCAGGAAGACTGCCCACGTTTCAGATCTGTTTTGATACGCTTTGACTTCGTGATGCGGAGTACGGTCGCTCTCAGGAGGTTGCAGAAAAAGGACACAAAACCATAATAAGTTTTCAGAGAGGTAAACATGCTCTTTATTTCTTAGAAACATCAGCCAGGCTGTAAGTGGTGCTGAAAGACAAGATGGATGTTTCTGAAGGCTTAGGGACAGTTTTGTGTTTGGGGTAAGGCTGAGGTTAGCCATGGCGCCTGCATCCAGGCAGTAATTTGACAGCAGACATGGGCACACAGTAATGCAGTCTCTGAAAATCACAGAAACCTGCTGAGTTATTGTGAGCTGGAGGAGCTTTTCTGTTTGTGGGCACATGAGTCTGCCTGCCTCACACTGTGAACGCGTAACTGAGACATAAAGGAGGCTGGCAAATACTGCAGAACACTGATGGAAGGGAGGACAGGGCAGAAGAAACGTTAAAAGTTTGTAGATGAAGGGCTCAGTGCTAGCTGTGAATTCCTATCAGGTAGCTGGTCTTCAAATGAAAGCATTTGTTAAGTAAAGTGCTGATTTAAGGTGGGAGTTGGATGAACGTCTGCAAAGGTTTTTGAACCCTATTTGCAGTGTGACTGTGGGATATGCTAATAAAGAAAGCAGTTTTACTTGCTACTTAGGTCTGTATTTGTTTATGTATGTAAAATGCACAGAGCAGGCAGTATATATGATACCACAGAAAGAGGGAAGCAGGTAACACTGTGGGGTGTGGGTGTATAATATCCCACAGATAATCCCTGTCTGCAAAGAAGGCATGTGGGTTTCCTTCTGGTTACCCCCTCCAACCTGTGAGCATCACTGCTGGGTTATTTTGGGCCTTGCACCTGGCTGCTGGCTTGTGTCCCCTGTCCCACAGACCCACTCCTGTTCCACCGTGGACAATGCAACCTCCTTTATGGGTATTGGCTTTCTTGGATGCTGCATAGAATGAATCATAGAATGGCCTGGGTTGAAAAGGACAATGCTCATCCAGTTCCAACCCCCTGCTATGTGCAGGATCACCAACCACCAGACCAGGCTGCCCAGAGCCACATCCAGCCTGGCCTTGGATGCCTCCAGGGATGGGGCATCCACAGCCTCCTTGGGCAACCTGTTCCAGTGTCACCACCCTCTGTGTGAAAAACTTCCTCCTAATATCCAACCTAAACCTCCCCTGTCTCACTTTAAAACCATTCCCTCTTGTCCTGTCACCATCCACTCTCGTAAACAGCCGTTCCCCTTCCTGTTTATACGCTCCCTTCAAGTACTGGAAGGCTGCAATGAGGTCTCCCCTACCTGTCTCTTTTCCTTTTACTGGGGCTTAGGTAACGCGATGCAGTTGCTTGGTTGTACTCAGCAGTGGCTGCAGTCTGTTTCCATGGCTGAAGCGACGCCTTCGACAGAGCGCAGCCAGCAGCTCCTCTTGGCAGTGCACGTCCCTCTTTGTGCCTGTCAGTGCTCTGCTGGAGGATGTAACAGGCTCTGCCTGGCAGCTTTGGGGCAGTTCCCCACACAAGCACACCCTGGTTTCCTACCACAGCTCTGGCTGTTCCACAGGATTGTAACAGTTTGAGATTGGTGCTTTATTTCAGATTTTTTTAACTTTTGAAAGCCTGTTGGCGAGCCTTGAATCATTCCCATGCTGCAGCCTTGTGTGTTAATTTCCAAGGACTCGCAAGCTGCTGATAGATGTGTGCAGAAACAACCTTTGACCACTCCTGTAAATCATTGTATTCTTCATAAATTTCATTCCGGGCTCTTTCTTAAACTGGACACAGGACAATGGACACCAGCAGGCACGGCTCCCAGTGGCTGGGTTATTGTCACATATCCAAAAGCCTGGTGGGAGGAGCAGACAGCAGGTCTGAATTCATCCTGCCGGGGAGATTCGGCTGAGAGAGGAGGAAAAGAAGGTCAGAGGAGGCTCCAAGGAAACGGCTTTGGTTTAAAACGTTTCATTAATTTTTTCACACTGCAAATATAAAGTGCAGAAATACAATTGCTTGGCAGAGAAACCACGTTTATTAATTCCTGTATACGTTCAGTACTCTGTACAGAAGGAGACAAAATATATCCCTGGCCAGCTTAGCAGAATTACAGGTCCCTGTCATAAATGTGGCTTCTTTTTTCCAAAATAGCTCACGTAATCTGGAGCTGTTTTTTATCACTGATAAATGTACTGATAAGAAATGTTCTTTTTCCTAGCAAACCGTTGCTCTCTTCTTAGTCACACAGTCTTTGCAGAGCAGCCTACCTTTATCTGAGCAGTGTATCGGTGTCAGTCCAGCTGGGAACACTACTGGGATGCTCTCCTCATATTGTTTCCCTTCCCCTCTGTGTCTGCCTTTGATTTTTCCTGTTGTAACTCTATGAGATAATCACGGCCAATCTTTTCGAAAGGGTTATTCTTCTCCCTTTTGATTTGACAAGCTTCTTTTTGGAAAGATAGTTTGCACCTGCCACTTGAGCCTTGTAACCTCAGGGTGTTCTGCCTCCTCGTGCAGGCAGCGCTGGGAGTTTGGGTTCGTGCACATACCTGCAAGAGATAGCCAGTGCAGGGTTACAGCAAATGTCACCAGTGAGAAGGCAGGGAAGGAGCTGCCAATACGTCTCATCTGCTTTCTTCTTCTGGGGCATAGTTTGGCCAAAAAACCGAGCAGTCAGAATGTCACAGATGTATGTGGGTGGGTTTCTCCTGAGAAGCCAGCGTTGCTTTACGTTTATTTTTTAAATGATAGGTGAAAAACTTGGAGGAGTTTTGTTATTGCATCCCAGTGGTGATTTAAACATTGTTCTGGCTCTGAAAGAAGTGTTTCCCTGCAGACTGGCAAAACAAAAGCAAGCACACAATGCCCTACAAAAAGGTCAGTCCTGTCCAGGCCCTGAAACACCTGAAGTACACACAGTCAGCCTTTCACACTGCCAACCCCTGTGGGATGTTTGTATCCGGGTTCTTGTCTTACTTCACAGAACTTTTATGTTCTTTGTTGACTGTGCTGGGCAGTGTGTTGTCAGGGCCCTGCATGTACCAGCCAACTCTGGAAGCTCCTGCAGGTCTGGCTGCATGTGTTCAAGGTCTGCCCTGTTAAGGTGGGTGTATCCTGGGACCAGAGTGCTGAGAGAAGCCTGCTGGGCCTCTCTGCTTTCCTTGAGAGCTGCAACACAGAGCTGTCCTGGTCTGGGGTAGGCTGTAGGTGTGTCCAAGTGTCACCCTTCCCGATTTTGACTTGCTGACTTGACTTTCTGGCCTGGTCTTGAATCTGCAGGCTCGTTTGATGGTTCTTGGACTCCTGGTTAAACTTGGTTACTCTTACCAGACCTGCTCCACTCTTCTTGCTTGGGCACTGTGGCACTGTGCCTACTGCTGAGCTCTCTGCCTGCCCTGCTGTCACAGAGTGCCAGGCTTGCCTTGTGCTCCTCTGCAGCTGCCACATTGCCCTGCTCCCAGCATCTCCTCAGCCTGCTGGCACAGCATCTCTGTCTGGAAAGTTAGAGTAAGCGGGCAGTAGCACGAGAGATGCTGGGAGGTCATGCTGGTTTATTGCTGTGGCAAATAACAGAAACTTTGCGTTAGTTTTGCCTTCCATGATTTCCAGCTTCTTAAAAAGTCAAACCCCAGATCTGGTCTATTGGCAAGGGCTTGGGCTGCTGAGAAAGCAGCCGGCAGGAGGAGCTCTCAAGACATTTTGCTTGACCACTTTTCGGGCAGTCATAGCGGTGTATTTTAAGGGCATCGCTGTAGAGGCACTTCCTTGCAGAAGGCACAGATAACTTCGTGGTATTATGACGGAGCTGCTTCACTGACTTTTATTTTACACATCTGTAATTCCTCCACACCCCAGTTTTCTCAGGTTCCTTCTTTCATTGTGATGTCTGCTGTTGATAGAGAAACTTACTGTTCATGAAAACATCAGGGATTCATTTTGGTCCCTGGAAGGAGGCAGGTGCTTTTTTTTACCTTCCAAGAAAGCTAATGAGCAGCATCCTAACCACAGAGTAAAGAATTCCTAAGCAGTCCTTGTCTTTGAGTAGAAAGATAGCAAAGAAAGATAACAATTTGGATTCCTTTCAACCTACGAGGGGACCTCTAAGCAGAGGAGCTCTGCAGTGCATCAGTACCACTCTGAGGGTTCATCTGGCAAAGTTCTTCAAGCAGTTCTGTCTCCTGGCATACAGCTGATCCTTCTGTAAGAAACAGGTCTGGAGGACGACAGTCATGCTCTGTGTTCTCCCTGCTTCTTAAGGCCAGACCCACACTGAGTGGGCCCTGCGGCCACACCTCTGCACCACCTCCAAGAATAAATGCAGATTATTGTTTTTTCTTTCATATGGTGGACTTTTTTGTAAGCCTGGCCTTTGTTTAGTTATCCAAATGGGAACTAGGTGCCTTCTGGTCTTGAATGTTGCTGTAATAATTATTTGGAATGCACCAGAAACTATTGTAATGCATATCAGTGCAAGTTAAGTCAACAGAGGTTCTTCAAATTTATCCTGGTGTTCAGAGAATGGAATTCATGCACTTCAATTTACAGCTTATCAGATTTAATGAATTCACAGTGATCTTTTATGTTCTTGTTTACACATTTTCTTCCTATTCAGCCGTAATGGATGTGATTTAGAAGATGCAGAGCTGAAAGGCAGTGGATGGTCAGATATGTCCCACAGAGCACAGCGCTGTGCTTCAGATTTCAATCACGTTTGCAGAGCCTCTATGCAGAAGTGCTACTTTCTGACTCACTTGATGCACAGAAATCCAGCTTGGTTTTTCAGAACCCTCTTTGCGTTCTGGAAGCCAGAAAAGTGTTTGTGCTGAGGAACAGAGATGATGTTCTTCAGAGTCATTAGGTGATAAGTATTAAGAACAGTTATTTTATTTTTTGAAGGTGATTTCTCAATGTAGTGCCATATTTTGGTTTGGAGGCTGGTAAATTGGGAACCACTGGATCTACCTGTTCTATTGTCCTGATATTTGGAAGTCATTTAGTACGTCACCAAGAAAACCTCACATAAACCTTCCTTTTCCCAGGCTATCAGCACACCAGCTGAAGGTTATCCCACTGTGGTTCATTCAGCTCAGGGTTGGAAGGACAAAAGGATCACATTGATTTCCATGATGTTTAAGGCTAAACACACAAAACCACATTCTCATCTGGACATTATTTCTCCCTGACTGTATGAAACACGACAACTTCTAAATGCTCCATCTGATCAATTGTAAAAATCCAGGTAATTCCTACTGTTACTGTGGGAGAGTACCACTGCTCTGGGGAACAGTAGAAAGCAACATGGACAAATGAGGTAGCAGCAGGAATTCAGATATCACTGCATTTGTAGATGAAGTAATTGGGTGCTAGCACTCATTGGTGTCCCTGGCATACCAATACCTCTGTCTCTTCTCTAAGAACTAAAGTTGTCACATCACTGAAAGATATGTGGCTAGATAAATAACACAGAGCTTGTATGCAGTCTGCAGAACTGGAGGAAAACAGATCTGACATTCGGAATGGAGGAAAGGATGGTGGACATACAACAGCTCTGGTACGAGGGTACCCTGCTACAGCAGTACTGAAGGTATGCCTGGAAATGCTGATAGTGACTTTTAGAGGAGGTAGATGGGGCACTGTGTTGCTGTTGTAGGAGGGAATGAAGGATTCTCAAGGAGAGCAGGAAGTGGATTCCTGAAGGGGAGAAGTGTGGGCATCACACCAACCCATGTGCAGCCTGCCTGTGGGACGTGTGTGCCTCAGGTGTTAGAGGGGAGGCTGAGAGAGGGATTTGGAAAGGTGGCACGTGGGGTGTTTGTGAAGCAGGGGGGAGTGTTAAGAAATGAGAGAGGCCCTTAGAGTAAAGGGCAGTGGGGTGAGACTGGATTCACTCTGAGGATTAGTAAAAATGGGGGAGAGGATAGCCAGTGGTTGGCCTGAGGAAGGTGAGTGTTCTGGCTTCACAGGGCCCAGCTTTTAAGTACTGACTTAATGCTGTTGAAAAATAAAGGAACCTTAATAGGTTTCAAGCACCGCTCTATTTTCTAAGTCATTAGATTCTCTTCTTCCCATCTTAGTACTGGATGTTGAAGCTGACTAAGCAATAACCTAACAACACTGCTAGTACTTCCACCTTCTGTTTCTTTAAGAAGTTCATAGAGCTTGTCACAGTGTCCCAGCAGAGCTTTCTGCTGCGCTATCCCATCCAAAGTGCTGCGTATGAGATCTGTGTTCTGACAGGTCTGTGATAAACCTGGACCCACCACATTACAAACAAACAGATTCCTTAGAGGTGTTGTTATTGATTTTGAAGGGCTCTTTTGTTTCGTGGAGTACATCACCCTCATCCCACAGCCGTGGTCTCCATGGCTCTGTGCCTCACACATCTATAGACTTGGGCAATCTGGAATGAGGAACTTTGTCCAGAGGCAGTTTAATACTTTGGTGGATTCGTTGTGTTCTTTGTGATAAAACTGTGCGTGTCTAAACCGCAGATTGAAAAGGCAGTAGAAGATAGGAGGCATTGTGGAATTGACCAAAGGGTCCCTGATATGTAAATAATGGGTTTCTCCTGTCTTGTGTAAGTCCCATTGAACTTGATATTGTAATATATAAGGCTTCCCTGAAACCCCGGATCAACCTTGTAAGGTTCCTAGAAAAATAATTATACACCAAATTACCAGACTTCAGATTCACCCCATGTAAAGCCTGGCAAACTTGAGCCTGAAGACAAAGAAGACTGAAACTGTAATGCCAGTCACACCCTCAACACAAAGGCTATAGGTGTAACCAGAGCAGGAATTGGCCACAAATTTCTCTGGTCTGAAATCAAGCAGAACTCTGGAAACAGCTGCTAAATACCCAAGGCCAGAGACTTCCCGTCCTCGGGCCAGTTCTTGTGTTATATGGTGATGTAAAGCTTGTTCTGTTTCCAGTCTATGGAAAGATGGCTGATATTCATTGTAGCGATTGAAGTATTTTGCTTGGTCTTTGTTGCTGTTGTAAAAATGAATCTACCTGCAGCTGAACTGATGGTTTTTCTTACTGTGACTCCAGGACAGAAAGGCATTGCTACCTCCCCATTTCAAAGCGAGAAGTTCACCTTACAGCTTCAGGTGTGCCCTTGGGATTGCAACTAACAGTGACTACCATCATTAATAGTACAGTAGTTTATACTGTCTAAATAGCCTTGGGGCAGAAGATCAGCTTAATCGTTAATGAATTCATCTTTAAATGACTTGACTTGAAAAGGCTGTATATTGCTTATGTGTGACCATGCAGTCTGGTTCTGTATTGTTTCTCAACTCAGGACCATGACCATCTATTTCATGTGTTTGTTGTCTGGTTCTGCTGACACTAAGAAGTCATTGCTGAATATTGGGGTTTTCTTCTGATTTTGTATCCCAAACACAGCTGTAATTCAGTGTGACTGGAGGGTCACTGCATTACTCCAAGGCCTGTCAGATATCCAGGTATTCAATGGCAGCAGCTGAACAGGGATAGGCAGAGAGGGCACACTGAACTTCTTATTCCAGCCCCGTGCTCTGTACTGTCGTACTGTGTGTTCAGAATCCTTCAGTTCTTCTTCTTTTTGCTTCGTTAATGCTAGCAGATGGAAATCCAGCTCAGCTTTCAAAAATGCTGAATAATTGATTGAGAACAAAACTGTTGGGTTTGAGAGCTGGTTCCTGCTCTTTTTCTCCTTTTTTCTTTCTCTGCAAACCGACTTTCAGAGGCAAAGTTTCTATTTACAGGTCAGAGAAGCAGGTTTGAGCACACAGCAGAGCCCTTGATGCAGCATTAGAGAGCGTTATTTGTACACCTGAATTAATAGGGATGCAGCATTTCAGTAGAGAACAATAACGTGGTTTTCAATTTCACTCTTTTTTTTAATGTGAAACAAGCCACATCAGATTAATCAGGCTTTTTGACCTAATTTATTCAGATTTTAAGTAACCAACGAGTAAGTGCTTTGCAGACTTGGAGCAGAAAGAAGCAAGAATAGAGAACTGCACTCATAGCAAGGGAACAACAAAAGCAGGACGTATCAGAGAAAGCCAGGAGGAGATAGGAAGAGGAAGCTTTTGGGCAAACTAAGCAGGGCAAAAATACAAATATGCTGCTGTTTGTCCTAGGGAAGACTTTTGGAGAGTGGTAGCAGCCACAGAAACTGGAGGACAGTCTGTGGTGTGTTGATATGCACCCAAATACCCCAAGGCTTTGTTCTTGTAAGACCAGGAGAGGTGAAGATGAAACCTGAAGTGTACGAATAGTCCCTTGTGCTCTGTACTTCAGGGAATGGGATCCGTGCACCATCAGCACTAGGAGTCACCATCAGCTTTTACTGCAGGTGTTGGTTCTGTAGCACTGAAAAAAAGTGAGAAAATGGGATTGTTCCTGCAGTGTCCTGATCTCCAGTGTGACTGATTGACAGCAGCACGGAGGTGTATTTCCTCAGCTGTTTTGGAACTCAGGTTTCCTGTGGTCTTTTCTCCAGTTTCGTCTCTAACTCGTGTAGTTTGGCTCCATGTTCTTCACTTGGCTGCTTGAAAAGTCTATAAACATTTCTAGGACTTTCCTGGACTTTTTCAGGGTTAAAAAGTGGGAGGCTTGTGACTTTGCATTTGATTCTCTAAGTTATGGGATAAGCTGGGTTGACTGACATCCTGATGCCCCAGGAAGGTTGTGTGTGCCTGCCTCCAGGTGCACGTGTTGGTCCATGCGATGGGAAAGGCCCCAGCACCAGGCTCGTGCCTTCCAGCAGCAGTTTTCCTGGTTGTGATTCACTCTCCCACAGTGTGCCCAGGAACCTGGCAAAGCTGTGGAGCTCACCATGACCCAACAACCCATCTCATCTGCCACGTGAAAATCCTAAAGCACGAGAGAGAAAAAGAGAGGGAGTCCATGCTTCAAAATAGCTGAACTGCAGGTTCTGTGGGTATGGAGCAAAGGATATCAGCAAGAATACCCAGGCTTATGCTCTATATGTGTGACTTGACATAGCCTTGAGCTCCTAGAACCTGTTTTGCTGTGAGTGGTAGATGTCTAGATGCCATACTCAGCTAAGAAACAGATGAACGCAGTGCAGTGAGAACCCATATGGTATGTTACTTAAGGAAAGAAAGGTTATCTACTTTTGTAAACTTACTTTCAATCCAAAGACGTTTTTTTTAATTTAGATTACAAGGGCTGTGAACCTTAATCTCATGTATGTCTGCAAATCATTACCGTGGTGCTGGAATAGCATGTGCAGGAGTAGAAACTGATTCACCAGGCACGGAATGTCACGGTGCTCGAGCCATTGGACGCTGCAGCTGCCTCCACCAGGCTGAGTCTTGAGCAGTGTGCTGGGATCCAAAACTGGGGTACAAGCTGGATGGAAACTCAACTGCAGAAAAAGGGTCACAGGTGTGAGAGCAAGAAAAGCCTTCAGGAGAGAAAATAGAAAATTCTGCTCCCCAGGACACAACATTAGCCACTCAACTCTGCTTTGTAGGCCTTGTGTTGCCAACAGGAGGTTTTCTGCCAGGCTGCAAAGATGCAAGATCTGTGCTGCTCTCCCAGTGACATCCCTGTTATTACTGTCACATGCAGACGGCTGACACCCACTGTGTCAAAGACAGCCAAGGGTTTGGTGTTGTGCTGCACCAGCCGGCGTGTTGGGTGTGTGATAGTCAGGCTGCCCTTCCTGTGGGAGGAGATTTAGAGGGAGATGTTGCTTTTTGGTGTGCAAAAATAGCTATCTATCAAAGCTGGAGGATTTCAGAGAGGGAGGAGGCTTGCTAGGGAAAGGATTAACAGGAGTACATGGATGGTCATATTTCAGGACAAACACCTGTAGATCAGCCTAAGCCTGTAAGTAGCAACCTATTAAACTGAGTTCACCTCACCCTGTGCCTGGTCAGCAAGGCTGGAGCCAGCTACCAGCCTGAGTGGTGCTACAGGCTCAGCCTTTCCCCATCTTGTGTACCAGTGGAAATTGAGTAGCTGAGGATATTTACAGCTGGCAAGTCAAAACATTTACTGATGTATCAAGGAGGTGATGCCATCTTTTTAACACATCTTTCTTCATTTCTGCTTCTTTTCTCATTTCTAACCCTTCTTAGAGTTCTGAAGTGATTTTCCTTCTTGTTTGCTTTTGAGAGGCTTTTTTTTTCCTCAAGAATTTGTTTTTGACACGGATTATAGGTCAGGTCTCCCTGTCCTGCCCCTCTGTTCAGCAGAAGAGCTGTTAACAGGGGTGTGTTGTTGTCCTGAAGGTGATGTATACTGTCCTTCTAGCATCTCATGTCCCCTTACTCCAACTGTAGGATGAGAAATCAGGATATTAACTTCTCCATTATTGCCACTGGCAATTCATTTCAAATACTGGGTTTTAATAGTAGTTTAAAAGTTTTTTTTCCTTTAATAAAGAAGTTCTGTGAAGTTCTATCATTGTTATTATGTTGTCACCACTAATTTATATGATACTTTCTTTGCTACCTGAGCTAGTAGCAGACACCTTCAGAGAAGGTATTTAATGTAAGAAAAGGTATCATGAGGAGTCATTTGGATTTCTCACCTGTGAGGGAATTTCTCTCCTGTAGATAAGGCAGGGTGAATATCTACAATGAACTGGGACCCAGCTCTGACCTCAGCACATGGGCTGGTCCCGGAGGGTCCAATAAACCACTGATTTCTGTAGTACTACATCTTTGCTTCAAGCAAAGTACACGTTTAAATGGTCGGCTGATTTACTGTTTAACACAACTGTCTGTTACAGTTATTGTTATAAATCCCTCTTTCTGTTATTTGAATACTAATGTGAAGGTGCCTAGCTGGGCAGGATCTGAAACTGTTCAGAGCACAGTGACACCTTTAGGTCTGCTGGGGAGCAGCAAACTGTTTGATGTCTGTAGTATGGAATGCGCAGTGCAGCTCTGGATAACGATGTTAGACACACTTCCAAGTGTTCGTGGCACCCCCTTATGTTTTATGTTTCTCTTGAAGAAACAGGCTTGGCTCACCTGATCATGGCACTTGTGAAGTTCAGCAAACTATGGAGCTACTTTCTTTTCTCAGATGTTCTCAGGATGCTGCAGACAGTGCAGGTGATCCCTTTGTTTTGGGCTGGCTGCTGTATCTGCCAGGTCAACACAGCTGATGGTCAAAGCCCAGCGCAGCCTGTTGTGAATGATGAAGAGCTGTTGTTTCCTTTGTATTTACAAATAACAAAATGTAAAGCACTGAGAAATTTGTCTAAGCTGTGATTAGAGTTCTAGATGGATGATACAGGTCTGTAGAACATCTTCACACTGCTGCTGTGTTTGCCTGCCCGTCAGGGTGGGATTCTGGTGCGCCAGTGCTGGATTTTCCAGAAGGAACTGAAAATGAAGAAATGGGACAGGTTGGACAGGGCCTGTGAGCCCTGTGTGTTACTGGAAACCCATATGAGCTCACAGAGATAACTGCTGCAGATCTAAAAGGTTCTTAAGCAGCACCACTTCTACGGGTCAGTTAAATACACCATCCTCCCAAACAAAAATGGGCATTCCAAACAATTTTATTCAAAGAAACCAAAGTGAATGTTATCATCTCTGTTTTACAGATACAGAAACTAAGATTTCAGCAGTGATTTACTGAGAGGAGATCAGGAATCAAGTTCTGTAAAAGGATGTTCCTGTAAACACTTGTCCTGTGTCTTCACTGGGAAGTGTTTGGAGTTCCTTCTGGCTTTGGAGTTTTAGAATTACTGGGAACAATGGATGTGCCTCTAAAATGCTGCGTTCATCACTTCAGGGCTGTTCGGATCGTCACTTTGCTTGCTGAAACACATTGCCTTACTTTCATTCCAGGGTGATAGTTTCTAAATAAACAGTTATTAATTGTAATGTAAGCAATTTTGGAAGAGGAGAATATTCAGCTGTATCAGAAAAAAAATATATATGTCAAGTTCTGCATGTACAGATCAAAGAAAACCAGGTAAAACCATGGACCAAATTCTCCTGGTGATTTTGGGATAGGCTGCACCTCCGTGGGCAGCACGATCGGCCTGGCTGAGTTGCTGCTATGCAGCTGTCAGATAGAAATGCAGCCTATGCCATTGCCTGAGTAAAGAACATTTCATTTTCTAGCAGTCATAAGGAGTTGCCAGTGCCATTGAAATTCTGTAGCTCTGAATAGTTGCTGTAAATTTCATCTGGGCAATATCCCCAATTGTGTTAGATATAATTACATTCAAAGTTCTTTTTAATCATTTATTTGGAACGTGCCCCAAGATTCAGCAGTTTTGGATTGGGATAGAAATTGAATTATTTATTATCAATTAGAGGTTGTCAGAGCCTTTGACACCACGTCGAGCTGGCATTGTTTGGTATCTGTATTAATGATCGGATAGATAAAAGCATGAAATTATTGGTTAGGAAGCTTTTATTCTAGGCTGAGAAGGCTAGTTTGCATACTTGGCTGGATGCTTCCCTACGCTCACAGTCATTATGGCTCTGTTTAATCAAGTCAGCGCTGCCTGTAGAATTGCTTGCCCATAAATTGATGAATTGAGTGTAAGAATAATTTCCCCTAGATGGAACCCAGTTGTGACTTCCCTTGCCATCCCTGCCCGGCACATTTAGACTCTTGTGCTTTGGCTGTGGTCTGCTATAGACCCCGGAACAATCTTTGTCACATCTGTTCTTTTCTTACAAGAGCAATTTATTTATTGCTATTGGTTCTATGGTAATGCTGGATGCTGAGCTTTTGTTCCCCCAGGTGAGGAGGAGGAGAGGACAACTTACAGGTGTTGTTGAGCTCTCTGCACAGCTCTCTTCTGCACCCTTCTTTGATCAGTCTGGGTATCAAAAATAATTTCTCATATGGCGTTTTGGCACTTGGCAAGAAATCTCAGCTTAAAGAAAGCTAAGAGAAGACTGCTCAGAGGCTGATCCCAGACACGTTGCTGTGAAAAGTTGGGGGAAATCGGGGGATAAAGAGCTCGGAGCAGGCAGCACTGATCTCGAGACACAGAGGAGCAGCAGAGGAGAAAGGGTGTTCATGTGAAGTTATCTCTGCGTCTTCTGGATTTAGCTGCTGCTGGGTAATATTGCCTTGGTGAGGACGCAGCTGCACAGGCTTTGCTAGCAGATATGTAGCCTCTCCTGGAGCTGCTGGAAGCAGCGTGCATTGGCTCAGTACAGAGAGCAGCCTAAACACGTGATCTGAGCAGGTTGCACGCTGCATCCAGAGGGCAGGCAGGAACTGCTCACAATGGTGGACACGACAATTCCTGTTATAACTCCCTCCCAGCTCTGCTTCCCTTTGGCACAGGTTTCTGTGCATTCCAATACAATGTTTTGAAACATCTGTAATTTTCTCAATGGGATTTCTGATTTTTAAGGTTTTTCTTCTGTGGTTTTTTTTCTGCCCCACACATACTTATCAAAAGCAGGGTTGTCCTGCTGTCACAGGTGAATTATTGCACACTTCTTTCATAAGTATTTCATTAGATCAAAAGAAACTGGGAGTAGAGAAGGACAGAAGTTCTCATTTTACTAGGAAATGCTAAGATTCCAAAACCTTTTCTATTCCAGCATGGATAAAAGTGTCTTACAAAATGAAACTGAAAACATTACTTTGATCAGAGCAGTTCCTCTGACTTCAGTGTCTTTAAACTTACACAGCTTTATGTAACTCATGATATAATTGTGGGTTTTCTGTTTGAAAAGCTTTTCCAGACACCCCCAATACACTGAAAGTGGCAAAATGGGCCTTTGACGTGGTGGAAATACTGCTTTTATTTTTCTGAACAGGAAAAGTCGTTTCCCCAAACTGCTGCATTTCAACAGCCAGATTTTTTCCTTTTGCATTCCTCCTCTCAGACCTTCATTATCTAGACAAACATTTTAACACTCCAATTTAATACATAACTCCCGTGCTTCTAAAATTGGTGTTTGTGTGTTAGGAAATGCCTCTTCCAGTGAACTCATTTGGAGAGGTTAGGAGCTGCACGTATCCGAGCTCTCAGGCTCAGTGCTGACTTCCACAAAGACAAGTATGCAGCTGGAACTGCTGGGACAGTCCTCTCCTGAAGTATGTTTAGTATGAGCAGTGGGATTTCTTAAGAGAACAAACAAACAATCCAAGCCTGCCAAAGCCCACTCAATAGAAACATGACAAAAGTAAAACCTGCTTTTGTTATAAATCACCTTTTGTCTTGACTTGCAGGAGGTGCAATGTCCCCTTCATCCTCTCGACTCAGAGGAAAAAAGGTTGGGAATGGAGAATACGGGACATCACCCTGCAATACAAACAAGTCTCAAACCCCGCGTGCAACTTTTCTTTCTCAATCTGGTGGTGATGTTTCTGATTCCCAAACTCCCTCTTAGAAGCTGACAAGCAACAGCAGCTCTCAGCTAAGTCAGACTTGGGAAATGACTAATTAAACAGTGATTGCAGGATTGCTTCCTGACCTGGATATCAGACCACAAGGGTGAAGCTTCATAAAGATAGAGTGAATGCAGGAAGCAGTCCTGCATATTTCCACAATAGGGGCATTATGGAGACATGCCCCGGAGGCTGCTTGAGACCTCGCTGAATGGAGTCTGATACCATCGGGGAATGGAGTACCTGCTAGTTCAAAGCGGGCCTGAATGCAGGTTTTAATCCCTTCTGACAATTGTTGAGAGGAAATGGCCTTTCCTCTGACCTTATCGTTGTAAACAACAACTAGTCATCAGGTTTGTCCTGCTAAGGGAATAGTCAAGGTCTATGCAAGGATTTTGCCTCAGATTTTTTTTCTTCTCTGATTACAATGGCTTAATTCTCTAGACCTAAAATGCATTCTCACCCCTTAATATACTGGCTTCAGGTACATTCTTTTGTTAATTATTGAGTTTGTGGGGCTTGGTCTGATTCAAATTAGCTTCTTGGAGCTGCAGGCAGATATCTGTCCCGTGGCCAGGTTCAGCGTTCAGCCCCGTGGCTGTTTTTGTGATGGGTGGATGTTGTGAGATGTCTTTTGGATACAGCAGTACTGCCAGGGCCAGGTGTGAGACAAGCTGACAAGTTCTTCTAGCATGACGGAGAATCACTTAGAGCTATTTTCAAATGACCAACGGGTAGGATGGAGGACTTGCTGCTGGGTGCCATTAGTGTGGTAGTTTTCATGCACTAGAATGATGCATACACCTCTGGAATCACAGCAGTGGGTGGATTTAACTTTGGATTTGTATGTCTTTCAGGGTTGAGAGAAGACATGACAGAAGAAATGGGACAGTAGCCTATGGTGCTCCTAGAGATAGACCCAGCTGCCTGTAGGCAGTGGTAGAGTGACGGTGCAGAAGAGGTCTTACCTGCTGCACTGGCAGAATTTCAGGATGGTGAAACCCTCCTTTCCCCAGATCTGTGCAGGAATCTGCCACTGGTAGGCCCTGTATTGAGAAGCACATTTCTGTGTCCACCTGTAAGCATCCCCAGGCCCTGCTTCCACTTCCCAGCTGCTGCTCATCAGGTGCTAAGTGCTGTATCAGTGATAACTGTTACAGCCCTTCCAAAAGGGAATTAGCAAAGCTATTAGGAGGGAGCTTCTATGCCTAGCCGTAGATCTTGGCAGAGCATAGGAGGTTACTGATGGCTCTGTGTGAATGGCTTTTTAATTCTGGTGGAGGTTTTGGGTAGCACTCGCATCTGCTCTTTGGTCTGCCACACTAAGCCAGACAGGGAGCCAAAAGAGATTTCTGCCTTGTGCTGCATGGGTTGGCTGGTCACTGCAAAATGAGGGAAGGGCTCTACAAGAGCCTGAGACCTCTGGAAGCTGCAGAATGAAATGATCAAATGAAAGATCTTTTTCACTGGGGCAAAGTGGGATTTCTTGGATAGAGAGGAAGACTTCTTCCCCAGGTAAGGATAAATAGTTACGATTTTTCTTGTTCGCTTGATTGATGCTACTTAGTTTCTGCTTCTCTAGCTTGTAAGTATTCTTTTTATGTGCTTTAGCCAGAGAAAAGTGGTGTAGCTGTCTCTTGAGTCCGTAACTTTCCATCTGTGCTCTTCTGGAGATCCATGGACTACCTCAGGGCCCACAGTAAGCCTGCCTTCAGTAGGCTGAGGCTTGTTACGTGCAGGTCTGTACCTCCTGTGAGGAGCTTGTAGGGGTCTGCAGTGAGATAACATTTAAAAAGTACTTTCCAAGGTTTTGAAGGAATGTTTGAAGCAGGATGTGGCAGGTGAAGGAGAGACTGGCAGACTTCTATAGAAAAGTTGGCTGTCTTTCACAGTTGTCTGTCTCCTGTGTAAGTTTGGACGGTTTCATGTCATATATCTGTGAGCAGAGGGGAGGTCTGAACAGCACGCACACCTTCTGCCTAACAGTTGGTCAAGGTCAGGGCTCGAGTGCTGAAAGGAATGGGGCTGGATGTGCCCTGTGCTCTGTGTCTGGGACCCAGGTGCATGAACATCCCGTACTCAATGGAAGGGATTTCTCTGGTTGCTATTAAAGAGCTCTGGCTGTGTGTGGAGAGGCTGTGCTTATGCTCTGTCCTGCAACTGTGTGACATCGTTTTGTTCAATCCATACCAAAACGTGCTGGGATCACTTTGCTTTTTGATTTGTTTGGAGAGCAGTTACACCAAGCTGTGACCCACACGTGAGCCTGGTGGGACCGAGGCACAAGTAAATGGGGAAGATCTCAAGAAGCTCTGAGATGATGTCTGAAAGGATTTCCTTCCCTCCTGCCCAGAGGGTTGAACCTTGCAGAAAGGTCACTTAATTGTGCTGCTTGGAGATCTCATGCTGGGCCGAGCACTCCCTGTGCCCTGCAGAACACCAGCGACTGGGGCAGCAGTAACGTCATCCCAGTGGCTCTGTGCTGCCTGCATCACCCCCGTGCTGTCTGTGTCAGGGGTGCGTTTTCAAAAGACAGAAAGAAAGCAATTTAGAGGAGGTATTCCTGTGTGGGATTAATGGGATTGATGCATCTGGATTAATGCAGCTGCTCCTGAAAGAAATGCTCTCTCTTTTGCCCATCCTTTCCCCTCTGAAGCTTATTTACTTGCAGCTGCTGACTCTTTGCCCGGCTGTTGTACTACCTGTGCTAAGGAGAATTGTAAAAAGCTCAGGCATTTATTGATTCAGTAGTGGGATCCATTCAGCAGTGATAAAATGCTGCTGCTCCTTCAGTTATGGAATACCTGTCGCAATTTTTTCTTCTTACCCTCAGATTCCCTTGCAGACTTTTTGAATTATTTCCTCTGCTTTATAGAGCTGTAACAAAGGCCGGGTGCCTGGATCACTCCACCAGCTTCACCTGAGTAAAAGGGGCCACAGAGAGGTTGAAAGGGCGCCTGTCAGCGGGCTGCTAATTGCATGTGTCCGTCAGCAGGCCGTCCTTATACCACAGAATGTTATCTTGAGATGAATCCATAGGCAGCACAGAAGGGTCTTGTTGAGAGGGGCAGACTGGGGAGCTATAGAGTGCTGCTGCTTATCAGGACGGGGTCTTCTCAGCCGGTGCAAGAGTGAAAGAAGAGCACCAGCTATGTGAGAACTGCTTTGCCTTGCAGTGATCGTGTTAAAAGGGAGTACACTTTGCTTTCCTTTGTCGTAAGGGACCGCTTGCACTGCGTTTTGCACTCATCTGCAGCCTTTCTGGAAAGGTGCAGTAACTTGTTAGCATTCTGTGGTGCTTGTGTGCAGTGAGTGAGTGCTGCTTTTCCTGCTTGTTTTGTCTCATGCATGTTATGCTGTGACATTTCAAATGTGCTGTTTGTAAGGAAGAGCAGTGCTGTTGTTCAGAAGCTCAGTGAATACCATAACACTCTCTTGACAGTCTTTCATATCTGAGGATTTCCCCCTCCCCCTGGACAGGAGCACGTTTTCTCTTACGCGTTACCTGAGCTTTGGAAATGTCTGAATATTCTGGTACAGATCTGCTGTTTGCTGTGACCTGGCTGGGAAGCTGCTCATTGAGGCCAGGGAGAAGGGCAGGTATTTAAAAATATTCACACAGGGTTAGACTTTTTGCTGATGTCCTGAGGAATAATCACAAACGCTTCCAGACTCTTTCTTTCTCTCAAAGAGAGCGTCGCCAGGCCTGACAAGGTCTCATTCTCAATATGGTATATATGGTAATTAGGATGTATATTGCCATCAGCACCATGGGACCCCAGGAGAACATGAGCTGAAGATTTTGCTTGTCTGCCCTTACTGAAGGCATGTGAGAGTCTCATGAATATTTTTGAAGCAGGTTAAATACTTGCCATTGCAAATCTATAGAGGCCCTAATGAAAGCAATCCTCTGAGCAGGAGTGAAGGAGGATTTCTCCTTCCTTACAAGAAGACCCAAGGAGTTCTGGAATAATTTTGTTAAGCAGTAGGTAATGCTTGTGGGGTGAGATCTTGCTGTGAAGTCGGGGAGGCGAGGTTCCCGATTTTCATTCAGCTGCAGGCTGGTGCCTGGTGTGTGTCTGGGGGCAGTGGGAGAGCCAGGTGGATCCGTGGGATGGCAGCGATACACTCCGATATGGAAATTGAGACACTTCCCAGGAGCATGTTTGCTGATTACAGAGAAGCAAACAGCTTGATGTTGTGGAGGCTGGGAGAAGGTGGAATCCCATTCTTCTGTCATTTATGATTTTTGTTATAATTGTCCTTCTTTAGAAGTACGATGTTAAATGAGCAGCTGTCATTGCCCAGCTGATGGTCACGCATGACCCTGCTGGGAGGTGGGGAAGCAGTAGAACTGAGGCAGTGTCACCCTCTTGATTCCTCTAGACTGAGGTAGAGGAAACCTCCATGGCTTTCATGCAGAATGTCTCCTGGGATCCTCTTTAACCTGGCCAGGCAGCCAGGGAGTGTCTGAGTCCTCCAAGGGGAGGGCTGGGTAGAGATGCAGGTTGTGAAACGCAATGTGGTTGGGCCAACACTGGAGCTGGTAAGATGATGTGACATTACCGACTCAGAAACTGACTGCCAAAGTGCCTGATTCGATGTTCATCCTGCTGGGTGAGAAACAGCACCGCTGAGGAGCCAAGGGATTTATCGCAGGGCTCGGTGGCAACACTGGGAGCAAGCAGGTATCAGCTGAGGAACCTGCTGTCTGCCTGCAGAGCCTGGCAGCAAGCAAGCTGCGGTTCTGCAGAGCCTGTATTTGGCCACTGTGTCTTTTGGCTGCTGGAAATGGCCAGGAATTTTCTTTTGCTGCTGAGCCAGTGCTACATCAGTGATCTGGACCACGTGTTGATCGGTTTCCTTGAGCTCATGCTGCCATTCACACAGCTTGTGCTGCTGGGTCTCCCTTTCCACAGTTTGGCCACATCTTGAATCAAACTGAGCAAAGGAGTGCTGAGATGCACAGGCGGGAGCAGCAGTCCTCCTCTTGCACCTGTGGTGCCCTGGTTGGGGATGGAGATATTGCAGGAGAGGAATCCTGCAGTTGGTGGTGGCTAAGAAGAGGTAGGTGTCTTTGGCAAGCAATGAGGTCTTTCTGTTCTTCAGGGGTGGATACATCAAAGTAGACTTCTGTGTTTTTAGAAGAAAACTCTCTGCTCTGACCTCAATAGAGGGAAGCTCACCCCAAACTCCTGCTCCTGTTGATGTGCTTGGTTCTGACTTGGAGCCAGGCAGGACCTTTTCTGCAAGCTCCCGCACAGAAGAGGCCTGTTGCTGTGAACTCTTGCATAGTAATTAGAGGAAACAACTTTGGGCTCCCACCACTGGTTATGCAACAGGGCTGGATCTGGCCGCCGTTTGTCGCCGCACGGCCCAATGCCACCAAGCTGGTGCCTCTTTCCAGAAACCCCTCCTTCACCTCTGTCTCCCTCCTGGGGAGCCTCTGTGCAGGCTGCAGGAGGCAGCAAACAGGAACTTCTGCCCCACAATTGGCTCCCAGGTAAATCCCGTCTGGACCTACTGGGGAAAATTGTAACCCCTCGGTAGAAAGGATCCAAGTTTCCAAGGCAACTACCCTCTAACCCTATTTTGAACGCTGCCTTGTTCCCATAGAAAGTTGCCCGTTAGTCTCGTCAGCAGCTGCCGCAGAGCACAGCACCTCCAGAGGAGCTGTCCTCTGCGGAGCTCTTTATTCCCGTAATGAGCAGCCAGGGGGGCGGCGGCATGTGCAGCTTGGCGCTGCTGGCCCCCAGCCGTGCTCGGGCAGGGCACCGCACAGCCCAGGAGATGCTTTGGAGTGAGCCGGGGTGCTTCTGCCTCTGCCTTCCCGGGGAGAAGGAGGTGCCTGGGGCTCCCCGGAGGTGCAAGGAGTTGGGGGCTGGAGTGCAGATGGGGCTGCTTGGACGTTTTTTGGCGAGCTGGAGGGTGACAAGTGAAGAAAAAGGACACAGCGTTTTATTTAATTAGAAAAACCAAACTCCCTAAAACTAGCCTCCGAAGGGCCTCCGTTGTCATCAGCTTCACAAAGAGCTGTGACAAATGAAAGGAACTGAGCAGAGAAAAGGCTGCTTTCTCTTTGTGTCTCTTTCCCAGCTTCTGTTTGCTTTGCTGTCTCCCTTGCTCCCATTGATCAGGCATGTGGAAACATTCCTCCTCCTGCGCTCCCATTGTGGCCGCCCGGTTGCCAGGCTGCCGTTGGCTTGAATAACTTCACTAAGCCAGGCCTCTCCAAAACCATGCCATCCGGCATGCTGGACGCGGGGCCAGACGCTGCCCTCCCATCCTCCTCCTTCCCTCCCCCTCCCAGCACAGGGGTGCAGTGAAAAAATGCCTGAAAGAACAAGGGAGGCAGCACGGAGCTCAGCCGGCCTGGGAAGGGAAGAGGTGCGAGCTGACCCTATGAAAACAGGCTGCAGGGAGGGGAAAATGGCCTGCCTGGGTCGCTGTGTTAAAAGGAAGGTGGGTGGTGTGGTAAGGGTTATTAGCACAGAGTTTTTGAGCAAAGAGACGCAGAGTCACTTCCAGGCCAATAGGCCTGTGGGGAAAACCAGGAAAGTGCATCAGGAAGGTGCAGGTGGCAGCTCTGATGCAGAGCTGTGCTCCCTGGGCTTACCTCTGAGATTACCCTGGGGATAGCCCTGGTGCTGAATGTGCTGGACTTCTGCTTAAGTCAGCACATGAGGGTCTTGCACTGTCACTAGCTCCAGACCAAACTCAAGTCTCATCTCATGCAGCTCCACTGCCTATGGTCATTATTATTATTGGTGCAAATCTGACTTATTATTCTTAATGCTATGTTTCTATCAGTGAAACTACAATAAGCAATTTGTACTTTCAGATGTGCTTATTGACTCAAAGCAGCCAGGGCTCCATCCACAGCTGGTGCAAGGCAGCCCATCAGCTTACAGCATCGCTGCCAATTTAGTCTTCACCTCACCTAGTTGTGGCCCTGCACTCAGGATGGGTGGCACAGTGTGACCGTGGGCTGTGCCTGCTGGCAGATGGGGGCTCCCCCCAGTGCTGGGTGGCCCCAGGTCTGTCTGCAGGGGTGGCACCGTTGTCCCTGTCCCCAGCAGCACAGGTGAAGCTGTAGGGCAGCTGGAGCTGATGCAAACGAGGTTGGGTTTGTTCTGCAGAGAGGTCCCAGGTTTGTACTGGGCTTGTACTGGTTTGAAGGGCAGGGACTGCTGAGCTCAGGTGATTAACATAACAATCCTGGGGCTCTGCCTTCATCCTGCTGCTAAAGCCTGGTTTGCTCAATCCAATTTCCAGCCTCTGCCCTTTCTTTAGCAAGCTAATTACGTCGGCAGGACAGTGGAAATGACCTTCTTAAAGCCACAGTGCCCCTCGTCTTCTTACTTGCGTGTCAAAACATAGGAGATGGAGCAGTGATATCATTCAGAGAAATAACATGTTTAGATACAATGGGCAAAGTGCTCAGTGTGCTCCCAGAAGTTTACAGTGGTAACTTGCATGCTGTTGGTCGATATCAGCCATGTATGTTTGTAAAGATCCTTCCGAGCAAGGCACAATGCTGGTGGGGCCCAGAGGTGTGGTGTGGTGGTAGTTTAAGACATGGTAAGTATGTGGTATTACACCAACAGATGTGCAAAGCGTTACCATCTTGCACAGAAACCTGTGAGGGCACTGGACTGGAAAGCTTCTGCTGCACTGGTTTCTCTCATTAGTCATCCTAGCCTCATTCTGTCTCTGTAATACGTAGCACCCTGCTCTCGTGCTGCTTTCTGCCTCTCCCTGGACTAGCTGGGATGTGACTTTTGGGCCCAGAGCAATTGTGCATGTTCTGAGGTCCAGTCCTACAGCAGTTGCAGCCCTGCATGGGCTGGGGCTGAAGCCGGCGTTGGGAGCCTGCCAGGGGCTGCAAACACAAGCAAAAAGCTACGGTCCGTCTCTGTGCAAGTTGCAGGAAACTTTTGGTCTGTGTGCACGATGCTGGCGTGAGCAGCCACAGACCAAGGGGTAGGTGCTCCCAAAGCCCCTGCAAAGGCTTACCTGACTGCTGGAGCAGAAACAGATGATTTCCAAGGGGAGTAGAGCATGTTGCTCTGCTAGAGTTCTGATCTGATTTGTAAAGACTTTTGCTGGAGTGATCTTCATTTTTATAGTATGAAACTGTCAACTGTCTTACAAATCCTTCATGAAGGAAGTCGGAGTTTGTACCTGACCAGTGGCTTGGTGCAAGATGTATCTGTTGTGGTCCTGTTGAAACTGGCAGTGTTCTTTTGTTAAGGCTGAATATTGTCTTTGTGTGATATTGGTTCTTGCAAATAAAGAGTCAGTCTTCTAGTTCCAAGAGCTCCTGAGAGGTGAAGCTGGTCTAACTGAGGGAGCAGCCATAGCTAGGCTCCTCCTAGAGCTGAAAGGATGGCTCCTGCTTTGAAAGAAGGGAGTGTGGTGAGCATCTTGAGGTTTAATGTAACAAAACAGGCTGGGAATAAAATTAACTAGATAGCTGATACAGATGTGTCAGTCACACTTTGCCCCAAAGCCACTGCTGATTGCTGAGATACCAGTTCCATCAGGCATTGAGAAGAGGTAGGAAAACAATTTTCAGTTCATGGCAGTCTTAAAGAGACCTGCTGCATACAGCAGATTTGATGCTGTAATAGCTGACACTGTTTGTGACAGACGAACATGGACCTTGTGTAGTGAAGCACTTCAGAAGTGCCTGCTGTTGCATACCAAGAGCCTGTGGAAATGGTACCTGCTAGGAAAGGTGTTGTAAGAGGATCTCTGCTACCAATGGCATCTATAGAAAGCTGTAAGATGATAGCAAGATTTTGAGCATCATGGAAGATTTTAGAAAGTATAAAGTTATTTTTTCCAAAGGCACGAATGGCACTTGGTGGTCTGGTTCTGCTCTGAGCTACAAAACGGGGCTTCTGGGAAACAAGGAGATACTGGGAAAACTGATAGTCCTGTGCTGAAGGATAAAGATAAACTGAATGTGTCTGAAAGAGAGGGAAACAATCACAGGAGAGACTGTTACTAGAAAACTGTTGGGAGGGAGAGCAAATACATCCAGTGCAACAAGGATAGAACAAATCTTGGAGGCTAACTTGGAGGCATGACCTTGCCCATCCTTAACATGACAACCTTCTCTTAGGCTTCTTTACTGGAAGATGACCACAGGAGTTCTAGCGTAGCACACAGGCCTACAGGAAACAGTCCAGTGACTTCGTCCTCTACAGGGCACTGGGGCTTTTTGAGAAGGCAGGAATTACATTTAGAATTGTGCACAAGAACATGGACTTACCAAACATTCCTGTTGATGATGAGGAGCAGCTGGGTGCTCCCAGCAGGTTGGGTACTGTTTGAAATGATTAACAAAAACATGCAAGGTGGAAACAAGAAATTAAATCTGTGTGTAACATGCGTGCTATCTGGAGTGCGGGTGCATCTGTGAGAGGAGGCAAAGGGAAGTGCACAAGAAACACTGCTTAGAGAAAAATTGTGTCTCTAATATTATTTGGGGGGGTTTTGTTCATTTTTCCTGCACGAGCCCTCCAGGGGAGGCTGCTTTGTTGGTGGAAAGTCCTGCTGCTCCTGTAGGACAGGGCTGTTGTGGGTTGGCGCTGGTCAAGCAGTGACAGTAAGCGGCATGGTGAAGTCAGAGTGTGGACTATGCACAATTAAAACCAAGGCGATGTATTGTTAGTTCTTCTCCACGTGTGGATGAGCACTCTGTGTGCTGGTGCCAGGCACTGTCACATCCCACTGCTCACGAATGCCTTCACCAGGTGGAGACCCCGTCTGCTGTAAGTTGGAGTTAAGGACCAAATGAGACAGTTCTGTGTCACTCTGAAGTGATGCTTAGGCTCATGTTTCAGGGACAGAGTCTGGAAAATGGGATCCTATGACTTTTTCAATGAGTGAATTCACTCGTCTTTTTTGCCCTGAAATACATGAATAACCCACATGTATGTGAGAGCTGCCCCTCTGGGTCAGACAGCTGGGTCAGACAGTCTCCTGAGGAGAGGCCACTATGGGAATGTTGTTTTCAGCATCCCATAATGTACTGAAGCCTGGGAGCTCCTGTTGGAGTCCATGAAGTAATTAGTTGCAGTGTCCCTGTTTTGGAGGAGATTAGTGCCGTGGCTAAGTCTGCAATCGGAGACTGTGCAGTCTAATTTTGTAATGGAGAGTTCGAGTAAACAGTAAGCTGTGCTTCCTGAATAGCAGATATTCTGTGTATGGCTTTGTACAGGGTAAATGGTCTGTCTTAAATATAGAAGCAGCATTCTTCTGTCAGGATCTCTAGAAGAAAAAGCGTTAGGGTTAATGCTTGCAAGCGGTGTGTTTGGTACGTCGTTCACTTCCATATCTCAATTCCAGTGTAATAGGTAAAGCAAGATTAACTCATTTTCCTATGGTGTATTGGGCCGATGGGAATTGTTATACATTTGAGATGTCACCCTGTGGCAGTCGTTTGTTGGGGTCTGGCCTGCAGGTACCTACGGTCTCATAGAGCAGGCAGCGTGCCACAGCTCCTACAGTGCTGACTGTGAAATCTCCTTAGCTCCCGATTACTCCCTTTCTCTTTCACTCACAAGGACCTTGATTCAGCTACTTCTGCAGCAGGCTCCTAGTGACAAAACTTCTGTCTGAAACGTGCTGTGTCTGGCAAAAACAAGTGGCAGCTCTTACGAGGTCCTCCCAGACAGGTTTCTCTTGCTGCTGTCGTTCTGTGCACACGCTCAGTCCTGTGCCTATCCCGGGATTTTCTTCCTTCCTCACGATGAGTGACTGACTTCTGAGCGCAGACTCGCAGAGCCAAGATGGAGGATCTCCAGGGGAAGTTTCAAGTGTTCAATAAAAGAAGGAATGCAGGCAGAAAAGAAAGCCATGATTCAAATGGCATCATTCTCTTTCCTTCATCCCTTGGAGGTTCTCCTGCCTTCCCTGCCTGTGTGTGACCTCCCTCCTCTCCCAGCCAGCCTTTCTTTTTTCAGCCTTCGTCCTGCCCCTCACCCTCCTCGTTCATTGATCTCCCTTTAGGCTTTATTAGTGACTCCCCCTCCCACCCTTTCTCTCCTTCAGTTTTTCTGATTCTCTAGCATAAGACAATTGAATGGGGCCAGACTCCTAAGCTGAAGCTGGGGGTGTGGAGTGAGAGGGAAGAGGCGTTAAGATTTAATGATATTGCCTCTTTAAGGAATCCCTAATTCCTAACACCCGTCTCCTCCCCCACCTGAGAACCAATTAAAACTCAATGAATTCAAGTGGAGGCTTTTGTGCATCACATGTGCTTGACTAACAAAGCTTTCTCCATGCTGGAATAAAAGCTTCTATTCAGCAGTCGGTTTGTTCTAATTCAAATCACTTCCACTCCAGCATCCTCTCCCTCCTTGCTGCTCCTGAGTTCCCAGGCCAGGCTGGGCTGCTGCCTGCACACCCTGCCCAGAGCGCCGTGCTGCACCTTGCAGAGCCCTGCCTCGGTGGCAGAGGGTAGGAGGTGACCTCTCTGTGGTGAACCAGGTACCCTGTGGTGCTCGTGGCCCCATCCCTGGCAGCCTGCTGGGCTGCGGGCTGAGCCGGCGTCGTGCACTGCTGCACAGCAGCTCCAGCACTGGGAGCTGCTTCTGAAGGGGACTCTTCTCTGCCCTTGGGAAGCAGCTCATTTGTGCAGTCCTCTGTGTGTGGACAGAAAGCTTCCTTATCTATAGACAGAGTTCAGCCTTCCTTGACACCAGTGAAAGCTCTCTCCTTTCTTCTTTGCTACAGGGGCTATGTGGATGTGGTGACACCTGAAGTGAAAGGGGAGTCTGAAAGCGCATGCAGTCTAAGAGAGTCTGAGTAGCTTCTACTTGCACTTTCAGCAGCCTCAGTCTATAAATTGCACTACCTGGGAACCTGAGGATAATTTCCATCCTCGAGTATGCCTTGAAAATAAGAAGGGGGCTTGAACAGGGTTGCCTGGGAGATAACATACATTTCATGCTATTCAACAATTCAAAAACCTCACTTGAAAACTTTGCAACCGCAGACCTGTTTTTTGGGTGATTTTATGTAGGGAGGCAATTACCTGCCCAGATGTCAGTCAGGTGATCTTCACAGTGTAAAACGTTGTTCAGAGCTTCCGCGTGTCCTCACTGATCGCAGTGTTAGCTGAGCTGTTCACAGAGCGGTACAAATGGCATTAACTGGGCTATCTGTTCTCTGTTCCTGCAGTCTTCTATTTGTAGAGACGTTTGGATTTTTTTTTTCTCTTGTGAGAAATCTCTGGTAGAAGCAGGTTGAGTGCTTTGCTCTAAAGGCAATGAGGTTTTTACTCCCTCTAATCTCTCCTGGGAGCGAGCTCCAGCACTGAGGGCCAGCTGCCAAGAAAGCTATCTGCTCTGCTCCAGAGCCTCGTGCTGGTACACAGCAGTTGCACTGCTCCTGAAAATCGTGTCGGGGAGTCATGAAGAAGAGGCCTCTTGGGTAGCTGGGTCCCGCAGAGAGTTCTGGCAATTCAGATGGGCTCTTGGAAGCTGTGTTGGTATTTACAGAGGAATCAGTAGTGAGAGCAGAGATTGGGTTTATGTGTAGCTGGGGAGCTGTGGTGTTTGGCAACTGGGGTATTGCATTTTGAACTCATCTGAAAGTCTGCAGGGCTGGTAATTCTTTCTACTGCAATGCTTTGCAGCTGTCAAGCATGGCAGTGAACAAGCATTAACACATATCAGGGTGTGCTGCTGTCTTGTAGTCAACTGCTATCAAAGAGAGACTGGAGCATGGCTGTTTGAACATCCCCTAGCAGCCCCCTTCTCCCCATAGCTGCGGTCTCCCACATTTGATCTCCAGTCCCAGTGGTGGCCAGCAGCTGGAACTGAAGAGATGTCAGTGTTCCCAAAGAGGGCATTTTGTTCTACTCTTCTCTCTGTGTTTCCATGATTTGGTCGTTGTAACCCGCTGTCAAAGCATTTTACTTTTTAGGAAATCTACTTTTTTTTTAATCTAGCTTTTTTTTCTTGCAAGCTGACCTCTTGTCAGGGTGATGTGCAAAGTCTGTGCTCAGGGTGGGCTGTCTTTGGCAAACACAGTCCTGTGTCCACATAAATGCAGAAAGGGGGACTCTGAAAACACGTGAAATGCACTGGTCTCTCAGACTGACCCACGAATGGTAAAGAACGCTTCGTTACATGGCAAGCTCATTTCAGGTAGTGCTTTGTGGCATCGTGACAGTGTAATCTCTGTCCGTGAATGTGGAGAGGGGGAAGAAGATCAGATCCAAATCTGTTGATTTGAAAAAAATACTTCATTCCCTCTCAGTTAGAGTGCTTAAAGTTAAAAAGCATTTCCCTTTACAGCTTGCAGGTTATTTTCTGCAGCATGTTCTCTCTGAAGAGCTCAAAGCAGTTCTTGAGGTAGGGAAGAAAAATCCCAGATTTCAAGTAAAGAAACAGAATTTCGTGCCCCCGAATCACTTAGCTAACCTGTGAGAAGAGGCAGGAGCAGCATGAGCGCTTCATGAGCTGTACTGAGATCAGTCCTCTTTCTCAAGCCTCTTACTGTGTGCAGTAAACTCTCTAAGGTGAGAGGCTGACGGTGCCATTGTGCCAGACTGGGGACTGGCACAGCCTAGTTGGTCCCTAGATGCTTTTGTAATAAACATGCTTAATTGAAGGGAACAGGAGATGTGAGCTCATGTGGCTGATGGGCAGAACAGCCCCTTCCTTAGTGATGCAGTTCAGCAAGCCCTCCTTGTGTTCTGCACTGACCTTCATCTCTGGGGCTCTGCACTTCATTGCTGTTTCTTGTTAATGAAGCGAGTTTGATGGTCTCAGACCCTTCCTTGCTAGTAAATGGTTTCTACTTCAAAACAAAGTGCGGTTAGTTGGGCAGGAGAGTCCCTGGTCTGACCTAAAACTAAATTACAGCTGACCCTGAGACACTGAGGCCCCTCCAGGTCAGGGACAAGGGCATTGTCAGGACACTGAGAGCTTGCACTGTAATTAGCAGCAAAGGTATCAAATACCTCTGTTTGCAGCATTCCTGCCCTTAAAGCAACACAAGCATAAAATCCCCAAATTTCTCCTATTGCAGCCTCACTGGAAAAAAAAATAAAAAGGAAGTAGGGCTGAACAAACTTCCATTGATTGGCTTCTTCTCTGTTCGGCAGTAAATCTCCCCATCTTGAGTCGAGCCCCACAACCTCTTGTTCCCAGCATCTGGGAATGGATTTACCAGACCTTGCGTTTCTTGCAAGGCTCCAGAATGACCAACAAACGTGAGCACGTTTTGTCTGCCTGGCAGCAGTGTTTAAGAGGAGCTTTCCCACTTGAAAAATCTGCTTGGCTCTAGAGCTGCTTTCCCAGCAAACGTCTCTTCTGTCCCCAGCTTTCTCCAAACACCAGCAAGGGTTCTTTTAGGTTCACTCTCTACAATGTGTTTTGGTTTAAATACGCTTTATAAGATGTAACAGGAATATGATAACTTCTGAGGTAGGAAAATATTTGTGCTAGCTTTCCTGGTGCCTAGCAGTGTGCTGCTGAGCAGAGAGCAGGGTGCTGTTGCAGCTAAAAACACGAGGTATGGATTATCTGAGTGTCATGCTTTCCACCCCAACAAGTTTGCCACTCTGTGTAAGGACATACAGATTGTGGGCATGCACCTTGGGATGCTGCATTTTGCAGAAATGTGAGCCTTAGCTCCCACAGGCCTTGTCTGGAGGTAAGAATGTTCACGGCACCTCCAGCTTTTTGACTGGAATGTTCAGAAACAGCAGGGCATTTTGGAAAAAAAAAGTTTTGCTGCCTCACTGTTTCCATCCTTCCCACGTAGGCGGCTCCCAAACCCCATGGGTGTCTGAAGCAGCAAACTTGGTGATCTCCAGAGGGGTAATGCTGGAGCAGGGCAGGTCACACAAAACAGGGCTTCCAAAAACACCCATGTAATCAGATTACAAGTCCAGTGAGTCAAGATTTCACAAGCCTGAGTATGATCTCGCTCTTTCCAGACTAATCATGAGGTTCCTCTCTTCTGAAGCCTCTGGAGCTGCCCTGCTCATTCCTGCAAACAGGAGCGCAAGGATCTGTGATCAATCTGCAGTGCCACAAGTAGACCATAGAGTGGTGTGAGTTGGGAGGGACCTTTAAAGGCCACTGGTCCAACTCCCCTGCAATGCACAGGGACACCTACAGCTTACAGGTGCTCAGAGCCCCGTCCAGCTGATCTTGAATGCCTCCAAGGAGGGGACATGGAGTTAAAAAAAAAAAATTACAAACATTCAATTACTTTTTTTCCTGTGACCCTTAAGATTTGATCCTGGAGGGCTGCGTTTTGATACATGTATCTGACACACTGGGAATTGTAGAGGTTACAGTTTCATTCCTACTTCTAGTGAAGGGATGGCTCCAATATGTATTGCCTACCTCCATTGTGAGAGAGCTGCTCCTCCACATGCCCCCATTTTTGGCAGTGTCTCCACGTTGCTCATGTCCCAGCTCTGTGCTGAGCAGTGTCCTGGATGGCTGTTTGGGTCCCTTGTGGTTGTGGTGGCTTGGCCACCTACCAGCTGGGCGCTCTGGGTTGGCGAATGGCTGCTCGTTCTGGAGGGGAGAAGGCTCGATGCCTCAGTTTCCTTCAGCTCGTGGATCGCTTGGGTGTGAGGTGGGTGCTGGAGGTCTGTGTGCAGCAAAAAAAGAAAGCGGCATAAGGACCTGAACGCAGCAAAGTCAGCCTTGAGGGAAATCCGGAGCAGGCAAAGGCGTGAAAAGATAAATGCTTAAAGGCTGTGAAAATTGAGCAGAAGATACAAGGGCAAGAACAGACAAGCAGCAGCAGGAGCAAAGTATTTCCCACTAGGTTATGAGTGATGCAGAATCAGGGCTTGTCTTCAGTTAGAGGTCAGCTCGCTGGTCTGTGGGCAGGGAGGAATCGCTGTGTATTCAGACCAAGGAACAGATTTTGAGCTGCTTTCAGTTCTAAACTTAATTGAAACCTGGTCGAGGTTGCTGTGACTGGAGTCTCAAGCAACAGTCCTCTTGTTTCGCATTCCCTAGACTGAATGGCTCAGCAGCCTGAGAGAAGATGATGTGCCCCAGGGAACAAGTCAAACCCTCCTTCTCCAGGAGATACCGCTCCTGGCCCCAGAGCTTCTGTGCTGAGCGCACTGCTTTGGACAGCCAGGAGTTCTTCTGTGTACTGCACCCACTGGGTGAGTTGGAGCCTTGCTTGGTGAGGTGGCGGTTGAATATTCTTCAACAGCAAACAGGAGAATGACATGGAGGTCTCCAGGTGCACCTGGACCTTGTAGTCTGGCTCAGCAGAGGCAGCTCAGGCAGGAGTGACATGCAGATAAGCTGCTTCTGCAGGCTGAAGATGGAGCTTTGCCTGGGAAGACGCTGTTGTCCGTCTTGATTAGGGCATGATGCCTGATGTAAGTCACGTGACAAGCACAAACAAAATACCTTGACAAAACCTTGAGGAACCAGGACAGGCTGAGCTGCTTAAGGAGATTTGCAGTGTGTATTTCTGTCCTGTGCACTCGCCTTGGGCTGAACCTTTCCTGTCTCAGGAGCTCCAGCACGTACCTTGGATTTTGAAGAAGCTTTTTCCTGTTCATTCCCCAAATGATCTGTAAACCTTCTCAATTTTGTGCTCTTAAGTTTAACAGTGTAGTCCCGGTTGCTTTACACCACCAAGGTACCAGAATGCTATAAAGGTGTCTTCTGGGAAGTGCTGTTGGGATTTGTGGAGCAAAGGTCCCATCAAATTAGATTAGAAAATAAGTCCTGAAGAAATGGGAGAGTTAAGAGCTGGTGTGAGTGTTACAGCAGAGGTGGGAAACTGATTGTGTCTTGAAAGAGGGGGGAAGGAGAAACAGCTTCTGCTTGCTCGGCTCCTGTTCACCTGTTGGGCCAAAAGTTCTCTGCCTGCTCCTGTCAATGCCTATTCCTTCTGGTGCTGCTCTGGGGCAGTGCCAGGACCAGATTTCTGCCTCCTGCAAGCGTCTGGCCACCCAGCTGTCCTTCCCGCAGCCCTGTTCTCCCCTTGCTCCCCTTTTCCCTAGGACTCGCTATCTCTAAGGTGGATTTTAGAGGTTCTTGACCTAACAAGGTGAAGGAATAATAGAAACTGAGTATTGAAAGCACTGCTGAGAGCGCTACCTCTTAGCCACAGGCAAGGGCAAAGTATAACCTGATCAGCAAACCAATGCTTGCTTAATTTGTTCTTAAAAATCTTCATGGATGGGGATTCCTCAGCCGGCCTCTTCCATCTTCAGCCATCACCACAGTTGCTGAGTTTCTCTGAATATCTAACCTTGATGTCTGTCTCTGCCAGCTGAGCTGACTGTCCTATCCTGGATGAGCACAATCAGTGTCCTTTTCAGAACAGTCTGACAGATCTGGTGGATTTCTGCTGCACGTGTCCTCACCTCTTTTCTCTGACAGTGGGGAAATGGATTCTTCTGTGTCACCACCCCACCGTGAGCTCCCTGGTGAAGAAGGGAAGAGCGGGAGGCGAGTTCCTGCTGCTGGGGTGGGAAGAGCCTGGTGGCAGCGGGCTGACGATCCAGGAAGGCCACCTGTGTGTGGGATGCTTAGTGAGGGCTGGGCAGAGGCTAAGCAGGAGCTGGGATGGAGCAGAAAGCAGTGGCTGATGAAAGTCTGTGACAAATGGTAACGAAGAGATGAGGGGGGAAGTGGAGAGGAGAGAGAGGTCCTATTTTTCAAATCTGCTGTTTGTTTTGAGGCGAGGTTAATGGGAAGTGGAGATATTGCTAGCCCACCTTTGGAGAGGAGAACCCCTTCTGAGGAGAGCTGGTACCTGCGCAGGGGCAGGCTGTGCGGAGCTGGGCACCCGCACTTGGGGCAGTGTTTCCTCCCTCTTTGCTGTATGGCTGTAGGTAGGAGCTGCTGGAGCTTGTGGAGAGGGAGAGCAGCACGAAGGACTGATTTTTATTTTTATTTTTATTTTTTTTCCCCTGCCATCAGCAATTGGAAGCCTGCTGTCCTTCACAGACCTCTTCTGCTGTTTTATGCTGAATCCCTTTTCACCAAGCTGAAAGTTACTTTTTCTTCTTCTCTCCGAGAGAGCAAAATGATATTTTACTTGTTTTTCATTCCATGCAGGGTTCTTTCCCTTCTTGTTTCTGAGGTTCCAATCTCTCATGCTGCTCCATGGTAATTTGGTGGTCTCCTCTCTTCTACCTCACTCCTTTCTTTGTTATTCCTCTTGTAGGTGAATAAGGAGTAAATAAAGACATGTATGCTCCTTGCGTGCAGCCCAGTTCCTCTCTTCTTTCCCACCCTGTTATTTGATGCTCTGCACCATGTATCCCATTTTCCCATCACAACCCTTGTTCCATGAGGTTTCCTACACAGCAAAGAGCTCCTCAGTGCTTTTGCAGCCATTCTCCTCTCGCTGCCCGTGTCGTCCTGCCCACAGCCAGAGCAAAGCCTCAACACTCCGATTTCAGTAGCTGCTCTCCCTGGCTGTGCCTGCTGCCTCCCCAGCCCCGTGCCCTCGAGGCAGGCAGTGGCTGAGCGGTTCCCTTAGAGGTGGCTGCCTGTGCGTGGGGCGGTTTTACCCTCAGCCTTCCCAGGGGTCAGCATCACTTCCCCAGCACACAGGAGTGTGACCGGAAGCTGCTGCCAGAGCCTGGCATTGCCCCCGGGCTGCCTGGAGCTGCACTTAATGTCTTCCAGGTTTGCTTGTTCAGCGTCGGAACATGAATAGGACAGGAGTGATTTGGATTCCAG
Source organism: Pavo muticus (assembly GCA_016647715.1). NCBI lineage: Eukaryota > Metazoa > Chordata > Aves > Galliformes > Phasianidae > Pavo > Pavo muticus. Next base: position 990,265 of record JACDJE010000164.1, on the reverse strand, counting down.
TTCAAGTTTGTTTATTAACTGTCCAAACTGAAAAACAAAACTTCTCTGAGTACCCCCTGGCCAGAATCCGCCGGCCCCAGGGCAGCCGAGCCTCCAGGACTTGGTCTCTCTGTCACTCTTGTATGATGGGGGAGCAAAGGAGGCCCTGCCGCCCTGCCCCTCCCCTAACCTCCACTTCTGGGAACCTCCCTCTCCCCATGAATAACTGCAGTGTCTGCCACTGGTGCTGGGCAGCACTTTGCCAATCATCGTCCCCAGCAGGAAGTGGACATGATTTTGATAGTGTCACTCTACCACACACGAGATGCTGAATAGCAACAAGAAAACTGAGCAGTTTTGTTAATCTCGCTGGTGTTTGGCAACCTCTCAGCAGCAGCCACAGAGGCACTACAGCTGTCTGTCTGCAGCCCCAGGAATACAATGCTGCATTATTTTATATTTGGAGATCATCTTTCCAATCATAAGGTCTGGAATGTTTTATATATTTACTTCTCTGTGAGGAAAGCTTCCTACTGTCACTAATCAACAGATTTTTCGGGCTTGTGTGTTACAGAGATAAATGCACTGATACTTCCAAAGGGCTTTGGGGTCCTGAGGTGGAAACGCAAAATCTGCCTGTGTTTTGGAAAGGGCCTTGGAGTAAGTTACGTGGTACGGTGTGCCGTCACTGCCAGGGATGCAGCTCCAACCACATCCTCCATCCAGCCCTCCTGAAGATTGCTTTTTCCTCTTATGTTACAGATGGTAGCTCACTTTGATCCTGTTCTCTCTTCCCCAATATTATCTTGGTGGAAAAGAAGAGAATAAAATAATAAACATAATGCAGAAGATATATATATATATGCATATATATATAGTGAAGTGTTTTAATGCTGCCTCTGAGTGCTCTGCATTATCTGTTATGTATAATACACTTAAAATTATAACAGTCTGCTGGGAGTAAACCAAAGGATGTTGTCCTTCTGTATGCCCAGCACTGATCTCTTGCTTCTTTTCTCCTTTCTGGAGTTTAATTAGCATTGCTACTCTGCCTAAGTTGGGCAGTCAGTGGAGCATGAAAGCCCGTGCCAGGTGACTTGCAAAACATTAGTTCCCAATTGGAGTATTTGCCATCCAACTCCGAGCAGGTGCCAGGAGGCAGCACAGCAGCAGTGAGCTTGGGCAGCGTGGCAGGAGCAGCAGTGGCTTTCTGGTGGCCCAGAACTCACAGGCTGTGCAAGGGGAGGTGACTGCGATGCTGCTGTGCTGCAACCATGGCTGAGGTACAGCTCAGTCCCTGGGGTGGCCACCGAGTGTCTGGTTGTGAGCTCACCCTGTGCCAGCTGTGGGGCCAGGAGATGAGATAGCACCACTGACTTCAGCTCAGGAAACAGAGTGGGTGAATGGTGGTTTGGCAGAGCTAGTGGGTGGATGAATTCAGCTCTCTCTGTTGCAGCCACAGCCTTTGGGATGAGCCTAGGTAATGAAAAATACTATTGTGGGGTGCTATTAAAACAAAGGTGTCCTGATTCATCTCCAGGAGGGAGGTGAGGTGTATTGGCACAGGGAAAAGCGGTCATTAAAGAAGGGGAAGAATGGTCAGGTGAGGCTGGTGCTGACCTACAGCTGTTTGGCACCTCGCACCGTGGGGAAGGCTCATATGGAGCAGGAACGGCCTGTCAGCCTGCAATGCCCCTGTCCTGAGAGATGCTTTGTGTGCTGCTGTGTTCTGATGTGTCACCAATGCTAATAAGTGCCCTTTCTCAGGGCAATGCGCTGTGCAGGCAGGGCAGAGAGGCTCCAGTTCTCATCTGACACCCAGCATTTCATTTGTTCCTCACTGGGCTCCTCCACGCCAGCTTGCCCAAGCGCTGAGCAGAGCACAGGGCCCTCAGTACACGGGTGAACTTGCAAGAGGGCAGCGAGACGCCGGAGCTTGGCACAGCTCTGATGATTTGTACGAGCGAGGAACTGCTGGGTGGCGGGGGCCGCTCTGCTCCATCCGCGGAGAAGGGCTCAAGCTGGGCCGCGCAGAACCGCTGCTCCGGTGCTGCAAGCAGGGCCGTCCGGCCGCGGTGCGGGGTTCCGCCGGAGGAGCCGCCCGGGCGGGCAGCGCCGAGCTCCGGGCAGGAGCCCCGGGTGCGAGCTCTCCCCTCCCGCGCCCGCAGCCCCGCTGGGAGCCCGAGTCCGCGGGCAGCCTCCGCTCGGTGGCGGCCGTGGCCTCGAGAGCGCTCCGGGCGGGCAGGGCAGCCCCGGGGGCCGGGCCGGGCCCTCAGCCTGCCGGCTTTAACCCGCCCGCTGCCGGTGCCTCCTTCGCCGCCGGGAGCTCCGGAGCCGCCGCGGCGAACTCGAGCGGCCCGAGCCGGGCCTCGCCCCGC
>JACDJE010000164.1:973161-986983 GCA_016647715.1 Pavo muticus | reverse complement strand
CCGGGGGGCGGCGGGGCCGGGCGGGCCGGGACACCCACGGCGGGCGCTGTGCTTGCAGAGGGCCTGCGGGAGTACTTCAGCCAGTTCGGCGAGGTGAAAGAGTGCCTGGTGATGCGGGACCCGCTGACAAAGAGATCCAGGTGAGGAGGCCGGGCCCGCTCCTCCCTTCGCCCCCGCCGCGGCCCGGCCGCCACTTTAACCAACTTTCTCTCTTCTCTCCGCATCCCCTCTCCTGCCCGGGCTGTGGGGCTTAGGGGCTTCGGGTTCGTCACGTTCATGGACCAGGCTGGCGTCGACAAGGTTCTGGCCCAATCCAGACATGAACTGGACTCCAAGACGGTGAGATGACTTCTCTCATCTCAGGGGTGCGTTGGCCGGCGGAGCGGCTGCTCTCGGAGCAGCCATCGATTGCGGTGTTTGATTTCCAGTTAGAGGTTGTAAACTATCGATTACCGATAGAGATTGATCGGGCCCTTCTCCACCCCACTTATCAGCTGGTAACGGAGCTGCTGCCCACGCTCTGTGCTTGCTATTGACCGCTGACCCAACGTCCGGGCATTGATCTGCAGATCCCGGCGGTGGCCATCCTCCTCCCATTGATCGGAGGCCCCTCCGTGAGCCGGGATGCGCGGGCCCGGCTGTGCTGAGAGTGTTTGGGCCGAGGGTTGCTCCCTCCTGGCAGCCCCATTTCCCACAGCCCTACGGCCCGTGCTTTCCCCTTGGCACGGAGCATTCACTCCTCGCGCCCTGGTGCTTTCCCCAGGCGAAGTTTTTGTAACGGTTGCAGAGGTTCAAGACTTTATTGTCTCTTGAGCGTGGCCAGCGCCCGCCCATGTGGGCCACCAGCACTCTCTCCTGCTCTCGCTCTGCAGCCCCAGGGCCCCCGGCTGAGCTCTGCGGGAGATTTCAGTGGCGTATGGCACAGGGAGCTGAGCTGCAGCGCTCAGAGATGTACGGGCTCGATTTTGGGGGGTGAGGGTGAGGTGTCTGAGTGGGAGGTCCTTGCTCCATGGTTTTAGTGACTTCCCTTTTCCTGGATTCCTTTTCTGTGCTGCTGCCCTTGGGTGAAGGTGAGGGTAGGGATGGGGAGCGGTGGGGGCTGCGCGGGGTGCCGAGGTGCAGGGAGGTGTTCCCGTGCCAGGCACGGGCCGCACAGGAGTCCAAATGCTCAACTTTACTTCCAGCTTGGCTCGGGCATCCGTGCCTTTATTGTGGAAGAGCAGGACCCTCTTTCTGAGGGTTTACGGCATGGGTTGCAGTGAGATTTATGTCTGTTCCTGTTAAACTGCCTGGCTCGCTCCCTTTGATGTGCACAGGTCTTTCCTCCCCCTGGCAGCTCTGGGTTAAGCCTGTCCCAGCCCTCCTGGCCAAGCCTGGGTCCCCAGGACTCCCAAACCTCCTTCCAGCAGTGGTGTAAAGGGAGCTGTGCTCTTGGGGAGGGTTGTGGTGAAGTATTTTGAGGAGGACCCAGAGGTTTTCTTCCTTTTTTTTTTCTTTTTTTCTTCCTTCTTTCTCTTTCACTAGCCCATGTAAACACGGTATCAGATCAGCTAGTCCTGGTCAGTGTAGACCCTCTTGGAAAGGCAAGCGATGGAGGTCTGCAGCAGCAATCCTGCCGGCGCTATGGGCTGGGAGCACAGTGCCATCCGGAGGCTCCATTCTTCTCGCTGCCTCCTGCGCCATGCAGCTCCACGGCCCGCTGTGCGCCATGGGGCTGGGGAGGGACGGCAAGGGGACGGGCGCTGTGGGGAGCAGACGGCCCCGTGGCAGAGGGCACATGGGGACCGGCCATTGAAATTCCCAGCTGCATCTGCTCCACTCGCCTTCCTGGCATGGCAGAGAGAATGGGGCTGTTCCACAGGGCCCTTCCTTTGTTAGGAACTTTGATCCTCCTCCCCATCCTTTCTGTTCTTCACTTGGGTTGGCTGTCAGATGTTTTGGGGTGTTCTGCCCAGCGATTGCTGGGTGAGCGGTTGGTGCTGTGGTGCTGCGTGGAGCCTCCGTCCTCCTTTTGCCTGCTGAAAGGCTCTGCTGTGAGTCACGGGTTAAGTGACACAAACTCATCTGAATCCTAATTTAGGGTTTTATGAAACTATGCAGGAAAAGGCCCGGTGGCCCGAGAGGGCAGCCTTCTCTCCAGGCTTGGTGTCTCCTGGTAAACAGCATTTGATAGACAGTAGCTGCCCAACTTGTTGCTTCATTGTTTTCCAATTCTCCCTATCCTAACGAGCGCTGTTGGCCCGAATCTCCGGGGAAACCTTGTGCTTTTCAGACTTCTCTTTGTTTGTAAGCTAGATTGCAGCAGCCCGTGGGGTTATTTATGGAAATGCTTGATATGAGAATTGGCTTTGCAGTCTCAAGGTAAAAGATTTGCTTGACTTTGTAAAGCTGCAGCTGGCCGCTGCCTTGAGCTTCTTCTTTATGTGCTCTGGGAAGAGCGGGCTCCATGGTGCTGCTTCGCTGACTCGTTTCTTTGTTGCCATTCCTGAGTTTTTTTTCTGGGTTTGTTCTTTTGTGGAGGAGAGATGCACAGCTCTGGGGGCAGTGCTGGCAGATGGAGGCAGGGCAGCCGCAGGGGTGCGGTGGCCAAGCAGACCCAGCGGTGAGGTCTGGGGTTCCCTGTCCTGCCCTGCTGCAGGGTGCCCATACCGCCGGCTCTGTGCAGGATCTGCTCCATGTGCCATGTGTCAGAAGCCTGCTGCGCAAGCACCTGCGGCGTCAGGTACCCCACAGCATCAGTGGGATTCCTGTCCTTAGCACCTCGTGGGGTGAGGTGAATGCGGTTTGTGCTCAGGTGACTCGTGCTTGCCACAGCCTGACGTGGGGTTTGGTTTTTTTGAATGCAATCTGAACAGTTCTGAATGCTTTTGCTCTTAGCAGATTTCTATCTGGGTTTGTGAAAAGGATCTGTTACGTCAGTGGGTGACACTGAAACACAACTCCTCCGGGGCTGTTTGTTTGAACACCAGAAATTAGGAAAAAAGGTACCGGTGCTTTTGCTTTAATTAGACTCCAGCCGCCGAGGAGCGGTCCGGTTTTGGTAACTTGAGTCCGGCGCTGGGCTCGCTCCCTCCGCGTGTTCCCAGGGCTGCCCCTCAGCCGGGCGCCCGGCCTCCCCTACCTGCACAATGGCTGCTTGTGCAGAAGAATTCGTGCAATGACTGCCTGCTCCCTCCAGCCAGGAGGACGCGTTATCTCTGCCCAGTTGATCACACTCAGGGTAATGAGAAAATGAGGCTGAGCTTAGCATTGCTGAGTATGAAAGCATCTTCTTGGCAGGAGCTGAATGACACTGGCTGAGAAGTAAAAGACAGTAGATTATTGTTTTTGCTTATTATCTGCCATCAGCCTCCTGGTCTCCTGCCGTCCCCTGTCCTCAGAATTCGCCGTGGGTTTCTGTGCTGGCCAGGAAGCGGCAGGGCGTGTGTGTGTGCAGGAGGGGAGGGACAGCTCGGATGCCCCATGGAGGCACCCAGAGGGTACAGTAATCTGCTTGCGCTTGCAGCCTGGGGAGAGAAGTTTATTTTTGAGTTTATTTGTGCTCTTCATTTTTGCCTGTGTTTACTTACGTGCTGAGTTTATTTATGCTGTAGGCTGTGAGTCAGGATGGAGGTGGGGAAGGCTGGTGGAAGGGCCCGGGGAGGCTGAGCTGCAGGGCGGTGTGGACGAGCAGGAGGGCTGCAAAGCTGAACAAAGCAGTGAGAGGAGCTGAAGAAACACGGCTTCCTTTGGGCTGTTTGAACTGCTGGCGGGTGGGATGGTGCTCCGGGCTGCCCTCTCAGCTGCAGCCCGTCCAAGCACGGGGATGAGCCAGACCTGCCTTTACCACAGGTCTTAAGCTGATTTGTAGGTCTGGATCATCCCTTATGTGATGTAACTTTACGGGAGTTGCTGTAAAAATAGGCTATAAAGAAGGAGGAGCACAGGCTTCATGGATGTTTGGTGTGCAGCTGCGTGCCCAGCTTTGTGGTGCTGTGAGGCCGACGCGGGCACGCGCTCATCCATGCTGATTCCAGCACAACACGCGGCACCTGGACGGGGTGCGGAGCCCGGCGGCTTGGCCGGCAGCAGGTCTGTGCAGCAGCATAGCAAGCACAATGGAGGGCTCGGCCCGCAGAGGGGAGGCATGGCTTCATTGTGTGCGGTGTGGCCCGCAGGAGAGGGGCAGCACGCTGCCCTGTGGCCATGGCCCCTGCTCGTCTGCAGCGGCCGGCTTTGGATCCCCGTGTTTAATTGGTAGCATCCTGCCTGCTCTTTTATTTCTTCGTCCTCTGTTTTGGGGGTGAAACGTTGGGCTTTTTGCACGCTGCCTCTTTTCTACCCTGTTGTTAACCAGGTGAGCTCTGTGCTTGTAGATGGAATGAAGGGGGACGGAGAGCAAAAAGGCAAAAGAAAGCACTTTTAATATGACCCTGATGATGGAGGGCACCCGGGGGCAGGCCGAGCAGGAGGGTGCAGCCGAGCCTGTTAATCCCAGCACGTGATGGGCTCTCGGGAGCCGTCTGGCCAGCGCTCAGCTGGAGACAGACTGCTGCATGCTGGGACTTGTAGTCCATGGATTACACCTTACCGAGCAGGGAAGATGTCTGCAGCCTGCTTCTATGCACCTCGGGTAGATTCTTCGGGTATTTAGCAAGGTGCCACATGGGTGGAGACAGCTGTGCACATGGAGGAAATGCTGTGTTTGTAAATAGGCAACAAAAGTGTGTTCACCTCTTCTTTCTGTCTTCTCTTTCAGATTGACCCGAAGGTAGCGTTCCCCCGCCGAGCACAGCCCAAGGTGGGTTCTGCGGGCAGACGTTGCCTCTCCAGGGCTGCAATTGGTGGTGATGAATTTTGCCCCTCTGCGTGGGTTTGCAGTGCATGCAGCAGAGGCATTCTCTCGGTTTGCTTGGAGCACGAGCTGCTCCTTTCAGGTGTGCAGTGCAGTGCTGGGGTCGTGTGGTGCTGGAAGAACCAGCAGCCTCCCTTGGTTATACTGAGGGATGCAATAGTTAAAAGTGGTAAAATAAACTCTGCCCAGGGTGAACCTGGTCCTTTGGAAGTTGCAGTCAGTGTCTGGAAATTGCAGGCCTAAGTAGACACAGGACAGCTCTGTGCTGTGATGTGACACAGGTGGAAAGGGAGACATGCGTACAGATGTGTGAATGAATGTGTGGATGTGACAGGGAAGGGGTGAAGGATTTCGCTTTGTGAAGTGTCCTTGTGCATTCAGTGCTGGAAAAGGCAGAAGGAGTTTGGTATTGGGCCTTGTCTGCAAGACTGGCATTGAAGTGAACAGTTGCAGGAACTCTTTCCAGGTGTGCAGCTAGAGACTTCTAACTGAGGATCCAATAGCTGGCTGGATACTGCTATGAGGCTTTGGATCTCCTTTTAGGTTTGATCTTGGATGGGAATTTTAAAGTTCAGAATCTCAATTCCGTGTGCTGTCACAGGAGGAGGAGCTGGGCAGAAGCAGTGTGGAGAAGCAAAGAGGGAGAAGACTGGTGCTGGAGGGCTGTAGGTGGGATCAGGCACAGAGAACAATTGGTGAGCAGGTATCCCAAGTAACTGAAGCCAGGAAGCACATGGTAGGAATTGGGTTAATTCCATTAAGCAGTTTGGTGACAGAAGGTGCTTTAGTGTTAGAACGGGCTGCTCTCCAAGCCAGGGAATTGCTGCGGATTAGCCCTATGCTCCTTGGGGTAATTAGGACCATGTGTTCCTCTGAGAGCAGGGGTGTAGCCAAGCAGCTAAGGGGAGGATGCAGCTGGAGAGCCAGTTGAAAGGATGTTAGTGTGTCTCAGCCTGGCAGCAGTGGCCCCTCTCAGGGTAGTTAGTTTGTTCCCTTGTCCCAGCAGCATGAGCGAGAAGTGGCAGAGAGGTCTTCTCTTTGCTTTCTTGCAAAGCCAAACAAGATTTAACTGGGAGGTGACTGGGCAGTGGTATGTTATGAGTCTTATCCCATTCGAGGCTGGGTGCTGTGCAGTTAGCGAGCTGGGATGGTGAAGCCTGGAGAGCCTACCTGTGCTGCAGGGCCTCCAGCCTGTCCTCCGGCTTGGGGAAGCAGAGCATACTTCTCCAGGAGAGCCTGGGGTAGGCCAGGTGTGTGAAGCAGTAGGGCTGTGGGAGGAGCTGGAGGGCCGGGGAAATCAAGGTCTGCTTCTCTGGGGTGCAGAGGTGCCAAGGCAGCGGCTTGGCAAGGGGAGAGGCTGGTAGTGCGCTGTGCAAGGAGGAGATGGAGTCACTGAGCTGCTGTGGGGAGAGCACACGTAGGGTCTGGTGTGGGCATTTGGGGTGCTTTGAGTGGGTGGGAGCTTGACTGCAGCAAAGAGGCGGCCGCCTCCTGGCAGCAGAGGGTGAGTTAGTGGCCTTTTGAGTCTCGTTCTCCACTTGCTCTCAGTTTATTTGGTGAATTCCTGTCCTTCCCTTTTCCAGATGGTGACCCGAACGAAGAAGATATTTGTGGGTGGTCTGTCAGTGAACACTACTGTGGAGGATGTGAAACAGTACTTCGAGCAGTTTGGGAAGGTAAGTCTCTTGAGTGGCATTGGATCAAAGCTGTTGCTTCTGGGGCAAGCAGGAGTTTTCTGAACTTCTGGGGGCGGGGTTAGGAGCCTGTAAGTCTTTTGCATGGGGTTAAGTAAATTGAAGGTCAGATGCAGAGGTTAGGTAGCTGCAATGTGTTTGTAGGGGCCGTAGCCCTGCGCGGATTTGAAACAAAGGGCTTGTGCTTGTTCCTGCAGTCACTAAGACCTGGGTTAAGGGCAATGGTTTTCCATTTTTTTCCCTATTCAGATGTTGGTTATGGGATTTTAGTCCTGTAGATTTGTCGTTTGTTCAAGTGCTGAAGGAGGATTTGCAGACACTCTTAACAGGGCTGCTACAGCATCAAACCTGTGATTTTTGGTCTGTTTTTAAGCCTTGTGATTGGTATTTCTGTAATCTTTTATTAAAATAAGCCTTTTTGTCCCGAAACTTCCCCTGCTGAGTCTTGGGCAAGTGCTGATGTTGTTGTTGGATGTTTGAAGAAAAACTGGCACGATCACTGTGCCTTGTGTGGGCCTGGGACTTCTGTGCCAGCTGGTGGCTCCAGGGAAAGCGGGCTTCTGTGGACTGAAGTTGTTTGTGCCCTTGCTCTCTGGCAGCCAGGTGTGCAAATCATGAGTAACAACTGAGTTGGAGGATGTGCCAGGCTCAGTCTTGGCCTCTCAGCTGCTTCAGGAAGTTGAGTGTCCTCCGGAACAGCTCAGTAATATTAGACTGAAGGGTCCCCAGATTTGTAATGGCTTTAGGAACTGATGGGATTACTGTAGCCAGAAGCTGCGTGTGGTCACTTCTGGGGCAGGGCACTGTAACTGTTTCACTGTTGCTCTGTGGCATTGTGCACTTACTGTTGCTTTGGGGAAGAAGCGTTGGATTCTGTAGCTGTTGGGAACTTCCTGCCTGGCCGTGGTGGCAGAGTGGTGGCAGTTTGGGCAGGACGTTGCTGACTGCACCCTGGATGTGGAGCTGTGAAGAGTGTGAGGGATGAAGGCTTTGGTACTCATTTTCTTCTGAAAGATTATGCACAAAGGCAATGTTGTTTTAAGGTGCATTAGCTGGTGAACAGGAGGGGAGATTTTAGATCAGTTTTTGGCATAATTGGAACTTTTGGGCTGAAAGTTTGGAATGAGTGTTAGTTCAGTAGCTTTACTCAGCTTTGAAAGCCAAATCTGTGCGTGTTCTGGGATGTTGTCATGGCTGCAGAGTGGAACTTCTTAGTGTTTCTGTTCAGCCCTAAGAGAGTGGGAATGGCAGAAGTCATTAGAAGTCCTCACATTTGCTATTCGTAAGTGCTATATGGGTTTTATTTTTTGTTAGAAGTAAGCAAGCTCCGTTGTGTTCCTGGGAGCTTTCACATGGTGTCACTGAATGGCTCCACTAAGGGTGGTGTTGTCCATGTGTCTGTCATCTGAAGTCTGTTAGCTGCATGTGTTTCTGTGCTGCTGCTGCTGGATGTGTTCGATAGGAAACCAAAATGTCTTGGGCATAATCCCCTTTTAACCTTAACTGTGCCTCTGTTAATTTGAAGCAGAAGCATATCACCTAGCACTCAGCTTACAAGCAGTTACCGTCTGTTAGTCTAGTTTGAGAAGAACTTTCCAGTTCTTTTGGAGTGTTATCCTCTTGTGTTCCTCTTGTTTAATGGTCACGTGTTGAAAGGTGTCCTGACACCAGGAGACTGGCAAGAACTGGTTGTGTCAGATTGTTTTCCTGGGTCTGGGCAGAAGGGAGAGTTCTGCATAGCTCAGCGTGATTCATTGCTGAAGAACCGGCATCCCGGATGACATCCGGTGCTCAAAGTCTGCATGGGGCCGATGCAGCTGGGCTCTGCTCTTGGGAGTTTCCGTGGGGAGAGGTCAGGGCTGGTCACATTGACTCTCTGTTTTTGGGGAGTTTTCTGACTCATCTGGCTGTATGAGCTGAGCAGGCTCCTTGGAGCTCTGGTGTAAAGCACGCGTCCTGGCCTTTAACCACCTTCTAGGCCGTGCCTCACGTAATTCACCAAAGGCCAGGAAAGCTGTTTCCCGAGAAGTTCTCTGCAGTTGGTAGTTCTGTATAGCTGTTTGTGGGATCAGTGGAAACACATGTCAGAGGAAAGCCTCTGTGGCCATCAGAGCTGGGGTTCTGGGCTCTGAATGTGCCTCTCTGGTTTCTAGGGCAAAGAAAAGCCTGTTGCCTGCAATTTCAGATGTGAGTCATTCTTATGGAGAACATGATTTTGGTACATGGGCTCTTCTGGTGTTTGTTATGACACTCTGAGGCCTCATAGCTTTCAGAGGTTCCTTAGGATCCCTTCTTTAAAGGTACACACTGCACCTGCCTTTGTGGTCTTTCATCTCCTTGATTTAAGACACCTCCAAGTGAGAGGTGAAGCTTCAGTCACATCATCTTAGAAAGCCTCTCTAAGAAAAATAGCTGTTCAAGTCATTTGGGATTGGACTGTGACTCTGAAAAGGAGCTGTTAAGGATGCCCTTCTTGGAGGACTGGCTTTGTCTGTGTTCCCTCTTCTTCTGAGTGACCTCCTGTTTTTCCAGGATCTGACAGGGAGAAAAATCTCTCTTCTTTCCTCCTGTCAGAGAATGGTTGGATTCTGGAGGGGATAGAAATGGGAGACTGTCTTGGTTCTGCAAAACCAAGCTACCAGGCTCCTGGGGGTGACTTGTAGTCAGTCCTCAATGGCAGTGTTGATCTTGGCTTTAGAGAGAGGTCATCCTCTGTTCAGGCTGCTGGAGGTTGTCTTCCCGGTAATCCTGAGGCTGCAGGCCTAAGTGTGCCACCTTGAAACCTTTACATCAGGATAGGTGCTTTTGAAAAAGACAGTCTAGCCAGAAAGCGTGCACTTGCTGTGGGAATGACGAGAGGAAGTTCTATGGCCTGCAGTACAGACAAGGTCAAATGAGATTACGATCATGTTCTATTGGCCAGATGTGTGAATTGCATCTTGTGAGTCTACCGAGGTAGTTGGTATTGGTGTATTTCGGATAAGAAGCAGCACTTGGAGCCTCTAGTGTTCACTAGCAGGAAAAATAATGGAAGTTTGATTGGTTTCAAAATGAAATGCTTTTCCATTAAAAAAAAACCCACAAAATTCCCAGGGCTGCCATCTCTGCTTTGGCATTTCTCCCTGCTGTCCTATTTTTGTTTTGGTTTCTTTCCTTGCTGAGTCCAAAATCTTCTCTGAGCTTTGTGAAATGGAAGTGACAAAAGAAGAATGAAGAAGTGTGAGAAGGAAATCCCTGAGTAATGCTGAAGATAAAGGGAGAGATTGACAGGGTAGCAGCCCAACTCTTCGTATCAGAATACTTGGTTTTGACAGGAAAAAAAAAGGTGATTCCAAATACAGTACGGGAGTTTCTCTGCTTAGAAAAAAATACCATTTCTTTGGTTTTTTTTTCCCCAAAACTATGAATGAAAAATATGGGCTGAATGTTTTCATGAGGAAAAAACCATCAAGTGCCTTTGTTTTGTTTTAGTGCAGGGAGAGAGACTGAGAAGTGCCTCTCAAGATGGCTTTTGTTTGTCAGGTGCAGCTGCTTGGGCTTTAAGCGTAGTGGGATCTCTAGGAAACACTTCTGGCTCCAAAACCTGCATCTCTGAGGTGTGAGCTGAGGCCATGGACATACTTTCTAAAGGACAAGATTTTTTCAACTGTAGGATAGAAGTCCAGAGAATTACACTCACAGTATGGGTAGCCAAATGTCTTGGCTCAAGTTAGAGAGTGTTGGAGATCTTGAGGCCTCACAAGGAAGTATTTCAACAGCCTCTTTAGGTTCAGGGTACCACCCTCACTGAAACCTGAAACAGAAAGAAAGGAGGAAGATATCTTGTAAGCAGCACCTCAGGCATAGCTAATAGCTGGATCTCTGTCTTGCTCAGCATGTATGAGGATGCTTCTGGAGCTCAAGTCCCAGCTTCCTCCTCCTACTTCAACCTGTGGGAATGTGTTGTTCTGATTCTTTTTGTTTTTCAAGGGGAAGGTGGGTTGCCCATCAGAGTAATTTCTTTGGACTGTTTGGTCTCTGAGCTTGTAGGCAAGGTTATTTATTTCTAATAATAACTGGGGAAAAAAAAACACAACCTCATACTATCTTTCTTTGTCAAGGGTTGATTTGATGAGGTTTTGGGGTAGAGAGGGCTGAATAAATGGCAAGGTAAGAGGCTCAAAACAAATAAGGTCTATTTTTGTCACAGCCAATTAAACTGTGAAACCTTTGCTCCAGGATATTGTTGATAAAATTTATGTAGATTCTCAAATGATTGGACAAGTTTGTGGAAAGCCTTTTCAATATACAGACACCCTCTCAAGTTTGGGAAACCCCTGAATCACAAATGACTGGAAGCTGTGGGAGAATTCTGGGGTCTATCATATCTTTCCTTTGTCTGTATGTTCTTCTGAAAGTGGTTGCCGTTGATCTGTGCCTTTGTTGTGCTGGGCAATGTGGACCTCTCCTCTTACTTGGTGCAGGCTGGCTTTTATTTGTCATTGGTAGAGAAGTTGTCCCTTTCAGAAACTAGAAATGCAGAGGTACTGGAAGGAATGGGAGCCCGGGCCACAGTCTTGTGCTTGGTGGCTTTCTTGTGGTTTTGCATTGAGTGAGGAAGAAGTGCAAAAAAATGAATTCACAAGGAGGGTTCTGCATGAGTCGCTAATCAGTTGTGGCTCCAAGAGTGCTTGAACTGTGCTTGAAGACAGTCTGCATCCCTCCCTGGGCTTGCAGGTGATTTCACATTTGGATGAGCTTCTCATGAAACCTCAGCTTGTCAGTAAGGCAGACCGTGCCCAGAGAGAGACCTGCTCTCTCTCTAAAAATATCCTGGAAGCAAGCAAGAAAAAAAAATCTGCTGAGGTCAGAGTACAATTCTGACCTTTAGGTTGCCATCTAATACTCAGTCTAATTTCTGGACTGTTTGCTTAAGACAGATTCTGAGATGTCACTCAGGCAAAGGCTCTACTACTGTCCTGACCAAGAGAAAAACCACTGTATCTTGTGCTCTGGTTTTAATGACAGTTTGCATGTCTATCACAATACATGTTCATGTACACCTGCCAGAAAAGTGGGGTGCTTGGCTTGGATATGTTAAATGAGTTCTCCCTGCTGACTAATCAGAGCCTTTCGATACTGATAGTTTCTTTAAAGGAAAGGAAGTTTCCTGCGCTTATGGTAGAGACGATTTCCCTCACTTTGGAGTGGGAGGCTGTTTAATTAATTAATCTTTAATCTGCCATTCTCTGGAAATTTCAGGGATCAAAGCTACTTGTCAACCTGCTATGGATTTCCAAACTGGATTTTGGATTTTCTTCCACAGATCAGAGGGCAACTTATGCAAATTCTCACACGTAACAGGGTTGCAATGAACAGATGGGGAGGGGAGGAGAAGGGGAATCTGATCACCTCTCTTGTGGCAGTAGGCAGTTTGGCTGGTGGTAACAAAGCCTCTGGAACAAAGGGTACTCTGTGCTCCGCATCTGGTAGGCAGATAGCCAAAAATGCTGGAGCATTAATGGTCATTCAGGTCTTCGGTGGTTCATTTGATATCTGCCAGGTGCCCACAGTACAGTGTGAGAGCAGGGAAGAACACCTGGATAGGCTGCCTGCTCACCTGTGGCATGGAGCAGGCTCTGTCTATTGGCTTAGTCTTGTTCCCAGAGTTTGGAGAACTGTTCTGCAGAAGGGAGTAAGTAAGGAGGAGAGCCTGGTGCCATGTGGGTGCAGCATGCTGCTCCATGGAGTTAGGCTCTGGGTTGGTGCTGTCTCCCCCTTAGAATCAGCAGAATCAACCTGCCCTGTCTGAGCAGCCAGGACAACCTCTCTGGTTGCTAATGCCCTCCCTTGGCTGAGCGGTTTCTAGATCATCTGGTTTATGTTTTCCATGTTGAAGCTGCCTCACTAGCTATTATTCTTTTACCTTTTTGCCAGTATTTTGCCATGGTTCCTTCTAGGACCAATGAGCAGTTCAGGTAGAAGGCACCTGTCTCTGCAAAGTGTTTGCTTGAATATTTACAACTTTCTTCAAGGTCTGCCTGTATGGAAGTGCACCCAACATTTCTCATCAAATGTGTCTAGGAAATTCTTATTTTTGTTTTAAATCTGCTTGAGGCTGTCATTGGCTTCTCTTTTGCAGAGACCTATGACTGTCTCAGGAAGACTGAGAGATAGAGTGGGACTGGGTCACTGAAAACAGTCAGGCCTTTTGGCCAAGCCAAGGGGGATTGTACAGCATTTTGTTTTGGTACGTTCCCTGTCTGGGCACCTGGATGTTTTGGCTGCTTTGGTGGAGGTTCTCTTTGTGAAACCTGTCTTTGTGTGCCTGCCACCACCGCCCTGCTCGCTGACACCGGGTGCTGCTGCAAGAAGGGCCTCTCCATCTCTCTGGCAGTGCTGCTTGCTGCCCACCTGCAGCAGTGCCAAATCCATGCAGGATGTGAAGAGGCTTCTCCCCAGGGGCAATACATATGTACGTGTTTCAATTTGTTGTATGTTACCCCTCACTGAGCCAAAGCCTTTCTTCCGCTTCCATTTGGTTTCCAAAGCTGAAGAGAGTGGTGATGTTACCTTTGGGGTAAGGCTCAGGGATGTGGTACCTGCACTCCTACTGCCACGTGCCTGTCACAACCTGATCTCCTGCAGTGCAGTTCCTCAGAAGGAGGTACCTAGAGAGCCGTGCCCCTCCTTTCTCCTCTGTGCCTGACCCTCGTGGCTGCACGCAGGAGGCACCATCCCGTCTGTGGCTTGGAGTTAGCAGACCTTGAACTTGTGCCTTCGGCTGTTGGGCAGCTGCAGCCCGGACCAAGAAGCCAAAGAGTTCCCTGGGAGAGCCTTGGCCACGGAGCTCAGCAGCTTTCTAGTAAAGAGATCTGCTGCTTTGGCTGTGTTTAAAGAGTTGAAACAAATATTTATCTAAGGGCGGGGGGGGGAGAGGAGGAGAAGGACAATTCACCCAGCAAGAAAGCCTTTGTCCAAGTACAGCTACGGTCATAGATTGATCCCACACCCTACCAGAAATGAACGCGGGCTGTCTATGAACCACACGCTTCTCGCCCCGCAATCCCTGCCGGGCTGAGCCGAGATGGCGGCTCCTTCCCGCCGCCTTCCACCTTCTACTTTCCCCTCTGGGCGCCGCCGGCCGCTCCTCGCTCCCTCTCTCCCCATTCGGACGAGAGCGGGCGCCGCGGGGCGGCTTTGTGCGGGCCCGGCCGCTCGCTCTAATCCGGGAGGCAGCTGCGATTGGCGGCCGCGTTGCCGCGGAGACGGCCCCGCCGGCGGCCGCCTTTGTTGGGGCCCGGCGCGGCCCCCG
>JACDJE010000164.1:931417-973111 GCA_016647715.1 Pavo muticus | reverse complement strand
TGGCGGCGGGGCGACGGTGGACCCCCGCAGCGCCCGGCCCGGCCCGACCCGCCACAATGGCCGCCCGCCCGGGGCTCCTCCGCGGGGCCCGGCTTCACCTCAGGGCGCTGCGGTGGCCGCCGGGAGCGCCTCACCTGTGTGCTGGGCTGAGGAGGGGTGCTGATGTGTGGGGTCGATCTCAGTTGTACCTAGTAACGGGAGGCACAGCGTGTGTCATACGAGGTGTGTGCCACACGAGCCTGATTTCAGAGCTCAGACTTAAAAGGGCCCCACCAAGGCAGGCTCTGCTCTCAGCCTGCAGGCGCTATGGGATGGAGCTGCTGCCCTTTTCTTGTCTCCAAGCGCCGTTGCCATGAGCTGATGTGTGTTTGGATGTGGTGGGCTCTGTGAAGGAGAGCGGCCGGTGCTGACCAGCCTTTCCCTGAGCTGCACGGGGGGTGGATCTGGCCTAAACCAATAAAAATACTCAGTAAAACCTCGAAATATGTTAAGCCACATCCACTTCCCCCTAGCGCAGCTGCGAAGGGAGATGGGGCACAGCGTTCTGCGCTGCTGCCGGTCCTCAGCTACCAGGGAATCGCCCCAGGTTGGTGTGGGGCCGTGTGCCCTGTGCCTGCCTGTGCCTTTCACAGAGGGACACCAGGGCAGGTGGAGCGGGAGCCAGGTTGTCTGTTGTCACCTCACTCGTGTAGGGCAGATGTGTCGGACAAACCCAAGGGCATTGGCACTGACGTCTCTCTGCTCATGGTGGCGCTGGAAACATGAGGAATGGCTCCTGTCATCATCAGGGCACCGAGCTGAGCTGGGTGCCCTATTTGTTGGTGTGGGGCTAAAGGGAAGAGCTCTGCCTGTGCCCGTGCTGGGATGCGGGTTGTCCTGCTGCAGAGCCGGCGAGCTGAGCGGCTGCATTGCACATGGGAGCTGCTGGACGGAGAGTGCTGTCTCCTCCCCCGAGCACTTGCACGTCCAGTTTCATAATCGGATTAAGGCAGTGGTATTAGAGAGGAGGGATGGGTCAGTGGGACAGGTTTACACTGGGGCTTACACAGAGGGGATTGAAGTATATTTTTTAACCCTGCTCGGCCTGACCTGCAGATGTGTCTCTGCAGGGAAACGCCCAGAGGGAAGATGGGGGGAAAGTGGCACCAGGCGGCGATGCGATGCGCTGGGAGGGGGCTTGCCTCGCCTTGCTGGGGGAGAGCAGCCCCTAGTCCTGGGGGATGGGAGCCGTCTGCCCCTCCCCCCGGGAGGCAGCCCTCGCTCAGGCCTTGCAGTAAATTTGCTCTAATTACAGCCTCCAGCAGTGGGAAACCTCACTTAGAGGAAAGGCTCGTCGGGGTGGGGGCGGGGACCGCTTCCCAGCTTTCCCAGGCAGGCTCTGTTGTCTGAGGCCTCTGCTTCCCCTGTCGCTGGGAGGCCCCTTATTCCTCTCCCCTCTCCAGCTTTGCTTCTCTCCCCCCCTTTAATTCTCCTCTCCTTTGAGGCTGGGATTTGGGAACAATGCCTTCCCTGCTCTTTGCCCCCCGGCTGGAGCCGCAGGCAAACAATCGGGGTCGCTGGCTGTGGCGTGGGGAGGGGGGTTTGGTGGGGCCTGGGGCCGGGCTGAGGGGCTCAGCCCAGCAGCACCTGCCCCGGGCTGGGGGAGCTTTAGTTGTGGAGAGGGGAATGGCGGCCTGTGCTGTGGGATGAGCCTGGTGCAGTACCAGAAGCATGGTTTGCACGCACCCTGCTTCCTTCGTGCGGGTGGGAAGTCTTGTCCTTATTCTCTCTGGTTTTGAGAGGCCAGGTCTTTGTAAACATGTCAGCGATGCTTGTGACAAGAGCAATAATCTGATCGGAGCCCTTCTCTCTGCAGGTGGATGATGCGATGCTGATGTTTGACAAGACAACCAACCGACACCGAGGTGAGAGCGATCTTCTGGCTGTAGGATTGGGGACCAGGGAGGGTTCTCCTCCTGCCTTAGTAGGGAGGGGTTGGTATCCCAGCAGCAGGGCACTCGGGTCGCAGCTGCTCTTTATCTTGCCTCCAATTGCCCCATCCTTTTGCATCTGCATCCTTTACCAGCGTCCCTTGCAGCACAGAGAGCTTTTGTCCAGTGCATTTCCTGTGCTGTAAACTCGATGAGTTGCAGATATGTGAGAGGAGGCAGCCCCCTCCCCTTCCCGCTTACCTCTGTGGCTCCAGCCCGCAGTGTGTCTTACCTTGTCCTGCGTAATCCGAGCTCCAGGAACGCTGACATGAGAGCCTTGAAGACTGCCTGCCTCTCACCCCTTCCTCGGCATGGAGCCCGCTTGTGCTCCCAGGTCACCTTTTCTTACCCGAGTCCTAGTGGAGTCTGGTTACAGGATGGGAACAAGGCTGCAATATTTGCTGTGTCTGGACCCAGCCCACCCATGGGTATCCTTGTCTTCTATCCTCTAAGTGTGTCTTCAGACTGCCTCGGTGCATGGCAAGGGTTGACACCCATATTGCACTAGCTCAGAGATTTATTGACAACTTAACCTACAGACCTGGTCTTGGCATCTTCCAGCTCGGGGCCAGTAGCAGCCCTGTGCTAGGCCATTGTCTGTGTTGTTTGAAACACTTCCAAGCACCTCTCCCCCCAGATCAGCAAAGGGATGCTTCATTCTGCTTTTGCTACACTTTGTGCAGAAACAGTGGAGTTTTTTCTGGTGTTCTTTTTTTTTTTCGCTTTTTTTCCAAAGCCATTAGGTCTGTTCTGGTTGCCTGCCTTAAGGTGTTGTTCATCCTAAAAGGGAATAAATGATGTAACCCCTGTTACTCCATGGGTACCTCCCAGTCAGTAGTTAACAAAAGAATTGTTGGGTATTTCAGAAGGAACAGGGAGAGCTGCATGCTGCCATGTCAGCAGTGTGAGGTGCAGCAGGCCTGGCGGAGGTCTGGCTGGTCTCAGGGCTCATTTTGGCATCAGGATTTCACTCCTGAATTCCTGAGGCCCACCACTCATAGATGTTGAGATGAACGGTCCATAACTACCTGGGCACAGACAGACAGGAAGAGTTTATGGAGGGAGATTTCACGTGTAACGTGGAAAAAAAGTGGGGTTCAGAGTAGTGTATGCCCATCTGTTCTTTAAAGTTATTTTAAAGCACCATGAAACAGGCCAGTTCTGGAAAGTGGAAAGCTCTGCTTAATGCTGATATCACTGTATAGCAAATTTAGAGATCCTCCACCTTTGCTTTTTCAGAGAGAGCTGCAGTCAGCTGAACTCAGTCTGCTCAGCCTAGCTGGTGTATGCCAAAAATGTCAGCAAAGGATGTGGTGGGAGAAAGGAGGTGCAGGCATGGCCTAGGGATATGCTGTCCTATCTTACATCAGAGACTAAACTTACTTTGATGAAACTTCGCAAATCAGTTTCCTTCTGGGTTATCTGTGCAGCTCTGTCTTGCTCTGTACAACTGCGTTGCTGATATTTGCTTGCTTATACCAGCGGTATACTAGTGGTTGCAGAGGAAACATGCAGGTTGTTACTGCTGGCCTGGTGCATTTAGCACGGATGGGGATGTCCTGGCAAGCAGCTGTTCATTTCTTCAGCTCTCTTTGTGTGAGCGTCTGCTGGGATCCTCCCCAGCATTATCAGCCATGTGGTTTGTCTTGCAAATAGTTAAGTTAAAAAGCAAAACAAAACAAAACTTGGTTTTGAAAGCAGTTGGGTTCAGAGAGGGTGAGAGGTACAAAAAGAGAAGGAAAGGGGAATCCATATGGGATGGCCTTGTTTTCTTCCACACAAAGGCAGGATTTGTTGGAGAAGGAAGATGAGGGACAGCCGTTTTCAAGGGCTGAATTGTACTGTCCATGAAGCCTGTGGCTCCTTCTCCTACCAATAAGAGAGTGTAGGTAATGGGATCCAACTGTGTAGAGCTCTGGCCTGACCAAGAAGTTTTGCCTTTTCTTCAGGGTTTGGATTTGTCACATTTGAAAGTGAAGACATTGTGGAAAAAGTATGTGAAATCCACTTCCATGAGATTAACAACAAAATGGTGAGTGCCTGGGACAGGCGCTGGTGCAGGGCTGGGCAGTGGCACAGGGGCAAAATGTGAGGCATCTTCTCTGCTGCGGGGAATTGATTCTTCTCCTCAAAAGTCACTGCAGCCAGTCTGGGAAGGAAACATTGTGCAGTGAACCAGCATGACTGGGAGATTACTGAACTGCTAATAGGAATTGTACAGTTCTTGGGGGTTTTGGAGTTACAGTGAAACCTCTTGGTGGCCTAGGAAGGAGCAGAATGTTACCTTTATTCAGAAGTGAGGAAAATGAGCCTTTTGTGCAGGGCTGAGCGTGGAGCATGGAGGGCAGGAGAAGAGTAATGTCTGAGCTCCTTGTTGTCTGTTGTGTCTGCAGAGCAAAGGGGAGGCTGGCAGCATGCAGGGTGGCTGGGGAAGGACACGGGGACGAGCTGGTGGCACTGGCTGGGGCTGAAAAGTGCTATCCCAGTAGCAGCCTGGCCAGCCCACAGCCTCGGATCTGTGTGTTCAGTGGGAATGCTCTGTGCCAGTCACAGCCAAGTTCTGATCTTCACTTTCTTGTGGCAGGTGGAGTGCAAAAAAGCCCAGCCCAAGGAGGTGATGTCCCCAACAGGCTCGGCACGAGGGCGGTCCCGAGTCATGCCTTACGGGATGGATGCCTTCATGCTCGGGATCGGCATGCTGGGTAAGCTTCAGGGCGGATCTCGTCCCCAGCTCCCGGTCGTGCCCGGCAGCAGCTTAGAGGTTTTATTCTGAGAGCACTTCCTGGCGCGCTGAGCCGAGCAGGGCGGCCAAGGGCAGCTCTCCCTGGTGCGGGGCTGGGGACGCTGGGAGCACCGGGACCGTTTGTGATCACAACTTGCCCTCTGGTGGCACCTGGAGAAACTGCAAACTTGTCTCTGCTGTCCTGCGTTAGGGAGGAACTGTCCGGAGGGAGCCGTGTGCTGGGAAACAGGCCCTCTGTAGCTCAGTTTGTATTGCTGCAGTGTGACAGTGTAATTCTCTAATGGCCAGTGTGGAATAGGACATAATTTCATAGATTATTCCACATTCGGTCCAGCTGTGCCCAAATATCTTCCTCCTGCACTTCTGTAGGCTTTCTGATGAATTAGTTCAGGTAGCCACTGAACAAAACTCCCAAAAGGGCATATTTTCTCCCCAGTGTTTTCACTCAACTTACTGAAGGAAAACAAATCTCCAGCCCATGGTTTGCATTTTCCAAGCCATTTGAATTTTCAAGTAGCAAGACTCAAGCTGAGTCACTGCAAAGTCCACATACTTGTTTCTTGGGAGATCTCAAATCAAATATTCATCTCTGAGTCGATGTCCTGTGTTCCCATAGGCCTGTAGGGGTGGATGGCTTCCTGGGAACGGGAGGCATTGTGCCCAGCACCAGGAAGAAGTACTCTGCCTGCATTTGCCCGGCGCCTCTGAGTGACTCAGAGCTATTCAGCCTTACAAATGCCACCACCTCCCTGATCTCCTGCTCCTAAATGCATCTGATGCATCAGGAAGCCTTAGTCTGCAGAGCTGTGAGCTTCTGAGAAGGAAACCTCCATGTCCTTACATGTTTGCAGTGACGAAAAAATCTAATGGGCCTGTTAAAGCTCAGATTCACATACATCCTGTTCTCTGCCTCAGCAGTTTCTTGGGTTTTCTGCTATTAGTCCTGTTTGTTCCTTCTGACACTGTCCTGCTTGTGAGCAGCTAGGCACAGAGGTCACTGCAAGCTTGCAATAACAGCACTTTTCTGCTCCCCCAGGTTATCCAGGCTTCCAAGCTGCCACCTACGCGAGTCGAAGTTACACTGGCATTGCACCTGGTTACACTTACCAGTTCCCTGGTGAGTGGTGCTCCCTGCTCGGTTTTTTTGTCTGCCTGCAGGTGATGGGGCTCTCTGGCATGGTCCGTGACCCAGGCTGTGCCCCTTTTACCCTCTTCCCTGTTTGGTCTTTGTTTAAATTGGAGACGGATGTGAAAGGGGGAGGGGAAAAGCCCTGGAATAGGTGGGAGCAGCCTGTCCTTCATTAGGATTATCCTCACACCCCAGTGACAGGAAAAGCCCTAGGCTGCTCTGATGCCCTTCATGTTAGCCTCCTCTGTAGGGCTGCTGCTGTTACACAGGAGGGCCCCTGCAGCTCTGCCTGTCTGCTGCCTTTATGTGTGTCTGTCTCTCTTTAACAGAGTTGCCACTGCTCTGAAAATTACATAGGAGTTTGAAGTGTAGCTTTTCATGGGCTTGGGAACTGCTGGGCACCCAAAATAGAGGTGTCTGCAATGTTGGTTGCTTTCTGAACAGTGCCTGGGCCACTTCTAGCCCCTGGAGAACATCTGCTGGGGCGGTGGGCTGCAGGCCCCCTGTGTACTGGGTGGTGTCAAGCTCCTGGCCCCACCATGTGCTCAGAGCATGGACCCTGCAATCAATGGCTGGAACCTGCTGTGCCACAGCTGCTCCAGGCTGAATGGGGCCTCTTCTCCCTCCCCCTCCTCTGGGGTCCTGGGGATTGAGGCAGAGCACACTCAGAAAAAAGACCATCTCGCTATTTTCTAGAGAAGTGGCAACTCTGAGCATCCCTTCCTGACCTCAACTCTCAATTTAATGATTTATATATGAAGGCTTGGTGTTAGGGGCTGGGAATGGGAAGTTGTCTCTTTGCCTGTGGTTAGCCCAGGCTGTCTGTGGCTGAAAGTTGCTGTTGCCTCCTAGCTGTCTGGAAGCTCTGTGAGTCCAGTTTATGGGTCTCGGTCATTGTGGCTTGGAGTGTCTCATTATAAAAACCATGCCCAGCTGAGTCTGGCACACACTGAGCACCTCCTGCCATTGCAGCTGAGAGGTCAGATCTGATGAGTTGTGGAGCAGTGCTCCAGGGTAGGCCTGAGGCTGTTGAGCTGGGCCGCAGGTAAAGCTTGCACTTGCTCTGCCTTGCCAGGTTTGTTCTAAGGATAAATAGATCCTTAAAGCCTCTGGGGCAGGAGTCCAGCACCTTTCAGCACCAGTTATAAATTAGTTTAGAAATGGCACTGCCTGGTTGCAGCTTGGCTGCAGGCTGCTCCTCCAGCAGCCCTGGCTGCCGTCTGTCTGCGGGGTCTCCCTGGGGGCGTTTGACAAGTTCCTAAGCTGTCTTGCATTTCATTTTTAGAGTTCCGTGTAGAGCGGACCCCTCTCCCGAGTGCCCCCGTCCTCCCTGAGCTCACAGGTCAGTCCCACTCATTTCCTAAACTCACAAGCTGGGAGAAGGGGGCTTTGGGCTGTTCCAGTGGTGGTGCTGCTCTGCAGCCTGGCACAGTTATACTGGAAATGTTTCTTATTTCTTCTTCCATCTGTACAAGCTCTGTTGAAAGCTGGGGCTGGAAAGGTGGAGAGGGAATCAGAGCCCAGGGCATTGCCTCTGGGAAGGGCAGTGCAGGTCATACCAAGTAAAGGCATGTAATTCCTATGTGGCATTTCCTGCTGCTTGCCTCATTTTAGCTCCTTGCCCTGGGCTGGATGCAAACCAGAGCTGGAAAAGTCCAGAGGGCAGGGTGGCTTCTCAAAGGTCTACAAATGACCTTAACCTGATCTGCTGCAAGGACAAGTACTGCACTGCTGGGAGGGAGAAGGTGTGGGGCACTCCTCATCACTCTACATATCCTGCACAGGGAAATGGGTAAAGTGTTAATACCCTCTGGATCCTCAGCCCCTGGACTGCGTGCAGTGTTTTCTCTCTGGGTGATGCTCCTTCTGTTGACTCTCCCTCCCATGGCCATGTTTTCCCCAGCCTTGTTGTGTCCATGGTATTTGTTGTAGAAGACCAGCTTTGTGTAGCACCCTGCTCCCCTTGTGCCATCTCCTTTCCATAGTGTTCCTCCTCTCCAGCTCTTCCTTGCCCCCACCTGTTTCAGGGTGTGAATCTCTGCAATGGGGGTGTGGAAAAGCTTCTTGAGAAGCTCTCCTGGATTTGTCAGTACAAACAGGATTGAAATCACTTTCTGTGGCACGAAACCATGTCAGTCCTCAGGGAGTCTGCTGAGGTTGGCAGCCACCAATCAACAAATTGTCCTGAGGGAGGTAGGAAGAGATTAAATCCTAGCTCTCCTAATAAAACACTTCCCTGATAACATGTATGCAACTGCATAAGCACCTGACCCTTAACTCTAAGCCTTTTGGTTGCCAAACGAAGGAGATTTAGGTCCACTGTGTATTTACATGCGTGAGTTTTCCAGCAAACCCCATAACATTTGCAGGGGAGCACCGATGACTTGGCAAAAGTGCTTTTCCCTCCAGGCAGGACTGTGCCTCTCCTTGTGGAGGTGATTGCCTGGGGGCCGCTGTCACTGGCAGCCAGGGTGTGCCAGGGCTCTGTACAACAAGAAGTTATTAATGCTGCTCTCCTGGCTGAGTGCCATGGCAGCTTACAGTTCTGAGTGCCTTACTGAAGTACCAGCTGGGGATTGTGGCATTCTTCCCTTGCCATTACGCTTACCTACTGCTAAGCAGCCACTGTGCAGCCTTTTGGCTGGGTCGAGAGCTGCAGTTCCCATGTATAGGCTGGAGCTGGTCCCATAAAGTGCAGGGCCCCTTCCATTCCTACAAAGGCCCTGCGAGCTTGAGGGCCCTTGTGCCTTGGAGTGAGTGCTTGTGCTTGATGTCTACGGGCTTGGCAAGTGGGACTGAGCTGAGGGGATGGCACAAGCAGGGATGATTGCTCCAGTGTGCAGGGAGATAGCGTGCAGGTGCTTTGTCATCACAACACAAACCTGTTTTTCTGTAGACAGACTACAAAAGCAAGAAAGGGTTTTCCTGGAGAAAGAATCAGAATCTGTGAGAAGACCTGGCCTCCGTTCTCATTAAAACCATATTAATTCAGTCGTGTGTTAGGACCTTGAAGCAGTGGTGGGGCAGAAGGGCGGCTGCCAGCAGCCTTTCCTCCCCAGCACAGCACCTCTGGGGGTGTTGCAGAGTTGCAGCACGCTCATGTTGGCCCAGCGTCTGGGATGAGCAGCAAACCCAGACAGAAGCCCTGTATGACGTTTGTTTGAAACAGACTGGTGCCTGCTACTAAATATTCCCCTATAAGCTAGTCTGGATGTCAGCCTTAACAAGATCGATTTGTTCTGACCTCTTTTTATGGTGCTCTAAACAGAATCACAGTGAATTTCACATTCGAGCATGAAATGCTGACCCAGTCATTTTAAGGGCAAAGAGAAACACACTGGCTAGATGCCTTCTGCCCTGAGGGCTGGTTGCCTCTGGCAGTAGAGTTGAGAATTAGAACTGCTACGTATAAATTAAGACTTACTGTTTTAATTAAGCCATTTCTGGATCCTGCTCCCTAGGTATATGCTTCCTCTGTTCTACAATGAGCAGCAAGGGGTTGAGCAGTACAGGAGGAAGGCTGAGTGGAGAGGATGGTGCATCTTGACTGGAAAAATAGGTAGAAAGAGGCTATTAAAATATTAGTATCAAAGGAAAGAGAGGAGGGGACTGTGCCTCAGGATACTGAGCTGCTAGCTGCTGTCCCTGTGCTACTGGATTTCTCCACATTTAAAGCCTAAGTCTGGATCTATAGCTTCAGATTTAACTGCACCTGAAACTGCTCTCTGGTTCAGCTCTTCACATCACGCCCTCAGCTGCTCCAGCGGGTGGGGTTAGCAGAGCATGGCAAGTGACCCCTCCAGCACATTCACTGTGCAACCAGCGAACACAAGGCTGTGTGCTCCCCTGCTCTCATCCAGGATGTGCTGTGTGATGCACTAGGCTGATGTACCTTTGCAGCCTTGGTATTTCACAGCAGGAAACAAAGGCTCCTGTTGAGGAATTCACCATGTAACCTCAACGCCCCTGAGATGCCTGTTCCTTCCTTTCCAGCAATCCCCCTCACTGCGTATGGACCAATGGCGGCGGCGGCGGCGGCGGCGGCTGTGGTGCGAGGGACAGGTAACTGCCACTTCCCCCCCCGGCACCGTGTCCTGCCACGGAGGTTTGCGATGGGCTGTGGGAGGGGGGCGGGACGGGGTTGCACTTTTGGGATTTTCACTGTGTAGTTTTGCTGCCTCCTGTAGGTTCCACCCCCAGTCGCACCGGTGGATTTCTGGGCACCACCAGCCCTGGGCCGATGGCAGAGCTTTATGGAGCCGCCAACCAGGACTCAGGGGTCAGCAGTTACATCAGTGCTGCCAGTCCAGCCCCGAGCACTGGCTTTGGCCACAGCCTAGGGGTGAGTGTTCCTTGCTGGGCTCTTCACAGGGGGAGGGACTGCATCTCCATGTGGTGATGGAGGCGAGCAGCTGTGGGCAGCCTGGTTTGTGGTTAAGAGCTGCCACCTGCCGAGCCCCAGGCTGCACACTGCTGGTGCAGGATGCTCCAGTTCACCTGGAGCCTGCCTCCCTGGTCTCCACTGGTTCTACTCAGCCTGGTCAAGGTCCTGATCTTGAGACCTTTCCCTGGTCTGGCCCAAGAGCTCATCTTGGCCCTGACACAGTTTCCTTCAGGTTCCTTGCTGGGCTCTCTGTGCCTACCACCTCCAACTGGAGCCAGCTTTCCTAGCATCTGGGCCATGGCTGAATTTGTTTTGGTAGTAGTTTTCCTGGCTTTTCTTTTGTGTGCTTAACAGTGAGTTTTATCTCCTTCTATGCAGGGTCCCTTGATTGCAACAGCTTTTACCAATGGGTATCACTGAAGCTGGGGACCAAGGAGGCAGGAGGTAAGAGAACTTCAAACAGGAGCAGGTAGTGGGAAAAGTGACATTCTGAGCTGGCCCCTGTGTTTGGGCTCCCAGCAAGAGCTGTGGAGGCTGCTGGGAGGCTCGCTGCCTCAATCCAGCTTGTGCAAAGAGTCCTGTGACCAGCTGAGGGCTCTGTTCCGCACCAGAGGCTTGGCAGGTTGCTTCCTGCCTCGTGCTCTCCAGGCGCAGAGTGTTGTG
Source organism: Pavo muticus (assembly GCA_016647715.1). Lineage (NCBI taxonomy): Eukaryota > Metazoa > Chordata > Aves > Galliformes > Phasianidae > Pavo > Pavo muticus. Next base: position 962,222 of record JACDJE010000164.1, on the reverse strand, counting down.
AAGAGATCACTCAGTGTCTGGGTGCAAAGGGGAAGGAAATGAGAGCACTGACAGAAAGAGGGAAAGGTCTTCAGGGCTGGCTAGAATCGTGGCCCAGAGGTATTCCTGGGGCAAGCCTGACTCAACTGTGTGGCTGGGAGAGCCTCCTCTGCATGGCTGCATGTTCTCATGGCTGCTTCATCACTGCCTGCCGAGCAGGATTTTTCCTCTCCTGTCTAGGAAAAGAAGGGCAGGGGGGATCTGAGTCTTATTAGTTTGTTTCTGGTGCTTAGCTGGGCTTGAGGGAGATGACCTCTGCTTTGCCAACAGGGCTGAAGTTTGTTGGCTTTAAAAAAAAAAAAAAAGAATCCTCAAAGCTTTTGAACTTTTGGAACTTTTGAAGCTTCAAAGCTTCAAAAAAAGAGGGCAGAAACTTGAAGGGAAGGCCTCACAGCAGCCCAAGCTGAGCTGAGTGCTGGAGAAACGGCAGGGCCGTGCTTTGTAGCCAGGAGTGGAACCAAGAGTGCTGCGGGTTGGGGCAGGCCGGCTGCGCAGCGCGTGGAACCTCATTTCCTGGGCCTGAACTTTGCCATTAAGCACGGAAGCATCTCTGCTATGCCCTGTGCCATGCCAGCAGGGTGCAGAGCAAGTCAGTGCTGGGTCAAGTCCGGATACTGAGTATTTCTGTCAGGTAACAAAGGAAGCCCCAAAGGAAGAGCTGTTGGGTGTTCTAGATCCTGCCCCTTCTTCCCCCGCTGTGTCTCGCAGATTCCCCAGTGACCTGACCGAGGACAGCGGCTGGAGGGTCTGGTGAGCCTCGGGGGATGAGCCACGGTTCCCTTCTTCTTGAATCAAACTGCACACCTGCCGGCTGGCTGCCAGGCTCCTGCCGCCCTGCCCTGATCTCTCCCTTTGACCAGACCACACTGGACTGAACCCGAGGAGATCATCTCGCTTTCTTACTAACCGCCGACGGTTTACGCTTCCCCCTTCCCTGCCCCCAGCCCGCCGGTTCTTCTTTTATTTATTTTATTAGCTGTTAGTTTTATTTTTTTATTTTATTTTTTTATCTTTTTTTGGGGGCTCCCCCTTCTTTTTGTTGTTTGCTCTTTCCCGAGCTAGTAGACATATTTTATGAATTGGCTTTGTGATTGTGTTAGGTAGTTTTTATTGAGGAGTATTTTTATTTGGCTTTGAAACTGTTTTGAATATTTTCGACTCTGTTGTTGTTGTCGTCAGTGTTTTTAAAGCACGGTATGTAACGAGAATGCAGTTCTGAAGGAAAGAAAGAGACGCAGAGAGAGCAAAGGCTGAGAGGAACTGATGTATTTCTATTTTTTTTAAAGAAACTGTTTTTAATTGTTTCTGTTTTGTAAATGTGAGGCTTTGAAAAGTGTGAAACTCCAAGGATCCGAAAACGTTGGACATCGCTATGGAACAAAACAAATGTATATTTTGCTAAGTGAGAAACACTATCTTACAGCTGAAAGAATTTTTGTTCTCCTAGGTTTAGTTTTACGTGGGGTTTTCTTTTTCCTCCTGTATAATATGTAAATATCGCGAGCTGAACCTGGCTGCCACGCGCAGCCTGGCTCCGAGGAGCAGCTCCAGGTCCTGGACTTGGTGCCGCAGTGTGAGCAATACTCTCCAGCAGAATCCTGACAGGACTCCGTTCTTTTTTTGTACACCTTTTACTGTAAGATTTTAAGACCTCTGATGAGATGGAAGGGGGGGTGGGGGTGGGGTGGAACGTACCGGCCGTGGGCTGTGTTGCTGAGCGGGTTAAAGCTGCTTCCAATCGCTCGATGTACAGACTCCATCACTGGGCTCCGTAGTGCCAGTGTCTGGTTTGGCTTTAGGTAAAGGGCTTCACCGCCACCGTTTGTCTTGGTTACTTTGAAAGGAATCCACTCTCCAAACGCTATCGCTTGCGTCAAGATTGCCTGGGAAAGGGGATCCTCCTCCGGAGGCGAGGGTATTGGAAGGGGAGTCAGCCAGGGCCGGGGGGAGGCGGGGATGGTTGTTCTGTAAGGGCAGGGTGCTGGGCTGGGGAGTTGTTAACGGGGAGAAAAGCATTAGGGTGGTGATTTGGGGGCGGGTTAAGGGCTTCTCAGGGATTACATGAAATATAGAATCGCAGCTTCCCATTTGCTTTACTCTGTGTTCTGAAGACTGTGGGAATTTGTCCGTTGTGCTGTGTGGAGGTGATCTGGTCCCTTCTCCAGAACCTGCAGGGACTTCCCTTGGCACGATCCAGGCCCCAGCTGGGGAGCACTGTGCCAGGGGAAGCCTCCAGCAGGAGCACACGGGGCAGGTTTGGGTCTGGATTTCAGTGAACCAAAGACCTTGTTAAGGGGGGTGATTGAGCCTTTCATTAAGATGCAGCCAAACTCTTTTCCCAGGGAAATAAAAGCTTCATCTTAAGTTTTAAAAATCATTCCCTCTCTTCCCCCAAACTGAGCCCTTGTAAGGGAGAGGGGCACTTGAAAAAGGACTGAGAGGGCCATCGTGCCCACGGGGCTCTTCTCTTCCATCCCTCCCCCTGTGTGCCGGAGCTTTTCCTGACCTGGGTGATACGTTTGGAGAGTTCTGTTTAGGTAAGAGGGTACTTAACAGATTAGTACTGAAAACACAAAGCAATAATTTTTGTTACTGAGACAAGAGTCTGTATGTCTGTTTTTTTAAATATTTCCTAATGAAAGAAGAGCTGCATTTTATTGGGTTTATTTTTATTCTATATACTTCAAATTTGGGTCTGCGGACAGCGCTTTCCTCCCTCTTGGTACACGCGCTGAACTGCTTCTGTGCCCCCTCCAGACATCCCAGGCCAGCTGTGCTGCCGCTGGGCTGTGAGTCACTCGCTGGCCAGTGCCGCCACTGCCTGCAGGCTGGGGCTCCGCTTTCAGGGTGGGCATTTTTTTAAAAGAAATAAAGCTGTGTTTTTAAGCCAGTAAGTTATTACACTCCAATGTTTGTTCTCTCCACACCTGTAACCCCTTTTTTTCCAGATTTCAGTTTTAAATTCCTAATAAATTATTTGAAAACTGTCCTCTGTCGTTACTTGGGTGGGGGGATTTTCGTGTGCAGGGAACTGCTGGTGAGCTTGGGCCTGGCAGGAGTGGCATCTGCTGTCAGGATGAAAGGGCTTTGGCTGTGTGTTCTGCTCCCTGACTTCGGCACTGGTCCAGTTTGTAATGTGAGGCGGATCTGCGTTTAATAGATTGTGCCTCTCCTTTGCATTACAGAGGTTCATAGCTTCGAGGAAGGGCCCTGTGGCACTAAGAAGGTTCTTCGGATTCATGGACTGTGGTGAACCAAGGAGGTTAGATTTAAGAAGGAAAAATGGAGAGATAGGAAGAAGATTCCTCAATAGATAACACTACAAGAGAAAGGTAATTTCCAACAGTGTAAATAAAACAAGGTGGAGAATCCTGTGCGGCAGGTCGGCATCACAGAGAATTCTTAAAAATAATTTAAGGCTCAAGCCAGTGACTTTGGGAACCAGTTGTGCACTGGGATGGCCTCAAAAGCGTGCTGAGCACCAGCAGCTTTTTGCACTGTACTGGTGGGAAAAGCCAGAAAGAGCTTTGGTGGAGAGATCCTTACCCTTCTGGGAGTTTTCTCATACAGCACTGCTGTTTCTCACATGCAGGCTTTCTCACACTCAGTGACCCCCTTGTTTAAATCCCAGATATGATAGTGTTTTGATTTGTGACTTTGCAAGGCCAATTTCTTGGAGGTTCTCTTGGCAATATCCATAAAAAATCAGACACTGAGAAATGGGGAAGAAGGTACTGCAGAGTCCTGAGATTCATCAATAAATGAACAGGGAAATAAAGTATTTAGAAAGAGTAAAGGTGGCCAAAGTAGCAAAGGAGAAAGAGAACACTTAGATATGGAAGGGAAAGCCAGCATCTTGACCCGTGGCAAAAGATCAAGATGTTTTTTTCCCAAGTAAACTGAAGCACTGGCTCCTTTACATCAGCCTGTAATGTTTGCTCAGTGTGCTCACTGTTAGGACACAGGAATCTTGAGCCTGGAACTCAGCACCTGTTTGGCCTTAGTTAATCCGTGAGTGGGGAATCCCAGAGACTCGGAGAGCTCGTGAGAGATGGTGATGGTTCTGGCTGTTCAGCAGCACGTCTGGCTTACGGAGGCGTCCTATGGGTCTGTCAGCACTGGGTCCTGTGCGGATCCTTCCTCTGAAGGGGAAGATGTTGGCACCGTCTCTTACAGAAAGGTGCACTTGGACTTGCTGAAGGGTGCTGAACTCTTAAGTTTCCTGAATAAGCGCTCTGGTATTTTAGATGGTTGTGGACAGATGGGCTTTGCCTCTTCCCTTGCTGTTCAAACGGAAGGCTTGCTGCATACTGTAGAAATAAATGCAGGCTCTTACTCTCCAGGGAGTATCTCAAGTATGTAACAGTGCCAGACCCACAGCCTTGACAGTGTTAGGGCCTCTGAGGTCTGATAATGAGCCAAGTATTTTGGACTGGCTCCTGGCTGACTCCAGGGGCTTTTTCTTACCTTTTTTTCCTTATTTTTAAAATCTAACGTCAAGGTTCCCAACTCACCTCATGCCTTGGCATAGAGAACCACAGTGCCTAACTGGGTGCTGCTTTGGTGATGGAGAAACTGCTGTCTGAGCTACGGAAGCGTGCTGCGTGCATGGAAACTTCTAAGGACAGTTCATTTCCAGCATACCTCCCCTGAGCTCAGGTCCAAACAGCCACCAGTTCTTGTTTAAGCCAAGCCATGGTGGCTTTGCCAGGAGGATGGGTACCGTGCCACCTGCTTGTACCTGAAATGAAATTATCTGTAGTTATTTTTGTTCGCGACGTTATCATTCACCTGGTGATGGGTGTGAGATGGTTTCAGCAGTGACTGGAGGAAGCTGGCCAAATCTGCACAGCCAGGATGGAAAACAGGGAAATGACTGCATCCCATATATATACTCAGGTAAAATCTCTGGTTTCAAGCTCCCGCTGCTTTGTTGCATTCACACCTTCTTTTGTTGTTGTGGTTGGTTGGTATGAAAATGCTCCCAAGAAATTTGAGAGGCTTTCCAGGTTGCTTTGCTCCTGGTTCTTGCCTAGGAGAACCTCTTAGAATCTTTTGACTTGGAATAGACCTTTAAAGGCTGTCTGGTCCCACTTCCGTGCAGTGAATGGGGACACCCACAGCTCCATCAGTGCTCAGAGCCCCGTTCCCTGACCTTGGGAGCTATGAGAATTTAGCAGAAAAAACCTAGAATGCAGGTATTTGCCCTGCTGGGTTCCAGAGCTCGAACTCCACTGGCCTTCAGCAGTTTGAGCCACAATCTGCTGCCTGAAGCTTCTGATAGGAGAAATCTGTTTGATAACATAAGCAGTGGTGTGTGCACCTCACTTCCATTTCAAGGTGAGCTGGCAGTATAAAGAGCTGCGTTTCCTCCAGCAGCAATCTCATCGTCAGACCCAGCAAGAATGAAGACTCTGGGCGCGCTTTTCTTGCTGTCGGGTGTGTAGGCAGCGCGTGCCCCTCTCGGCACCCCCGGCCCGCTGCCTGCACACCTAACACTGACCTTTGTGCTTCTCAGTGGTGGCTGCCATCGCTGCTATCTCGCCTCGTGCGTTATGGGAGTTCCGCAGCATGATCAAATGCACCATCCCAGACAGCAACCCTCTCCTTGAGTTTAATGACTATGGCTGCTACTGTGGCTTGGGAGGCAGTGGGACACCCGTGGATGAACTGGACAGGTTTGTATGACTCTGCTGTTCTAAACCTCTTTCCTTGCTTCTGCTTTCATGGTTCTGCACGCCGGCTTCTCCTCAGTTCTGCCTGTAGACATTCACTGAACTGTTTGGCTGCTGGGGATGAAGCATTCTCCCAAAGACGGCTTCAAGGGAAAACGGTGGCACAGTACCACACCTTTGTGCCTTATTACTGGGATAAAGTACAGTCCCAACAACTGCCTTCTGTAGCAGCTGTACCACATGCTCTCCAGCACTCTTTTGCAGCAGCGCTGTGCCTGCAGTCCCAACGGCAGCTCTGAGCCCACCAACCAGAGCTCCAGCATCAACACGCTCAGGGCTGAGCTGCAAAATGCTAGGAAGTGGCTTAGCAGCCATCGGTCCTGCTGGACTGATAGCCAAAGGGCCGTGGGTTGTGGCAGCTGTTGCTCCTCGGGATCCAGGCAGTGATGGGGGACGCAGGGTAAGTGCTGCCTTCTGCTGTCCTGAGAGCTGCTGCAGTAAGCACGCACATTGCAGGCACCTCAGGGAGCGTGGGCTGGCAGGGGAGAAGTTGGACTTGATGGTCCTTGTGGTCAGGACTCTATGAGGTGTTTCCCCTCAAGGTCCTTTGTGCCCTCAGCTATCACTGAATATTTGGAGGGTTTGGTGGTTTTTGTGTTCAGTGCCTTGTGAAAGTCTGTTTACCAACAGTCACACACTTACACAGCCTACAAGTCAGCTGGGTTTGTGTTTCAACATCTTCGGACCTTTTCCTCTGTGTTTCCCAGGTGCTGTCAAGCACACGACGAATGTTACTCCGAGGCCGAGAACAGGACGGTGTGTTCCTCCATCCTGGACACTCCCTACACAGAGATCTACAAGTACTCCTGCAAGGACGAGGAGATCACATGTAGCAGTACGTCCTGCCCCGAGTCCCTGCCGTGCTGTGTGTCACTGTGCCTTCCCTGTCTGGAAGGAGTGGAGCTGTATGGCCAAGGGTGTGGGAGGGATGTGCAGCGGGAGGCCCTGCCAGGTGCAGCACCGTGGTTATGCTGCCCGCATGGTGTGCAGAACAGTGGGAACCTCATCTTCCTCGAGGTGATGGAGTACTGTGGTGTCTTGGGCAGCTGAGGGCTGTGGGCTCACTGGGGAGCACTGCACAGCTGTGCCACATGGTTACAGCATGATGGCAGGAAGCGAGGAGGGGCAGGGAGTGCCCGCTTGGAGCCGGGGCCTCGTGCCGAGATGGGGAAACGCTTGGCAGGGCACTGCGTGGAGCTCTGACCGCCCACCCTCTCCTCCAGGTTCCAACAACGAGTGCGAGATGTTCGTCTGTAACTGCGACCGCACGGCCGCCATGTGCTTCGCCAAGGCACCTTACGACCCCGCTCACCACCACATAGACAAGAAGAAATACTGCAGCAGTTAAACTGCAGCGCGGCTGCCGCCAATAAACGCCTCGCACCACGCACCCCCGCCTGCTCCGTGCTGCGCCGCGGCCGAGAGAGTGGGAGGGAGGGTGGGTGGGCGCGAATCCGGCAACGGGGCATGGCGGCGCGTGCTGCGCCCCGCCCCTTCCGCCATCCGCGTCCTTTGATTGGCCCTGAGCAGAGGCCGGGCCGTGCCAGAAGGAGGCGGAGGTGGCGAGCGCGTGCCGTTCTGCCCCAAGCGGCCGTTATCCCGCGCCTCTCAGGCAGCGGTTGGGTCGTTCCTCGTGGGGTCGACGTTTTGCCTGGCCCTCGGCAGAGCGCGGAAGGCAGGCGGCGGCCGCGGCCTTCCACGGGTCGGCCCCGGCCCCGCTGCTCCTCCTGGCGGTGCGTATCCGTCGGGGCGCGGCCGTGCGAGGGGCTGAGGCGTCTGTTGGCCGCCGCCTGCTCCGGGCGGGCTCATGTCTGGGCCGGGCTGCGGGACTGAGGCGGTGTTGCCGGGGCCGGGAGGAGCCGTGCAGCCTTCTGAGGGCCGTCTCACCGCGTCTCGATCTGCTGAGCGAGCCCTGCAGTGCAGCTCCGTGCTGAGGGCCGCTCTGTGGGTCCCTGGGTCTCTGAGGGTGTTAGAATGGTTATGGGGTAGGATGGTGAATCTCATTGTTCGTAAAACAAAAACAAAAACAAAAAAAAACAAAAAAAAACAACAAAAAAACTTGAGTGTGTGCGCCTCACGTGCAGCTACTCCCTGTCAGGGCAGACTGAGTCCTTCTGTGGCAATATTCACTTCCTTTTTTACTGCAGCTGTGCATATCTGTGAGTTTTCTGGAGGCACTCAGCTCTGGGATTGCCACAGAAGTGTGGAGGATCCCGGATGTGTTTCAGTCACACTGCTAGGGTGGAGAATTTGTTGGGATGGGAGTGCAAGATGAGCACCGCTGTCCTCACAGACTGACTTTGTTTCTGTGGTCATTGTAGAGTGGTGAAGGTCCTAAGTGTGAGTGTTACTGCAGTCCCTTTGTGGTGATAAATAACAAATCCCATTGAAGAGATAACAGACCTTTGCTATCTGGAAGATGCACAAGGCTGTAAACAGTGAAGAGAGCTGGGATGCAGCTGGCAGCATTTCAAAAATGCATCCTTGCCTGTAGTAGGAACGATTCTGGAGGTGGCAGTGCATCCGCTCCTGCAGAACGGTACTTGGGCTGCTCTAGCATAAATTCAGTGGATTGGTGAAAGCACCAACTCATTCTATTTCTTACTCCATACTTGTTTCTGTAAGCCTACACATGTGTTTCAGTCCTTGATCATGTTTCTTATTTACACTCATTTGTTGGTGCAGAAGACTGGACAGTAGATCTAAAAAGCCTCCCCTCCCAGCAAGCCCTTATGTAGGGGATCTCCTCACGCAGTCTCAAGTGCCAAATCCCAGGCAGACGTGGGGGGCTGAAGGACTTCAGCTGCTGTAAGTTTCTCTTTAGGGCTTTGAGGCACATTGTGGAAAGTCTGGTGTCTGCTCAGGCTGACAGCCTGGTGGGGAGAACAGAGAGCGAGTGAAGATCTTTTGCCAGGCCAGTCTGTGTTTCCATTCCAAGAACAGAAGCAGTAACTGAAAAAACAGACATCCCTGTGCTCATTGAGTGTGGGAGCTCTGGAACCACATGTAGCACCACAGCCACTACAGCTGGCATGTGGCATGCTGGAGGGACTGCTTGGGTTTGTGTTGCTGAAGTGAAGTCTCAGCCTCTTATTTTCCTCTTCTTTATTGTTTTCTAGGCCAAGATTTGTTGGACTCTGCAGGGAGAGTTGAATTACTCCAACCGTATGGACATTGCGGAGTTGGAGGAGAAAGTATGCCAGCTGAGACAACGCTTACAGAAAGTAAAGAACTATGCTCAAGGTAATGACTGTGTTCCAGTTTCTGTTTGTGTTTGTAGACCTATACTACTCATTTCCACTTTTATTCTGCTCAAGCTCAACTTTTCCTCTTTGCTGCGCTTAGTGGTGAAGAAGAAAAAAAACCAGAATGTGGTAACGAGGTACTTTTTGTTAGTGGGAAGGGAGAGGACTGGGGTCTGCACGCAAACTTGCAGGTAACATCTGTATCTGGGACAGAGGTTTTAAAGCCCAGCTGGCTTGGCTCTGCCTTCCACCTTCCTGAAGCAAGTTTGTTCCTGATCTTTCAGGAAGGATCTGGGAGAGTATAGCGATACTCTCTACCTGCTGTCTCATTCATGTTTTTTCTCAGTAGACCTCAGAATGCCTTGCAAACAAGTATGGGTCCCGGTATTGCACCTATTACATTATGGAAAGCATCTGCAGAGAGGCTGAGTGACTTTCTGCATGTCAGAGTGTGACTTGTAGATTGATGAAAGGGCTGAGACTCCCCGCTGGTCTCATCCTTCCAAACCCAGTGCCCTTCTTTGTGTTGAATCCCCTGTGTGCCTGTTGGCCATTGTGTTGCCTCTGGCTGGCTGGCCCAGAAAATAAAAGATGTACAAAGCGTGCATCTGTTGAGTGGGAATGTCCCTTAGAATGACAAGGGCGGTGTTCACGAGGATCCCAACATTCCTGAAGCATCTTTTGCTGCCACAGCATTCCATATATGGAAAACAAGTCCAGTGGAGGTTATGGCAAACCCTTCCCACTTCATCCAAAATATTTCTTGGACTCTTTGTCAGATCTGGAACCTACGGCTGCTGAAGTCAGTGTCAGCACGGCTGTGCATCCCTGCTCCTGTGGGATGCCTCACTTACTGCAGCTCCTCACGCTCCACCTGCAAGCCCCAGCGTGGGGATGGTTTTGATGGTTAAGCAAAACCCTTCTGTGAGCATTTTTTCCTCATCCTCCCCTTATAATCTTTTGATAAGGGAATAGCAGAATGTCCCAGAAGTGCTGGTATGTTAGCTGGATCGTTATCATGCAGCGATCACGCAGCTCACTTGACTCTTGTTTTTGTCTCCTGGAGGTGTCTTTTGTTCTCTTCTTTTCTTCCTCTGTTATTTTATTCCACATCTTCCGCTCTGAATATTCTGTCTTGAATTTCCACATTTCCCCCCTTTTTGTTTATTAGCAAACTATTAACATGCTACATAATAATGGCACTAGTCATACTAATAATATAATCATGCCTTATACATGGCATCCTGACTGCCTGACTTGGAACTTGGAGCTTTCATTTTGTGTAATGCTTTGTAACAGCATTGCTGTATACATTTAGGTTATCATGACTTGATCAAGGATTGACAACACGCTGAATGCAAGAAGAGAGACAAGGCAAGCACAGCATAATGGCAAGAAATGCTGCTAAACCCACTGAGAAAGAATGAACACATTTGGCCCGTGGCCCAAATTCCTGCAACCTGGAAAAGAATCCCGGAGGGTTCCATTCCGTGCGTACCTGTAACTGATTAGAGAGAATCTTCAACTTTTGTATACTCTGATGTATGAATCTTAGTGAGGATTCAAAAATACAACGCATGCTTTTAAAATCCTCACAGCCATGCCCTCGGGTTAATAATAGAAAATCAATGGCCACGCAATTTCGTTAAGTTGCATGTCAGGCAGAATTAACGTTAGTGGGCAAGCCATCCAGAGCATCACTAGTGGCACTGCTTTCCTTAGTCAGCTAACGTACTAAGTTGGTGAGTATGCTGAAAGCTTGAGCAGTGTTGTTTCAGGGTGCGTTTGGATCTGAGAGACAGGATGTCTCAGGAGCAAAGCAAGCCAACTGCACTCAGAGCAGCACAGAGGGTTATGAGTTTTATTCAACACACACACACACATCCATTTTAGATAATCCCCGTAAGTGGGAAGCAGAAACTCCCTGAGCTAGTGCATTACTACTTACCAACCCTTGAGAGATGGTGAACCACTGGCAAGGAGAGAGAAGGAACACGCTGGCGTGGATGTGACAGGCAGCGCCAGCAGGGCGTCCCGTGCTTCAGAGTGCGCTTTTCCTCTCTCACCCACCACAGTGTCTCTCCTCCTTTTATTTTCCCCAGCATCTGCATGGTTTTTTCCGTTTGCACGCCATATCTGCATGGCCAGTGCATGATACAGAGCCCAAGTGGAACACCTGCTTGCAAACAAGTCTTTGCAAAAAACAAGATAAACTACCAAGGCCAGCTCTCTCTACAGAACAAGATATTTCCTGCTACAGCCACAAATATCAGTTCCCTTGAAACTGTCAGAATACTTTGTTCCATCCCAGGATCATTCTTCAGTCAGGAGCCTTTAGGTCCCTGACTTCGGTGCCAATTGAAGGGACCAGTGAAACAACAAACTTGCTGGGGGTATTCCAGAATTCTATATTAGAATTGCATGTTGAATCAAAGTAAGATAGCGTGCGCCTTCGTCTCGAGTGATGCATGGTCATATTTTTAAAGTCCTGATTAGTGGGATGAAAGAGTGTTAATCATTGTACAGTACAGGGTCCTCCACTAGCTTTGCCTGGGATTCCTTTCCAGGTTCTGTCTCCACAAATTAAGAAGAGTTAACTGGTAGGCTAACAGCACCATGACTGGGCGTTACTGATAATGGGGTGGTGAAATTACACCAAGAGGAGCTATTCCCATAGATTCCAGCACTGGTAGCATTGAATCCTGTTCAATTCACATTTGATCCACTACTAAACATGAGGAAGAAGCACACAGCAGCCTCGATAATGCCTAATAATTCTAATTCTTGAGGCTGCATCGGTAACACAGGAGAATACCCACTGTTGTCATACCATTACCAGTGTTGTTGTTGTGATGCCATCCAGTGGGTAATCCAGCCGTTCTGTACCACTCATTTTGGCACCTATGAGTTATCTCCAATACAACAAATTGCAAAGCAATACCAGTAGGTAAGAAACACACAATCCCAGTCATGAGGGCTGGATGCTATTCTCTGCCTCAAGATGAGGCCAAATGTATTGCTCTGGAACCCACCTAAGGCCAGTCTCTGTGGAAACACAAGCATACCTATGACCCCACGTTACTAATGGTAAGGGACGTTCTCAATGCCCTGCGGCCATATTCTGAACATTAACCATCAGTCGTTCCTTGAGCACTGGGGACGCCCCAAAATGGCGGTCTGCTCGACCTATCTGTATGATTGTGATTCAAAAAGTTCAGCACAAGCAAAGCCTTACGTAACCTCTTGTGGTGTGTCTCCCGCATTCCCCCTTTTTTGTTTATTAAGAGTACATTTCAGTGTTTGATGAGCACATTCAGTGATAGCTTGTCCAGTGGGAGAATGAAGAATGCCTGTAACAAGTCTAACCCCCCATTCTTGAAGGAAAATTTGAGTGGCCCTGGAAGTATATGCAGGGCCATTATCTGTTTTTATAGTATGTGGCATCCCCATAGCAGTGTAAGCAGATAACCTGCATTTATGGGCACTGCGATGGCACTCGCCTGTATGCACTGTGGCAAATGTGTAAGGAAAATAAGTATCTCCTGTTACGTGCACGTATTTTAGATGGCCAAATTCTTCAACGTGAGTGACATCTGATTGCCAGATTTGAAGAAGTGCCGTGCCATGGGGATTTGTTCCTATCTGAGGCAAAGGGGCAATTGCCTGGCAGTCCAGGCATGTTGGAGTAATGTCACAGGCCTGATCCACTGTCAGTTGGAATTGTTTTTGTAAGGCTCTCCTATTCTGATGGAAAAATGGATGGGAGAGTCACTCTTGTTGAAATAATTGAGGGGGTGCCAAAGGTGACTGTGGCTTGATCAGCCTTATGGTTGCCCTCAGTTAGCAGACCAGGTAACACAGTGTGTGATCATATATGCATAATAAAAGAAGGAAGAGTACAGTGAGAGATACAGTGCAGAACTCACTTGAGCTGTGCACACAAGGCAGGGTTGTTAACTTAAGAAAAGATCTTTCAATCCACTGAAGGGTACCTGTAACATACAGAGAGTCAGTTGTTAGGTTAAGCTTTTGTTCTGCAAAAATTTGAGCCAGTGCAGCAAGTTCTACAATTTGAGATGATCCATCAACAGTATGCACGTCTGACTGCCATCATGTAGCAGTCGTATGGCAGAGAACCACCACTCGATGTGTCTTGCTGGAGCCAGCTCAGTACAGTAACAGCATCAGGCAGCGGAATGTGCGAAATCAAAACGTGTGTAGTAAGTGACACAACACTCAAATTATGCAGTAACTGATGTGTTGGGGGAAGAGTGGAGATGTGTCTAATACAGTCAGCCATAGCAGCTTGTAAAGCGAGTGATGCACAAGCATCCAATCTAAATCTTTTTAGCAGTGGGGATGCAATCAGGGTCAGAAACTCTCCAAGTTTGTAGACTATGTTGACCTCACTGTATTAGCACTGCAAACATCTCCACTCGTGGTGGTTTTTGAAAATGTATGTGGTAAGAATATCCATCTGAGGATGATGAGAGGATCTTTCCTTGAGGTATCCCTCTGACATAACAAGCTGTATGGTTGATAAGAGTTTGATATTATTATAAGAGATACTGGGAGAGATAAACACAATGGCTGTATTGATGTTGCAATGATGTTATTACAGAGTTTAAGCATTGGAGTGCTTCCAGCGTTAAGTGTTGTTCAGAGGTTAGATCTGGGTCCCCTTGAGCAGTTGGAATAGAGGGTGTAGCTCTTGAGTAGTAATACCCAAAAGTGATGGTTCCTAATACTTTCTGCAGCTCGTTTAATGTCTGCACATGGGGTACTATTTTGAGGGTTTGCAGCTGAATGGTATGAGATGTAATTTTCCATAACCCTCGTGGTCCTTGAGGCCCAGGAGCAGCACCTCCTCCATGAGGGTGGGCCGTGCAGGCAACTTTGGGTCCAGTATGGCAGTGCAGGCTGATTTGCATGCTACATCACAGGAAAGGCTTGCAACGTATCAGTATCACCCTGTGATAATGTCTCTCTTTTGCACTGCTCTAAAGCACCACAGTACGCTGTACGAGCAACAAAACTTTTCCTTCCCATCCCCTTCAAACTATCAGGAGGGAAAAGGTCCGATTCGTCCTCCGGATCTACTGGACCAGGATCAAAAGGATCCTCTGGTTCCGGTCCATCCTTGTCTTTAACCAGATGGCAAGGTGGAGGCAGAGGTGGTGCAGAGGGCAATGGGGAATGGTTGGGAGAGTCTGCCTTTTCTTTTTGGATTTGTTTGACCGCTTCTGATGTTTATTGCCAAAGAGGTAAATGCTTAGCAGCAGTCTTGTCTGCAGTAGTGGTAATGTCCCAGAGTTTTGTGTCCATTTTGTCCCAAACTGCCCCATCGAAGGAACTCGGAAACTCAGGCATCTCCCCTTACCCAATCAAAAGAGAAGTAACTGAAGCTGAGGTAGGTACAGATCGATTCTGAGACTTTATAATTCTCTGTAATACTTCACGGTTTACTTGTTGCTCCTTCACGTCAGTGACTTCCCTGTGTTCTGACTGCTCAACTTCTGCCCTGCAGATCGATGATGGGTGCGCAAAATAATCCTCCAATGGTTCAGTTGGGTGACGCTGGATGGGACTCATTCAGCCTTGGCTTGATTTTTGCCCCACAGGGGCACCATTGGCAGCGTTTGAAGGCATGGACTCAGATGTGAACAATCCAAATCGTTTATTGCAGGTTCTAACGTCCCTTTATAGATTTCCAAGTTTCCTCTTGTAACTTTCCCACCCCCACTTACATGTCAACAAAACATTCCACACTGGCACCCCTGCTCTACTCCTTACCCGTGCATGCAGGTGCTTATCCAGCCAGAGCCATGAGTCGCTCCTAGCCACGCACTCTGCCTCCAGTCAGGGTAGTTATCAAGCAGTGATCAAGCATCTCACTTGGCTCTTGTTTCTGTCTCCTGGAGGTGTCCTTTAAACTCAGCATTCTCTCTTTTTCATCTGTTACCTTATTCTGCAGTTTCTGCTCTGAATAGTCTATCTTGAGTTCCCACATTCTCACACTCAGTGGTCCCTTTGTTTAAATCCCAGATACGATAGTGTTTTGATTTGTGACTTTGCAAGGCCAATTTCTTGGAGGTTCTCTTAGCAGAGAGAGACAAAGAGAAATGGGGAAGAAGGTACTGCAGAGTCCTGAGGTTCATCAATAAATGAACAGGGAAATAAAGTATTTAGAAAGAGTAAAGGTGGCCAAAGTAGCAAAGGAGAAAGAGAACACTTAGATATTGAAGGGAAAGCCAGCATCTTGACCTGTGGCAAAAGATCAAGATGTTTTTTTCCCAAGTAAACTGAAGCACTGGCTCCTTTACATCAGCCTGTAATGTTTGCTCAGTGTGCTCACTGTTAGGACACAGGAATCTTGAGCCTGGAACTCAGCACCTGTTTGGCCTTAGTTAATCCGTGAGTGGGGAATCCCAGAGACTCGGAGAGCTCGTGAGAGATGGTGATGGTTCTGGCTGTTCAGCAGCACGTCTGGCTTACGGAGGCGTCCTATGGGTCTGTCAGCACTGGGTCCTGTGCGGATCCTTCCTCTGAAGGGGAAGATGTTGGCACCGTCTCTTACAGAAAGGTGCACTTGGACTTGCTGAAGGGTGCTGAACTCTTAAGTTTCCTGAATAAGCGCTCTGGTATTTTAGATGGTTGTGGACAGATGTGCTTTGCCTCTTCCCTTGCTGTTCAAACGGAAGGCTTGCTGCATACTGTAGAAATAAATGCAGGCTCTTACTCTCCAGGGAGTATTTCAAGTATGGAACAATGCCAGACCCACAGCCTTGACAGTGTTAGGGCCTCTGAGGTCTGATAATGAGCCAAGTATTTTGGACTGGCTCCTGGCTGACTCCAGGGGCTTTTTCTTACCTTTTTTTCCTTATTTTTAAAATCTAACGTCAAGGTTCCCAACTCACCTCATGCCTTGGCATAGAGAACCACAGTGCCTAACTGGGTGCTGCTTTGGTGATGGAGAAACTGCTGTCTGAGCTACGGAAGCGTGCTGCGTGCATGGAAACTTCTAAGGACAGTTCATTTCCAGCATACCTCCCCTGAGCTCAGGTCCAAACAGCCACCAGTTCTTGTTTAAGCCAAGCCATGGTGGCTTTGCCAGGAGGATGGGTACCGTGCCACCTGCTTGTACCTGAAATGAAATTATCTGTAGTTATTTTTGTTCGCGACGTTATCATTCACCTGGTGATGGGTGTGAGATGGTTTCAGCAGTGACTGGAGGAAGCTGGCCAAATCTGCACAGCCAGGATGGAAAACAGGGAAATGACTGCATCCCATATATATACTCAGGTAAAATCTCTGGTTTCAAGCTCCCGCTGCTTTGTTGCATTCACACCTTCTTTTGTTGTTGTGGTTGGTTGGTATGAAAATGCTCCCAAGAAATTTGAGAGGCTTTCCAGGTTGCTTTGCTCCTGGTTCTTGCCTAGGAGAACCTCTTAGAATCTTTTGATTTGGAATAGACCTTTAAAGGCTGTCTGGTCCCACTTCCGTGCAGTGAATGGGGACACCCACAGCTCCATCAGTGCTCAGAGCCCCGTTCCCTGACCTTGGGTGTCAGCAAGGACAGGGGCACCACCACCACTCTGGGCAACCTGTGGCAGTGCCTTACCACCCTCATTGTAAACAACTTCTTCCTTGTATCCAGTCTAATTCTCCTCTCCTTCCTGCTATATAGTTTCAAAGTAAAAAACAGATTAGTTTTTTTCAGTTCAGTTCATGCCAGATGATCAGTTAGGATGAATGAACAGCTTCTTCCTATATCAGGCTAGGTGAATCTGCAGAGAGGTATGGCATTAATGAAAGAGGGATACCATATGAAGAGTATGCCAGCATTAGCAGGATGGATATTAGCGTGCCTGCAATTTCCAACGTAAATACCAGGATTCTGTATTTTTCAGCAGAGAGCCCTTGAAAATATGCTTACCTTTCAGGTGGGCTCTTAATACTCGTTTTAAAAAAATTTAGTAGCAAAACCTAGAATGGAAGTATTTGCCCTGCTGGCTTCCAGAGCTCGAACTCCACTGGCCTTCAGCAGTTTGAGCCACAATCTGCTGCCTGAAGCTTCTGATAGGAGAAATCTGTTTGATAACATAAGCAGTGGTGTGTGCACCTCACTTCCATTTCAAGGTGAGCTGGCAGTATAAAGAGCTGCGTTTCCTCCAGCAGCAATCTCATCGTCAGACCCAGCAAGAATGAAGACTCTGGGCGCGCTTTTCTTGCTGTCGGGTGTGTAGGCAGCGCGTGCCCCTCTCGGCACCCCCGGCCCGCTGCCTGCACACCCAACACTGACCTTTGTGCTTCTCAGTGGTGGCTGCCATCGCTGCTATCTCGCCTCGTGCGTTATGGGAGTTCCGCAGCATGATCAAATGCACCATCCCAGACAGCAACCCTCTCCTTGAGTTTAATGACTATGGCTGCTACTGTGGCTTGGGAGGCAGTGGGACACCCGTGGATGAACTGGACAGGTTTGTATGACTCTGCTGTTCTAAACCTCTTTCCTTGCTTCTGCTTTCATGGTTCTGCACGCCGGCTTCTCCTCAGTTCTGCCTGTAGACATTCACTGAACTGTTTGGCTGCTGGGGATGAAGCATTCTCCCAAAGACGGCTTCAAGGGAAAACGGTGGCACAGTACCACACCTTTGTGCCTTATTACTGGGATAAAGTACAGTCCCAACAACTGCCTTCTGTAGCAGCTGTACCACAAGCTCTCCAGCACTCTTTTGCAGCAGCGCTGTGCCTGCAGTCCCAACGGCAGCTCTGAGCCCACCAACCAGAGCTCCAGCATCAACACGCTCAGGGCTGAGCTGCAAAATGCTAGGAAGTGGCTTAGCAGCCATCGGTCCTGCTGGACTGATAGCCAAAGGGCCGTGGGTTGTGGCAGCTGTTGCTCCTCGGGATCCAGGCAGTGATGGGGGACGCAGGGTAAGTGCTGCCTTCTGCTGTCCTGAGAGCTGCTGCAGTAAGCACGCACATTGCAGGCACCTCAGGGAGCGTGGGCTGGCAGGGGAGAAGTTGGACTTGATGGTCCTTGTGGTCAGGACTCTATGAGGTGTTTCCCCTCAAGGTCCTTTGTGCCCTCAGCTATCACTGAATATTTGGAGGGTTTGGTGGTTTTTGTGTTCAGTGCCTTGTGAAAGTCTGTTTACCAACAGTCACACACTTACACAGCCTACAAGTCAGCTGGGTTTGTGTTTCAACATCTTCGGACCTTTTCCTCTGTGTTTCCCAGGTGCTGTGAAGCACACGACCAGTGCTACACCAAGGCAAAGTCGGTTTGTGCTGCCTCCAATGATACCCCCTACACAAAGACATACAAGTACTCCTGCGAGAACAAGGCGATCACATGTAGCAGTACGTCCTGCCCCGAGTCCCTGCCGTGCTGTGTGTCACTGTGCCTTCCCTGTCTAGGAGTGGGGCTGCGTGGCCATGGGTGCAGGAGGGATGTGCAGCGGGAGGCCCTGCCAGGCGCAGTGCCACGGTGATGCTGCCCGCACGGTGCGCAGCACAGCAGGAATCCCGTCCTCGGGGTGCAGCCAAGGGCTGTGGGCTCACTGGGGAGCACTGCACAGCTGTGCCACATGGTTACAGCGTGACGGCAGAAAGCTCGGGAAGGGAGGAGCACCCTGCTTGGAGCCGGGGCCTCGTGCCGAGATGGGGCAACGCGTGGCAGGGCACTGCGTGGAGCTCTGACCGCCCACCCTCTCCTCCAGGTTCCAACAACGAGTGCGAGATGCTCGTCTGTAACTGTGACCGCACGGCCGCCATGTGCTTCGCCAAGGCACCCTATGACAGCGCTCACCTCCACCTGGACAAGAAGAAATACTGCAGCAGTTAAACTGCAGCGCGGCTGCCCCCAATAAACGCCTCGCACCACGCGTGCTCCGTGCTGCGCCGAGGGAGAGGGAGAGGGAGACGGGGCGGGCAGGCGGGAAGCCCCGCCCCTTCCGGCAACGGGGCATGGCGGCGCGTGCTGCGCCCCGCCCCTTCCGCCATCTGCGTCCTTTGATTGGCCCTGAGCAGAGGCGGGGGCGGTGAGCGCGTGCCCCAAGCAGCCGTTATCCTGCACCTCTTAGGCAGCGGTTGGGCCGTTCCTCGTGGGGTCGACGTTTTGCCAGGCCCTCGGCAGAGCGCGGAAGGCAGGCGGCGGCGCCGCTCTGCTGGTCGGCCCCGGCCCCGCTGCTCCTCCTGGCGGTGCGTATCCGTCGGGGCGCGGCCGTGCGAGGGGCTGAGGCGTCTGTTGGCCGCCGTCCGCTCCGGGCGGACTCATGTCTGGGCCGGGCTGCGGGACTGAGGCGGTGTTGCCGGGGCCGGGAGGAGCCGTGCAGCCTTCTGAGGGCCGTAGCGCTGCGTCCCGAACTGCTGAGCGTGCCCTTCACCGCAGCTTTGTGTGGAGGGCCGCCGTGTGTGTGAGGGCCGCTGGGTGGTGTGGAGGAGCTGCTGTGCCGGGGCTGCTCGTGTCCGCGTTGGCTGATAGGAACGGGGAGGTGGTGGTTCTTTACCGCAACGCAGCTCCATTCCTTCCAGCAGCTGAGGAGTGCGTGCGGCCGCACCGTCGTCTTCATTGGGTGCAGAATGGAAATCTTGGATGAGTTCGACAATGAGTGCACCCTCAGTGTATCGTTCTGCAAGCAGATTTCCCCAGAGGACTTTGAGGAGCAGTCTGTGTCCTACACCCAGCAGTGCCTGCAAGAGCTGTTCTCAAAGATGGAACAGGACCCAAGGATCTGCGAGAGGGCTCTGAGGAAGCAGAAGCAGAGGGAGAAGGAAGAAGCAGGCATGGTATCATACGTAAAGGTACGCGCAGCGTAGAGGAGGGCCCTGGGTCTCTGAGGGTGTTAGAATGGTTACGGGGTAGGATGGTGAAACACATTCTTCTTAAAAATAATAATAATAATAATAATGAGTCTTGAGTGTGTGTCTCACATGCAGCTACTCCCTGTCAGGGCAGACGGAGTCCTAGTTCTGTGGCAATATTCATTTCCTATTTCCCTCAGCTGTGCATAGCTGTGAGTTTTCTGGAAGCACTGAGCTCTGGGATTGCCACAGAAGTGTGGTGGATGCTGGATGTGTTTCTTGTTTGCACTCATTTGGTGGTGCAGAAGACTGAACAGTAGATTTAAACAGCTCCCCCACAAGCCCTCAAGTAGGGAATCTTGTCGCATAGTGTCTAGTGCCAAGCCCCAGGCAATGGCAGAGATGGGGACATGCTGGAGGGGCTGTGGGTTTGTGTTGCTGAAGTAAAGTCTCAGTATCTTCCTCTTACTTATTGTTTTCTAGGCCAAGATTTGTTGGACTCTGCAGGGAGAGTTGAATTACTCCAACCGTATGGACATTGCGGAGTTGAAAGAGAAGATATGCCAGTTGAGACAACGCATACAGAAAGTTAACAACTATGCTCAAGGTAATGACTGTGTTCCAGTTTCTGTTTGTAGACCTATACTACACACTTCCACTTTTATTCTGCTCAAGCTCAACTTTTCCTCTTTGCTGCGCTTAGTGGTGAAGAAGAAAAAAAACCAGAATGTGGTAACGAGGTACTTTTTGTTAGTGGGAAGGGAGAGGACTGGGGTCTGCACGCAAACTTGCAGGTAACATCTGTATCTGGGACAGAGGTTTTAAAGCCCAGCTGGCTTGGCTCTGCCTTCCACCTTCCTGAAGCAAGTTTGTTCCTGATCTTTCAGGAAGGATCTGGGAGAGTATAGCGATACTCTCTACCTGCTGTCTCATTCATGTTTTTTCTCAGTAGACCTCAGAATGCCTTGCAAACAAGTATGGGTCCCGGTATTGCACCTATTACATTATGGAAAGCATCTGCAGAGAGGCTGAGTGACTTTCTGCATGTCAGAGTGTGACTTGTAGATTGATGAAAGGGCTGAGACTCCCCGCTGGTCTCATCCTTCCAAACCCAGTGCCCTTCTTTGTGTTGAATCCCCTGTGTGCCTGTTGGCCATTGTGTTGCCTCTGGCTGGCTGGCCCAGAAAATAAAAGATGTACAAAGCGTGCATCTGTTGCGTGGGAATGTCCCTTAGAATGACAAGGGCGGTGTTCACGAGGATCCCAACATTCCTGAAGCATCTTTTGCTGCCACAGCATTCCATATATGGAAAACAAGTCAAGTGGAGGTTATGGCAAACCCTTCCCACTTCATCCAAAATATTTCTTGGACTCTTTGTCAGATCTGGAACTGGTGGCTGCTGAAGTCAGTGTCAGCACTGCGGCTGTGCATCCCTGCTCCTGTGGGATGCATCCTCATGCTCTTTGTGCTCCACCTGCAAGCCCCAGCGTGGGGATGGTTTTGATGGTTAAGCAAAACCCTTCTGTGGGCGTTTTTTCCTCATCCTCCCCTTATAATCTTTTGATGAGGGAATAGCAGAATGTCCCAGAAGTGCTGGTATGTTAGCAAACAGGCACAGTTTTGATCTGCATATGCTGAAGCTGCATGTGTTGTCAGGGGCTCAGCAAGGGCTAGCAGCTCGCTTGGGTCAGGCACTCCAGCCTGCTTGTCTGCAGCATGCAAGCATCCCGCTCTGTGCTGTGACGCCCTCTGACACAAACTGCTTGTTTCTTTTTTTTTTTTTTTTTTCCCTCCTCTTCTATTTTTGGCCTTTGTAATTGCTGCCTGCTTGGCCAGTTGTCAGTGTGAGTGAGTATGAATTCCTCACTGTCCATCTGTGTCCTCTGCACGATTTCCTGTACCTGTCAGGACTTGGGTGCACAGGTGACAGACAGCTCAGCTGTGCAGCCCCCAATTTGGGATCCTCCACTTAAAGGATCTTGCAGAAACAATGTGATCTGAGGGAAAGGATCAATTGTCTCCTTTCTGTTGGTATTCCAAAAATATCATCCACCTTTTTTTTCCTCTCCCTCTCTCCTTTTTTTTTCTTAAAGATCCAACTGAAGAAATCTAAGCTGTCTAGCAGCCCATGTTCCAGAATTTCCTGTCTTTTGGAAAGAAAGCTTCAGCCAGAAGAAATCTGGCATCTGAATGATATTTTCACAGTGTATGTTGGTGATGAAAATGGCCACACCAATCAGACTGAAGAGGCGAAGTCCTCTACCGTACAATTATTGTTTCACCTGTATAATTTCTTCTGTAATCTAAAATCACAGCTGTTCAGGTGAAGTTAATTTAGATTTTGAAACCTCTGCACTGAGACACTGGAGGGGATTCAGGGTGATGTGATAAGAAATGCTGATTTCAGGCGTTTGGCTGAGACCTTCTTCATTCCTTTCCCACTAACACCGACTGTCCTCTCAGGATTGCTGCTGTTTACCTGGTACCCAGGACAGGGTATATGAGAAGGCTCCATCTGTCCTGCCCAACCCGTAGGTTTTGAGTGAATAGACCAAGGAAAGCAGTCACTTGGCTCACGTTTGAAATGTCTGGTTTTTTCTCTGTACAGGTGCAAAGAATAGGAAAGGGCTATGTCCCAGGCTGTCGTGTGGGAAGAGGTACACTCTAGAAGGTGGATTTTGCCCCTTTCGCTCCAAGGCTCCAGAACCTCCCAAGTTCACGATGCCCAGAGTCTTTGGTCCTTTCCAAGACATCATGAATAATCAGGTTTGTTGGTAGGAGCAGTCTGACTGTAAGGCAGGATCCTTCGGGCCATCTGCAGTCTGTGCTGCCTTCACTGGAGCACTGTTTGTGAAACGCCTCAGGCTGCAGGACTCTGTTACAGAGTTTGCTCTGAGGGTTTGCCCAGAACTGAAGGCAAGGAATGCCAAATAGGAAGCAGCTTTTATTCTCTTTGGGTAACTCCTACCCCACTTTCAGAAGAGGGGCAGAAGGATCTGTTCTAAGGTACTCGCAGCTCCTTTAGCCAAACCTCAGGAACTTGTCCTAGTAGGAAAAGCTGTAAGAAAAAAGGGAAGGGTACATTGATTTCAGGCTCTTTATTTCAGCTTATTTTATTGTATAAAGAAAAAAGGTATTCATGTATTGTTGTCTAATGTGTGCTTTTGCTAATCACAGATGGACAAAGCTGCCACTTCAAGTCCAGATCTGAAATGTTGGCGGAGTGGCCTAACAGCGATGACCCAGAAAAGGTAGGAGAAGATTCCATCATGGTGGATGGTCAAGGCTGGCTTTGGGCAGACAAGGTATTATTTCCTCCCTGGTAAAGGGGGAAGAGACCCCTGCAGAGTGGTAACTACATCAGTAAGCTGAGAAACAGGCTTCTCAAGATCGGTCTTTGCTAGCTTACCTGCAGCGACAGCTTTTGGTAGCTGTCATCTCTCTGCATCACATCTTCCCACACAAACAGTCCCAAAGAAGTGACAGGGGAAGGTGTTGGTCAGTGTTAGAGTGGTGCAGATATGGCTTTCGGTTTAGAACTTCAGGCTTTGTGTGCTGTTTCTCAGATGGGCAAACTTTGCTCCCAGTGGTGTGTGGAGCAACATGTTAAGAAGTTACATGCTCTGAACCTGCTGTATGAGAAACCAATTTTAGTAGTGCTGGATCAGCTTGGCACCAAAAACAGAACAACTTTGTCTCAGCCTCATATATTTGTGATAAATGTATGCTCACTAACATAATAAACCATGCACAGGAA
The DNA here is from genome assembly GCA_016647715.1 of Pavo muticus. Classification (NCBI taxonomy): domain Eukaryota; kingdom Metazoa; phylum Chordata; class Aves; order Galliformes; family Phasianidae; genus Pavo; species Pavo muticus. The sequence goes on along the minus strand of JACDJE010000164.1, from coordinate 938,639 downwards.
ATTTACTGTAAATGCTCATCATTTACTGTAAGTCCCTGTCCCTAGTGACTTAAAAGCATGTGGTGTAAGCAGTGGAGGGTCAGGGTAACACAACCCATTTATCAGTGATGCTGAAGAGACCCTGCTTCTCCTCTCCCAGATACTCAACTGCTGAACTGGAAAAGAGGCACAGAGGGAAGGCTGAGTTACCTGTCACATTTGGTAGTGCAAGTCCTCACTGGAAATGTTTTTTTGTTTTAGACTCCCTGGCAATGCTGCCATGCCTTCTCAGAATACTGGCTCTAATGGCATTAAACCTGCAGGCTCTGTTTTTAACACGCCCGTGCTGTGCAAGCTTCCAGGTGGTACAGAAGATGATGTGGACAGTGAAAACCCTGGTCCCAGTTCCGCTGCCAAGGAGACTTAAATGTCTCCTTACATGGAAAAGCTATGTGAATAAACACGGTGCAAGCGCCCAGATTGTGTGTGGGGACTGTGATGCCTCAGCACTGATTTCTGCAAAAGCTTTGGTTAGCAGGACAGCTGTTCTGCACGAAAGATAGACTGACAGCTCTGAGCTTTTTTCACTACCGAACAGCAGATTTCTTCACACGCTGGAAAGTGGGGTCTCCCACTGAATGGGAGCAGAATTCAGTGCACCTCGTTTGGCTTTTAAGTGAAATAGTGTCCCTCTGGCCTTAGAACTGAGTCTTGAAACACTGAATATCTAATTACCTTCTGTAGGATTGATCCCTATATCCACTGGATTCTGCACTTTACTTGCTGCTGCCTGGTATGGGTTTGAAGTGACAACAAAAGAGAAGCAACTTTAGCATTTTGTGGTCAGATCTCCTTGCTTTGTTATTGCCCTCTTAGCAAATGATTCTGGCATCCTTGCTTCCAGCAGCTTGTTAACAGTTCTTGTCAGAATCTTAATATGAGGCATGTTAGGTGAAGGGTAGGACTGGGGCTTTTGAAAGACCCCAGCATAGCCAGGAGGGGAGTGATAGAATGATGTGGATGGTCAGATCCAAAATGTAATGTTTCAGGCTGGGGAAGATTCTGTCTTACTCCACATATGGTATCATCTGTCTTAAGATACCACCCTGCAGATCAACAAAACGTGGCTGCCCAGCAGGGATGGATCTCCTATTAGGAGTGTACCAAATCACGTCTATAAAAGCTTGAATCACCCCTAGGGAAGCCTACAGTACAGATCTAATTGTACCTCTTAATTCATCGGCTGTTAGTAATTACATCCTGCATTTTTGCAATGGAAAAAATGAATCTAAGCTGGCTATTGAGACTGACAATAAATCACAGGAAGAAGAGGAAATTACAAGGCAAATAGTAGCAGTCATGTAAACAATTTTAATTCACTACTTAGCTATTCATTAATTAAATAACACCTTTTAAAAATGCATTTTTGAAAAGGCAGCAGTGACACTAAAAGCAGCTCTGGTCAGATTAGCTGAAACTAAATCCTCTGGCATCTCAACAATATACCGTGTTTAAAAGGTTCGGATAGTAAACAGTTCAGCTGATCAGCTGGCAGTTAGAGCAGTGCTGACTACCCCCCTTGCTGATGTCATCTCTGTAGCCTGTGCTTTCAAATATTTTATTACAAGAGCAGCATTCTTCTTCAGCTTCTATTTTGATCCATTTTTTGGGGGTGGAAATGACACCTGCAGTTCTTTTTGCCTTTACCCTCTCTGCACTCTCCGCATTTGCCCACGAATGACATGGGATCCTCCAGCTGATACTGCGTGTTCCGTATCACTCTCCTGTGCTATTCTGCCTGGAGTCACTCGGTCAAACTCCCCGGCCCCCATTCTTGACAACCTCTATTAAAAAAAAAACAAACCAGTATTTTGTTCTCAGATGGCTGAATATCCTGTCCCAGTCCGGTCCTTTGCCAGTGAATGCAAAGAAAAGGCACTGTTTACACAGTGAGGGAAGGCAGAAAAGAACTCCTTTTCGTCATTCTTCTCCTTCCTTGGTAAGTGGAGATGGTTTCAGTGCAGAAAACTGTCCGGCTGACATGTGAGGCTTGCTGCCCTCTCCTGGTGTCACCGGGGGCCATGCGTGAGGATCTCATAGCTGCCCTTCAGACCGAAGTAATTCCCCTTTGGAGAGATTAAGTCCTGCAGGAATGGAGGGAAGAAGCTGCTTTATAGATGAAATTGAACATTTGTATTATTCACATTTCACAACAGCAGTGTTTTGATGAACCAGGTCAGTTCAACCAGGCGCAGCTTTCAAATCAGCAGCGACTTGAGAAACCCTCAGGAACCCTCTCTGCTACCAAGAAAGATGGCAGCGTGCAAAGGTACCAGCACTGATCTGTTCTCTGAATCTGCAGATGATCCCCTGTAGTTCTGTGTCTGTGACAAATGGACTGGGACCACCCTCGTGTTTGTTCATGATCACGGGAGGTGGTTCCATGGCCCACCTGAGCACGCCAGCAACAGGTGGGAAGGCACAGCCATGCTTCGATGCACGTTGTCCAAACGGATTTCACTTCAGCCCCAGCATCTGCTGGCTATTTAAACCCGTGTTCTTACCCTTTAAGGTGACTGCCCTGGCAAGTACTCACCTTACAGAGATAATTTTACCCCGATAGCCACCGATGCTCAGCTCGTTGGCTCAGTGTGCAACTATCAAAGGCAGCAGCTCTCCACAGCGGGAATTCAGCTTGAGGGATGCAAAGTGATCTAACCTCGTGGGCCCAATGTTGAGGACTGCAATTGGCAGCTGCTTCTCCCGGGCAGCCAGTGCAAACCTGTAACCAGAGTACACCTGCAGGGACACGAGAAGACGGAGTTATCGGCAGCACAGGCAAAGAGCAGCAACAGAAAGGACTGTAGAAAGTGAAATAGGTGATGGCTGGCAGTGGGAAATGGGGCTGTATATGTATGCTGTGTTATGCAGCTGCACTGAATTCAGGTAGGGGGTTTCTCCATTTGGAAAAGGACAACAGCTTTTAACCTCTCACCAGTGAAGGGTTTTCAGTTTTGGAGAAAATACACTGAAGGGAAAGTCCTTGTCTTGCACTAATTCTCTGCAGCAGTTTTTGCTACTTATCATAGGTCCTTAAACGCTTCTACTTTGGTGGTTCTCACATGGCCCAGCTTAGGTGCTACAAGAATGAACCTAAGGCATTTCAGTCATTCCTGCATGAAGGATTATGAGCTCAAGAAGGGCGAGCTCATGGAACCTGTCTCCAGTATCCTGGAGCAAAGGGAAGTGCAGTCAGGCAGCCTTTGCTTTACGCCTTTCTGGAAGGTGTTAAAGTCTTTTTCTTAATGTAATAGAACTTGTTCCTGGAAATTCGCTTATTAACTCCAAAAGCTTCCACAGGTTAAACAGCAGGGTTTTCTAGACCACCTTACCTTGCACTTGTAAGATAATGGCTAATAGAGAAAACACTCTGTGATTACAAAGGACAGATGTGAGCAGCAAGCAGAGGCTTTTCTGCTCTCTTCTGCAGAAGCTTAACTAGGAATTAGAGGTCCTAAAATCTGGTATTTCACACAGCTTTCTGTGGGGCCTAGAAAGCTAGCAAAGGCTTACACATTCAAGAAACTCATACGTGGAGTGGTATGTTTGTAGAGCTGAGGTATTTACAGCAGCATGACAGACAGTGGAGTTGCAGGGAAGCCCAAACAGAACAACTGTGGATCCAAATGCCAACAACGGTAATAATTACTGAGAAGCTGAAGTGGCTTTGGTGGTCTGCCAGCAAGCAGCCGTCCTCAGCCGTGGGCCCACGGGCTGCTGCAGACAGAGCAGTACAGAAACAGGAACTGGCGTTGGAGGAAGACCTCGCTACCTGCATAGAGGATCCTGCCACCAGCATGGAGTCTGACTCTGCCAGGCGTTGGTGCACAAAATCCACCTTCTCCCGGCTCACTGTGTCTCCAAAGAACGTCACGTCAGGCTTCAGGATTCCACCGCACTTCCTGCAAGCTGGGACTTGGAAATTGCGCACCTGCTCGTCCGTCAGGAAGACGTCCCCATCTGGAGCCACACCGAGGGCTTCAGCTTTCCAGCTAGGGTTCAGAGCCTCAAAGTGCTCCTGAAGCTCAGAGCGTGAGGTTTGGTCACCACAGGTCAGGCAGAAAACCCTGAAATGCAGAGCAAAGCCTTAACAGAGAGCTTCACGTCAGCTGAAGCCCTGGAGCCAGTAACTTGTTCCTTACAAGGCCTGGGAAGTCTGTTGCCATTATCGTATTTATTTACCACATAGTGCAGGCCAGTGAGTTGTCTGCCTGCCTCCAACTGTTGCTTTGTAGGGATGCTTTACACTATGCCCTACCTTGCATTCCCTCTCACAGTTAGGGCTGTGCTTTTTCATCTGGAAGTTTCGGGTGATCACAGGCAGCTTGCAGAGCTCTGCTCTGGTGTGCTGTCTGCTCTGATGTGCCTGGCCTTGAGTGTTCCTGGCACTGCCCTCTCACCTCTGAACATGCCATCTCCACTAGCACAGTGCATTTATTTGTTGTCTCCTTTCTCAGCAGCTAACACTGCACCTACATACTGGAGCAGAACACCAGTGGTTAACCATCTTTCCTCTACCCAGAGAGTACCTGTGTGTGCAGCCGTGCAGTTCTGTCATGCGCTGGCTCCCAGCTTTGGTGTGAAGCGCATCCACATTCTGGGTCACTAGCCAGTGCAGCTTCCCCAGCTTCTCCCAGTGCCTCAGCACCAGGTGGGCCGCGTTTGGCTGGTGGGAGGAGAACTGTGGCCAGCCCACAAAGTTCCTCGCCCAGTAGCGCTGCCGGGCGCTGGCACTGCGGACGAACTCGGCGTGCTGGATGGGCCGCCGGTCCGACCTGGCATAGAGCCCCACACCTTCCGAGCGGTAATCAGGGATCCCCGACTCAGTGGAGATTCCAGCTCCGGTCATTACAAACAGCCTCTTGGAGTTGGAAATAAAACGCTGCATCTCTTCTACTTCTGCGGGATGCGGGGGGAGGCAGGCTGGTACAAAAGCCAGGTTTGGGGACGCCCTGGGGACAGAATGGTGCCGGAGATGGTGCGGTCCGATGGCTCTGCAGCCTCCTGGGAGCCTCCTGGCAGGGAACATGTTGAGCTAAAAGCCAAGAACAGGACACGAGGCAGGTAAATGAGAGCAAAGAGCATATCCCTGAGCACACTGTCTTGGGCTTCTCCAGAAAATGATGCTGATGGTTCTTTGTGCTTTTTTTCTTCTTTTTTTTTTTTGAAAGAAACCCAAATTATTTTGGAAATAGGACAGCATTCCTGCATTCCCACGTCCTGTTCACAGAGCAACACTGAGGACTGCTCAGAAGGGACAGTTTCCTATAAAACAGTAATTGGCTCTGAGAAGAACGCCCATCCCGATGCTCCCAGTGGCAGCTTGGCAGTGCTTAAACTGCTTCCACCGATGGCGGTGCCCCATTCCTGTCCCTCACCATCAAAAGAGCTCTCAGAAGGAAATGTTTTGATGGGGAATGAAATGGAGCTGTGACAGCCTGACCCACAAATGGAGACAGTGTGTGGGCTGGCCCACAAAAGAGGGAAGCAGGGAAGGCTTAGAAGCAAAAATAACACGTCTGAGAGATGCTGTGGAGCACCAGAACAGCGCCAGGGAAAAACTTACAGAAGGCAGAAGACTTCTTGGGAAATGCAAGGCTGCTCTGAAAAGCAGAGTGCTCAGATGTCAGCGGTACAAACCAAAACCCCGAGCGTACCGACCGGGGCCCGCGGATGGCGTTGGCTTTAGCACACACCGAAATGCTGTGCAGGCAGAGGATAGGCAGCATAAGGCAGCAGACAGGTCGGAAATTCAGAGGGACAGCCGTGCCACCCGCGTCCTTTCTGCTGTAACAGCGACATGGCGGGGGGGGTGGGTCACAAAGCGAGCACGGCTGGTGAGATAGCAATGTCACAGCAAACAGAGCCCAACCGCGTACCTCTCATAGTGCTGCCGGCTCCGAGAAGGGCTTCCTGCCAGCAGGGCTTTGTGGGAAACGCAGTCTGCACACAGCTCAGCCCTCAGCACGGCGACTACAGTTCCCGTGGTTCAAAGAACAGAAGCCCAGCCTCCTGCAGGGATACAGCCCTTGTAAGCGCCGAGTGCCTCGCAGCTGCCCTCCAGGAAACGTCCGGGAATAAAATAAGCTCTGATTTGCGTTCAGATGGCTGTAGCAGCTTTGATAAAACGCATTGTAGATGCTTATATTAGAAAAGGCTTTTTTCCCTCCCTGCTAGTCTCAGGTCCTGGCCTCAAAATGTGCCTGATGCACAGTGGAAGAGCTGAGGGCTGTTAGCCGCTGTGCCCTGGAGCTCCCAGGGTGCACCGGCTGTCAGCGCTGCTGCTCAGCTTTACGTATGTGTGGCACAACTGGAAAGTATGGGCTCATGACAGCAAGGAGGGACAAGTCATGGAAACCCGGACTGCTGCACTGCAGTTAACATGGCCAAGCTGGTCTGTGTGCAGCTTTCCAGGGAGGCATGGAGGACAAATACAAAGCTGCTGCAGGAGGTGCACCTCTGCTGGCCCAGCGAGCCGCTGTGATGATGTACGAGGTGGCAGAAAGTCAACAGAGCAGCAGTGGTGCAAGGTGAATGATGCTGAAGCTCAATTGCTATTATCTTTAAAGATGTGCAAATAGTGCCTGAAAAATCCTGTATGTCTTACAGCCTGCAAAGGTGTTCCCTCCTTGTCTTGCAAGGAAGCTGCTCGGTTCTGGTGCTGGCTTTCTCCGGCAGTGATGCTCTCAGCACTTTGGTTATTCAGTTTCTGGAAAACTGGATCCTGGCTGGAACAGCCCCTGTGCTGGGCCGCCTGCCTGCTGCCCCTGCCAGCACCTGGTTGTGCCCCTCTGCTTGGTGCAAGTTTCAGTCTCCATATTCAATTCATACTCACGATAAACCGTAGGATTTGAGGGTTTGTTTTTTTAGAGAGGAGGCTTTTAAAAAATAATTATTACTTTAGAAAAAGGAGAAGGAGCACCCCGCTCCTGCGCAGCGCAGTCCGAGCCCAGCCGCCCACCTACCTGGCACACCACGCGCTCCCCCCTCCTCGCTCGCAGGCGCTCCCCGCCCAGAGGCGGGACGCGGTGTGTCGTGGCGGCCTTCCCTCCCCGCGCTCATTACCATAGCGGGCTCCCGGCACACCCCGGGCGCCAACTCCGCCGCCGCTCCACGCCGCCGCGCTCCGCCCGCACACAGCGGCGCTTCGGGCGCGGCGCGGCAGCGGCGGGGAGCGCGCGGG
>JACDJE010000164.1:890181-930181 GCA_016647715.1 Pavo muticus | reverse complement strand
CTCCCGGTTGGCAACCTGAGTGCTGGGTGTGGGGAGGTCACGGGGCTGGTCCGGGAGCGCTGGCTTCGGGAGGGATGGATGGAGGGCTGGCTGCAGCAGGTGCTCTGCACGGGGTCGGTGCTTAGTACTGACTCGTTGACTTCATTTCCAGGTCTCTGACCCGCTTCCCGTCTGTCCAGCAGGGCGATAACTCCTTGTCGCAACTTCTGCAGAAGATAAGGAAGGAGCCGGGTCACACTGCGCTTCAGTCCGGGGCAGAGTGCAGGAGGGGGGTGGTGATATGGGCTGAATTTTGGTTCCAGCAGCCGGGTACTCCCGCGTGGCAGCGCTGCCGACCAGCAGACACAGGCCGAGCTTCGTGGGCAGAGCCGGACGGGGCGGGCTCAGCCCGGAGCACGGCGGGCTCAGGGAACGCCTCATCGCCCTCTGCAGCTCCCAACACGAGGTCGAACGCGGGGACCCCGAGCCGCGTGCCGCGCCGTGCCGTACCGGGGCGTTCCCTCCGCTCCCGCCGGCAGGGGGCAGCCGCGGGCACGCGCGGAGCCGCCGGGAGCGCGCGGGCGGCGGGCACGCGCGGGGGCGGGGCGGGAAAGTTGCGAGGCGCTGAGGAGAGCGGGCGGCGGCACCGGCACCATGGACGACCTCGGTAAGTTCCTGGCGCTCCCCGGCCCCGCGGCGGGCTGCGGGCTGCCTCTGTGGCCGCGGGGTTCGGCCGGAATCCGTGCTGGCGGCCGGGGCTCCCCGCGGGGCCGCGTCCCTCCCGCTGGCCGCTCGGGCCCGCAGCCCCGGGGCACGGCACGGCACGGCTCGCCCCGCCTGCCCGATCCCGGCCCTTGCGCGGGGTGCGGCCCGCGGAGCTCGGCGGCGCGGAGTCCCGCGTGTGGAAGCGATGGGAGCGGGCTGGGGAGGGGCCGCAACGCTGCTGCCATCCGCCTCCAGCAGAAAGCAGCGGACTGCCTCTGTAGGAGGGTGAGGAATGAAGCGCCAAGGAGGGCTGAAGAAGGTCCGAGTTTGTACCTCTTTTGCTCTTCTGAGGCGTTGCACGTCAGCGCAATCAATAGTGGAAGTTCTAAGATATATCTAAAATATAACTCTGTCCCTACAGCTTGGTTTCATCGGGTCACGCTTACACCGGCTCCTTCTCAGTTTTTGTGTAGTCTTTCAGGTTGGACGACATCTGATGATCTAACAACCATCCGAACAAGAAAAGCTCTTTCTCTCTCCTAAATCTACAGAATTTATCTTAAAAGAGCACACCAGCTGCTTTCCCTCTGCAAATCACTGCTACTCCCTTACTTTTCTAAGGGCTCCCACCTTTTGGATGTCAAGGGGAAGCTCTTCACAGATAGAGTGGTGAGGCGCTGGCACAGGCTGCCCAGAGAGGCTGTGGATGCCCCAGCGCTGGCGGTGTTCAGGGCCAGGTTGGATGGGGCCCTGGGCAGCCTGGTCTAGTATTAAACGTGGAGGTTGGCTGCTCTGCCTGTGGCAGGGGGTTGGAACTTGGTGATCCTCGGGGTCCCTTCCAACCCAAACCATTCTATGATTGGGATACATAAGGCGAAGCGCTGTGCTGAGCTCATGCGCTGTGTAGGTTCGGAGTTGATGCTGCATAAAATCAGCTGAGATATCCCTGTGCTGTGCTTCTGTGTGGTGCAGGAACTGCTGGGCTGGGTGTGAGGGAGCACCGCACAGTGCTAGTGATGTCTCTGCTCCCAACTTATAAATCTTTGGGCCATCCCCCTCCCTTCCAGAGGAGCTGATGGAACGTTGGTCACTTCGTACTCTTGCACTGTAAATCTCACAGACGTACCTTGCTTGGTCTGGACAGGTTACGAAACACCAGCGGGAGTGGGTTTGGGTTGCGCTGGGGATTTGATGGAGCTTTGCTCATTTTTTCCCCCACCCGCAGTGCTGGAGGAACGGTGTGGCGGTGCACGGCTCCTGCAGGAAGCTGCGCCCCAGCAGCACAGGGAGCTCAGTGCTGGGCCTGAGGAAACTGCAGCAGCACATGGTGGGGACGGGGGGTGGGGAGCCTGGGCAGCTGGCCAGGCTCGCATTGCCTGCCCTCAGCCTCAGAGGAAGCGCTTTGCGGACGTGCTTGGAGTTGGGCAGGAAGCTCGCTGTTGTGCAGCGCTGTGGAAGGGTGTGGAGAATAAAGCCTGGTCCTGAGCAGTGCAGGTCCTAACTTGGGAGTATCGCCCGTCCCCAGAGCTTCCCAGAGTGCAGTGTTGTTATGTGCCGTGCCCCCAGCAACAGGTGATCTGTCACATGCGTTTGCTTCAGGCAGATTGAGCTGCTGAATTATTCCTGGTTCCGTGGCACTACCTTGTCTAGGTCATGTGGAGTGTTATTTATTTACTGAGAGCTTTGGCAGCTCCAGACAGAAGTGGTGTTGCTTTTAGGAGCTTTCTTTTGGAGGCTTTAAAACTCCTGTTTCTTTTCTGCTTGGTTATTTTTTCAGACTTTTTTTTTCACTGGGTTTTGCAATCAGAAACAAAGCAGCATTCACTGGAGCTTGTGAGAGATGCTTTGCAAAGTTGTTTCTGCTGTTTAATAATGTGTTTACGGTGGTGCTTTGGCTGCGCATAGACTGGGCTGTATGGAGCTTCTTGGAGGTGTGCTTGCTCGCTGCTAGGAGGGTGTTTCCTTTTGGAGAATGTCTCTAGCAACGTGGCTGTGAAACTTCTGGGCACGAAGATTCGGAGTACAGGAGATTGTACTTTAAAAGCTGTCTCTCCCTGAGGAGCTCCCACCCACCCCATCTTCATGGCTTAACCCTCTCAGGGTCATCTTAAGTCAGCCTACTGCTGGTTGTGCATGGGCACGGGGAGGGGGCTCAGCATGTGTCTGCCTGCCACCTCTCCCAGCGGGTCTGTGCTGTTGGCCTCGTGGATGCCTGCTGCCTCTGACTGTTCCTTCCGTCTGCAATCACACGTAGTGGGTTTTGGTTTTTATTTGACTGGAAGTTCACTGTGGAATTGCTGACAGCCAGCTGTGCCCTGGGAGCGGTACCGGGGGGAAGGGCTGCTCAGGTAGTTTGGTGCTTTCTGCTGGCTCACGTTTCCGAGTCATTCCTGGTGCTGGGCGAGAAGAGTGCAAACAGAGCTACTGCTCTGCACAATGGGGTTCTGACTTGCTTCAGCTTCTTAGCTGTTCTGAGCCCTTGTAAAACAGGGGCTTCATTGTCCTGAGCAGCTCAGACAGGGAGTCCTCTGCCTCGAGCAGTGTGCGATGCAGAGAGGCTTCTTTTCTTGCTGCTCTATTTCCATGGAAAGTCGGGACTCCGTGCTGTCTTTAGCTGCTTTGTCTCTGTCTGGGAGAGGTCAGCTTACCCCGAGTGTTCAGCTGCCCTCCTGGTTAAAACCGATCCTCTGACACCATCTCAGCCATTAGGGGAAGAAACGGGTAGTTCCATCTCTGCCTGCTCTCTCATGCCAGGGGAATCACAGCGCCTCGATTTCTCTTCATCCTTCTTTCCTCATCCACTTTCCCCTTAAACTGCACTGTATGAAACACGAAGCTCCAGAAGAGTCAGAACTCCGAAGTCCGGCAGCGGAACAAGCGGTAACAGTGCACTTCTGGTGACACCAGGGTGGTTTTTCTGACCTACTGCTATGACAGGGATGTTTAAATTCCTTCAGCTCAGTCTGTGTGACAACAGTGCAGCTGCAGGGGAGCAGGAAACAGCCCGCGGCCACCAAACAGATCTGTCAGAATCAGAGTGCTGTGTTAGCTGTGACAGCCCGGAGCTCCTGCAGCTTTGGAGAAAGCAGGAACACGTTCTGAATTCAGCCATGTTACCCTGGTGGGAAAGCAGTGTGTGTGAGCGGGATCTCAGCTCGCAGCTCCCTGTTCCACAGCTCAGGCTGTGCTCCCATCTGCGTGCTGCTCTGTGCCCTGTTCTGACGAGGAAGCTGTTAATGAACATGCTCTTCTGCTTCAGCTGCGTGAAAGTGAAGCATTGTCTGGGGGAGCTTCCCTGCATACGGCAGGAGGATGGGGCACAGGGGTTGAGCTGCGTGCTCAGCCTGGCCTGTCTGCACCGAGTGAGGTCTGATGGCACTCCCTGCAAGTACGGGATGCCACGGCTATTAGGCAGTTAAGTTCAAAATGCTGAGCAGGGAGCTGCGGAGACATTTGGGTCCTGTTCTTGTTTCTCAGTGTGTGTAACATCTCACTGTGCGTCTCATCCAGTTCGGTTTCAGGTTGCAGCCAAAAATGGTGATTCCCGCTTCCCCAGCCCTTGTGTGCTTCTGCTTACGTAGTGAGTGGGAATGGGGCTGCGGGCGGGTCGGTGCGCTCTGCTGACCTCTGGAAGCCAGCCCTGTCACCCAGCCTGCCCAGATATGTGCTGCTGGGTTGGGAAGCAGGGCAGCCTTGCCCTGTGCTGGGGCAGCTGGACTCTGTGCAGTGCAGGAGCCGGGCTGCTGCCGTGTTTTTTCCCATCTCCCTTCAGCGTAGTTACTAAGCACAGCACAGTTAGCTGGGCCATCAAGCTGATTTCTCTGGAAGTTGTTTGAATTGGTTGGTTTTTAGCCAGATCAGTTCCTTGCTCTTTATGTCCACGTGTTCATACATGGGCCGCCGCCCCACCACCAGGCTGTGGACGAGGCTGTGGGCGAGGCTCCTCTTTCAGCTGGAGCTGATGTTTGATTCAGTATAAAGCAACGGTTTATCCACAGATCTGCCTTCTGGCGAGTTGTTTTTCCATCTGTGCAACAGGAGTGACAACCCCTTACCTGCAGAGCGTGGTTAATGTTTATTACCAGCTTTGTGTTCCCACACCAGCTTCCTGCAGGGTCTCAGAACAGTCACTCTTTCACGCTTCCCATCACTCTTGCTGGAAAAGCACACAGAGGCAAGTTTGAGTTAGATTTATACGTGTCTGTTCTCAGCTCTGTTTATGTTCCCGTGCTGCCATTCTGATTGCTCATCCTTTCTGCATCCCCTGTTAGGGCAGTCTGTGAGCAGGGAGAGATTTCCTTTCCCTTCCATGTTCCCCACAGCAGTTCTGCTCAAAGTCTTTACCACAGAATGTCGTGAAGTCATTCGAAGAATGTCGTGTTCTAAAGATACACCATACAAAAAATAACATATGACTGTGTCGTATCACTTGTGATGTTTTTTCCCCCTGTTTGTGCTTGTTCTCATGGCAAACGGCACCAGGGCGGCACAGGCCAGCTGGCTGGGCTTTCTGGGCAGGGGTTTCGGAGCATTTGGACACTTTGAAGTTATGTTTATAAATCCTCATAAAGCAAACAAAGCGGAGTGGGAACGACTTTGGTGTTCTTGGTGTTCCAGCCATAGGAGCTTGTGTCCCCGAGGTTACGTGCTTGTGCTGTTTGGGAATCTGGTAAGCATTTTTCTCTGCTCGTATAAATGCAGCGGACAGTAATGATTCTGAGCTTACATGGGAAACTTATCTGAAGCTGCTGGAGAAATCTCTGTGCTGTGGATCTGAGAGTGCATAGGACAGGCCCCGGGGGAGGCAGCCAGCGCTGTTAATGCCCTGCTCCTTTCTCCTGCAGCGCTCTGGGGCTGCCTTCTGCACCGTGAACAAGTGTAGTAGAAGTTATTTACATGAGGTTGGAGTAGTCGGAAGACTTCAAATGCTGCTTGACACACCGCTGGTCGCAGCACTCCTGTGCTTGGTGTGTGCAGCTCTGCAGGGCGGGCTGCTGAGCGTGGCTGGCTGGCAGCATGCTGTGGCTGTAGCTTCATGGCTTGGCTTTTACTGTCCATTGCACTTGCTTAAACCTTGAGCATTCTGCAAATGTTTGAAGAACATTTAAAAGAAAAAGAAAATAAAAGTGTTGCTCCAGGGGATGAACTTTCTGAACGATGCTTTGCTTGGGGAATTGTGCTTTAAGTGGCGTAGCTGTGAAGCAGGCTGTGCAGGGTCTCCAGGAGTAAACCAGTCCCGTGTGTTTGTCACAAAACGGAGCTGGTGGACGGAATTAATCCATGTCTGTCTGTATCTCTGTAGGATCTTTATCTCCCTGCAGAGCAAGGTGAGCAGAGACCTCCTCTCCCTGCTGTAGGAAGCTTGTGGTGGCTCACAGACCGTGGCTGGGTCTGGTTTTCCTGAGAGTGGAAGAGGTCAAAGAAAACTGCAAGTGGGAAAGGCCACGGGCAGGAGGGCTGTGAATGATTTGCTGAGGATTCTGAGTTTAATACTGCCCTGTTGTAACCTCTCTGGGTCTGAACAAGTTCAAGGCTCTCTCTGAAAGGAGTTCTGTTCGATTGGAGCCACTTCATGGGACTGGGTCCTCAGACAGAGGGGCCTGAGGCTGTCGGCACATCAGCTGAGTTCTCTGATGCCCCAGGGGCTGCAATAAGACAGCAGCCTGCTGGCCGCCCTCGCTGCCTGTCCTTTGGCCACTACTTATTTCTTTGTTCCCCATTTCTTAGCACCAGCGGTTGCCTCACAAGCAGGGTCGGAGGGTGCTGCTGGCAAATTACCCTCAGGGGCAGGGGTGACCCTCAGAATGAGATGCTGAGGAGAAGCACTGTCAGGCTTTGCTGCTCTCCCTCTCGTTGGTTTGTGGGAGGCTCTTCTCGGGCCTGGTTAGGCGGTGTGAGGCACAGCTGGAGCCGCTCTGTGCGCTGTGAGCAGCTCCAGCAGTTGGACTGCATCCCCACGGAGCGCCGGGCGCTGGGGGAGGGAGTGAGATGCCATTTTGGCCACGTCATGAAACCTCTTATCAGCGGCCAGCTCTGGCGTGGGTGGGTGAGCGGTGTGTGCCAGAAGAAGCTGCCTTTTATTTCTGCTGTGAAATGTGGGGAGCTTGAACAGTCGGTCAGGCCGAGCGCGTGGAGGTTGGGATGTGTTTGTCAGGCAGGTTCCTCTAACGTGGAGCTTGTAGCTGTCAGCTGCCCTGCTGGTGCTCTGGCAGGCTGGGGCTCTGCTGTCCTGAGCAGCTCCATTGGCAGCACCTGGCCAGCACAGCTGCTGTGGCACGCTGCTCCTCTGCTTCTTCAGTGCTTAAATCTGGCACCTTCTGTATCAGGACCGTGTAGGGAAGCCTTGGCCATGCGAGTCTCAGGCCAAATCTGCAGGGTTAGCATTCGTTTTGCTGTAAGAGTTGGGCTCAGGCACAACGTGACAGACGCTAATTTGCCACCAAACTGCACAAACAGATCACAGTGGTCCCACATACAGGGGACCCCCCTTTGGGGCTGCCGGGGCCCATTGGGGTCCTCTGATCCTGCTGCCAACACGTGAAGGATGCGGGCTGTGGCCGGCCCGGCCAGCGCGGCGCTCTGAGGCTCAGTGCGGTCCTGCCCTGCGAAGCTGGGGGCCGGGGGGTGCAGAGGAAGCTTTATGTCATTCTTGGCTGCCTTCTGAGTAATTGTTGTAATGAAATGGAATGCGGTGCGTTCAGCGCTCGCTTGGCAGAAACAGCCTTTTTTAAAAACCGTTCAATTTTCTGGGGAAGGGGCTGAGGTTAGTCTGCTTTCCAGCTGCTTTAGGCAGGTAAACGTGGGTTTGCAGCAGGGATAGCAGTGGGATATTGTCCTCGGGGAGGGGATGGCTGCACTGCTGTGTGTGTGGGGGGGGATGATGTCCTTGTGCACATAACGTGTGAGCAGTTGGCCTGGTCCCTCTGGCTCTCTGTGTGATGTGCATGCCAACGTGGCTCTGAGGTGGATCAGATGAATTTCAAAGTGATGTGGGTAGGTACGTGTGTGCATAAGGCAACACTGAGGAACCTGGTAGGAAAAGGAAGGGAATTTCTGTTATCCCTGCTGTATCCTGAGCGAGGGTGAGGTTCTGATGGGCTGAGACAAGCAGAGTCAACTCTATTTTCAGCAAAGCAGTGATGGAGGAACCAGGAATCTCGACTTCTGCAAATGACTGTGAGATGTTTCCCCAGCTCTCAGTGCTTGGTGATTTGTGTCTTAGGAACGGGCGGAGGGACAGCCAGAGATCATGCTGGAAACCCTTTTTTAGAAAGTGAGTTGCAGAAGGATTTATTTTGTGTACCTACGGAGGGAAGTTATTCTTACGCTGCTTCTATTTCAGCATTGCTGGCATTTCCATTTTTGGTCAGCTCTGGAGATTGGTCTCTTTTACTCATCTTCCACCTCCCAGAATCTTTCTGCTCTGTTTCCATCGTTTTTTAATTGTGGTCTGCTGTGGTCACGAGTTCTCTTGCAAGAAAAGCAGCCTTCCTTCAGTTGTCAGAGTGAAGTGCTCCTGTGCGGAGCACTGCGATGGAGATGCTGACGTGCATTTGTTCACTTTGGTGATGCTGCTTTTGGAGAAAAATGCTTGTTATTTCTCTGGCAGGTGACAAAGCAAGCATGGGGCTGTGGTGCTAGGAGATAGGTGGAACCATAGCTCATCTGCCCCTGTGCATCAGGAGGAGACGAGAGAACCTCAGATTCCCTAAATCCACTCCATTCTCTGGTTAATGTGAGTTTTCTGGCTGGCTTTAATTGTTTCCTTTCTTTCGGTGGGTTTTTGTGGAACTCCAGCTGGTGCTGGTTGAAGCACTGAGTGCTGTGCAGCTGCTCGGGCTGCACCCACAGCCCCCACAGCCCATGGGGGGAAGCAGCTCCCACACTCGTTTCTGGAACGTCCTCCTGCCATTCCCATTGGCTGCTGTTGAAGTTGAAAAGGGGAAGAAAGAAAAAAAAACCAAAAAGAGGAAAAAAAGATTTTCTACCGTGGGCCTCCAATGCACTCTGTGGGCTTTTCTGGGAGGTGGGCTTCCAGAGATGCCACTTAGCTGCTCTGTATTTGGTTCATCTCTAGGTTTCAGCAGAATGCTCACTGAAAGCCTCCTTTTAAAACCTTCTACCTATTATAGTTACAAGCAGCACTGAGATGTACGTGACTGAAGAATGCTGCATGTTGTGGTGTTGTTCCCCCTGCCCTGTTTGGACACTGCGTCGTGCTGCTGGCAGTGCTTCGTGTAAGCCTGTTCCCAGTGATGACTTAACGCTTCTTGGCTTGGACAGAGCTCACCACTGCTTCCAAGTGTGCTCCCACTCTGTTGCAGAGAACCCTTACAGAAACCACAGCTTCCTAACAAGACGGAGCCACCATTTTGAGCGTATTTTCTTAGTAGCCAAGTCTTTAAACCCCAGTTAAACCACGTGGCACACTGGGCTAACATTGGTTTTCTGGACAAGGGAGGGCAGCTCCCCTCAGAGCAGCTGGCAGGTCAGGCAGCAAGTCTGTAACCTCTCTTAACGGAGAGAATCCTTTGGGTTGGAAAAGGCCTTGAGATCTCATTTGGTATCCACAGTGTCTGAGTGAGATGTGCTGGGACTTCCTTGCTCCTTGCAGGCATAAGGCTTTCCAGTGTGATACCTCTTGGTTTTTAAGGGTAGATTTGCATTTGTTGCACTTTGCTTGCATTTACACTCTTCAAGCTATACTTGGTAACTACTGGCAAGTTGCTACAGTGGAATAATCTCTGGTAAGCTACTGTCTTCCAAGTGTGCATTATGGTATCCTTCAGGCTGGGGTTGTCTCAGTGAGGCTGTACTAAACGTGGATATGATGGCAGTGCTGCCCTGTGCTGCTGGGCTGCTGTTTGGTGGCCAGAGGGTTCCGTGTCTCACGGGCAGGATTTGTGCTTCTAATGCTTGTAATGAATTCAGAATTCGTACTGATATTTCTGTCCTTCATTTCATCATCTTTTATGGGTGTCTCAAATTTTGTCACTGGCTCTTTGCCTGGAAGGGTCTGTATTCAGATCTGCTTATGCTGTTTGGATAGGATTTCCCCTGTTTAAAAGATGCAGGTTTTTTTTCTTCCCTTAACTTTCGTGTCTATTCTTGCACCACCATGCAAATCTTATCCTTCCATTTATTAGTTATAGGTCCACATGCCTTCCTGTTTCTCTTACTTTTAAAAAGGCAGATAATTAAGTTAGAATGTGCAGACTCCAACAGTGTTTTGCTCTGGCTGCGTCCAAAGCCACTCCGTGTGCAGATGGACAGGTCGCAGTGATCTTCGGCTGGATGTGATGCTGGGGCTGGAGTGGCCCTGCAGGAAGCTGTGCCAATGGCCTGCTGGACTTCCATCTCCTGTACCTTCTGCTGCCTCCTCTGCCTGTGGACGTACCCCATCCTTTTTGCTGGTTGCTCTGCTCACATCATGTTTCTAACTCTGAACGAACAGTATTTTGGGGGGGGAGGTTTGTATTCTGTTAAACTGGTTGGTGGAGGGGTCTTGTAAGAGCTGGAGCCAAGAGAAGTAAGTGGCAGCAGCACATGTCTGGAAGAGAGAGTAAAAGCTCTCCATTTTTGGCCGTGGCGAGCTGTTAATTTGTCTTTCTGCATCTTGTGAAACTGTATCCTGGTGCTGGCTGTTCCCTGGAACTCTCGTGCTCAGCTCCTCTGTAAACCCTGATGTGACGTTTTCCTTTCCCAGATGGGTAGAATCAGCAGTTCCAAACTGTGGTAAGTGCTGCACAGCTGTGTGAGGTGTCCTGTTAAATCCTCACGTTCACCTACGTCTCATTTCCACCTGGGGGCCCTGAAATTACAAGTGAAGGAGGGCTGGTGTGGCCCAAAGGTTTGGAAGCCACTGCTGTTTTGGCACATCTCGTGGCACTGGGCTCCTGCTTAGGAACCCCCCTGAAGAGTTATCTGCTACTCATTAGTGCATACTGCAACTTCAGTGCTGCCTACAGTTATGCAAATGCAGTCCACCCAGGTCTTAAAAAATGCCATTAAAATGCCTGTCCTCCTTGCAGTGGGCACGTAGAGAGTTGCTTGGAAGTATCTGGGTGCCCCATCCCTCTGCTCTTGGCTGTTTAGTCCAACACATACAGTGGCTGGCACACAAGTGATGGGGGCTTGTTTCACTCCTGCCTTCAGTGCTTGCATTCAGTACAGTTCTCTGCCTCTCTGTTTTCTGGGAAGATCTGGGAACAGTTTGCCTGTTCTGGCTCGCTGGAGAGTGCTGGAGGAAGAAAGCTGCTGGTCTGCTGCAGGAGGTGTGTGGCATTCTCTCCCTGCATCAGCGTGTAGGAAGGAGAGTAAGAGGTAGAGGGAATCCTTCCTTTTGCTGCAGATAGACTTTTGGCAGTATATTAATTACATGGCAGTGTGGTGTGTCTAGCTTGAAGAGAGCGGCGTGGGTGAGGTGTGGCAGCCTGTGGAGCAGCACAGTCTGACCTAATGGCTGTGGATCTGTGTGCTGCTCCAGCAGGAAGGGTCTGGTTCCTCAGATAGCTGCCTGGGCTGAGCCCCTCTTCCTGCAGGAGAACAGGGGAGCTGGTATTTTGATCAGCCTTGGCCCTGGGAAGCTGTCCCTGTGGGGTCAGCTCAGTGCTGCTTGTTTGGTTTTTGTGAATGTTGTTTGTTGTTTTGGCAGAGGAGAAGCAGATCTCATTGGATTCGTTTCTGAATGTTGATCCCTGTTTGTAGAAACGTTCTGAAGGAATCCAGCAGCATGTAGGAATTCCTATGGCGTGCACGGGGAAGCTTTAATCGCCCTTTTGCACGAGAGGGGTGGAAAGAGTACTAAAATATGAATGTGTCGTTGCTTAATTTTTCTTCAGCTTTCTTCCTCCCAGGATCTGGCAGCCATCCAGCCCAGGTCAGCGCTGAGCTGGCAGCAGCTGCTCCATCACGTGTGTAGAACACGGACACGCGTCCCGACCTGTCCCACTGAAGTCAGCTGGGAGCCCTTCAGCGCTGCGTGGTGTGGGGGTGGCCGTGTTTGGCAGAGCCTGTGTCCTTTAGCTTTGTGTGAGCCAGCTCACCTCCCTCCTGGAGGCAGTGAGGTCAGTGCTGGCCATTTGCTGCTGCCTTTGTCTGGGGCTTCCTGGCAGTGCCCGAGGAGCTCTCAGGCTGAGGTCAGAAATAGATCTTGCACAAGGAGAGCCGTGCTGGGAGGGCACTGTCAGAGGCTGTGCTTACCCTCCTTGGAGACCAAAGCTGTTTCCAATTTGGTGGTTGAGAGACCGAGACAATCTAATTTGTGCAGATTGTTGCTTCTCTTATTCAGGGGCCCAGCTGTAACGTCCCGCATGAACATCAGTTTACTTGCTCTCTGGAGGAGAGGCTTCTGGCGAAGACACGGTGGCAGGTGGGGTTCATAGCAGGCAACAGAATGAGACTGAGAAATTCCAACTTAAGTATTTTTAGGACAGGCCTGAGAGGCAGACTTGCTTTCTATTCTGATATAACATGGACTTGCCACGTTAAATTGGGCTGCTTGCTGCTGTGGGTCAGCCCCGCTCCTGCAGGCAGGTGATTTTTCTTGCTGTCGGGGACTTGTGAGCATTCTGATTTGTGGTCCCCGTCAGAGCTTGGGTGCTGTGGCTGCAGGCTTTGCTGCGAGTTGCAGCCTGTTGTATCAATGCCACATGGAATTCTTGGAGGTTTGGGTTTAAGGTGTGGAGCTGTCAGCCTCTGTAACAGAAAAACGTGGCTGAAAATGGCTCCCACTTCTGCTGTGAGTGCTGTAACGTGTGGGCAGACGGTCATCTGGGGGCTGTGGTACCTCCTCAGTCCCAGCTGAATCACTGACAGCTGAAGCACTGAGTGAAATCTGGTTGACTCTCTGCAATATGTAGAACACTTCCCAACTTCTCTTGTGCAATCCTCAGCTTCCCAGTTCAGAAAGCCAGAGCGCTGCGAGCCGTGGGTGAGCTCTGCTGCTGTGTCACGGGATGTGCCGGGGCTGGGCCTCGCCAGCTCTTCCCATACTTTTCCTGATTCTTCAAAAGTCTGTTCATAGAACAGCAGAAGAATTTTTTGACTTAAGCTTGTCCATTTTTGGTAACTGTTTCCTGTTGTTTAGGATTCAGCTTGAGAGTGCAGTGAATCAAGATGGGAAGGAGCCATGCAAGCGGTTATGTTCTCTGGTAGCTTCCCCCAGCTGTGGCACAGAGGAGTTGAGGTTTGAGCTGCTGGGCTCTGGCACTGCTGCCAGCACTGGGTGGCTCTGACACCAGCACCAGTCGTCTGCCCAGTGAGATGAAGTGTGAGTTCAGCTTACGGCACCAGGCCTTAACTTAGGGTGTTTCTTCCTGGGGTGAGCTGAGGTTGCTGTTCAGGACTGTAAATTTAAGCAGTGGAGTATGAGAGGTCTCTTCTCACTTCCAGTGCGGGGGAAACCGTGCTATTTAAAAGTGGATGTGGTATGTGACAGGAAGTGACTCCTCCCTCCCACCCTCCCCAGGACTTTCTGGAAATGAGAAATAAGTAGGAGGTCACACCTTTGGGTACAAGCTGAGAAACCAGAGCTGTGGAGGTGCTGCTGGTGAGCTCAGGTGCTGCTCCCTGGAGGCAGAGCAGCAGACCTCAGCAGCCAGGTTAGGCTGCATCTAAACAGCCCCGCTTTGCTCTGGCTGTCTTTGAATCTACACAACCAGAGAGATTGTTGCTTCTGGTCTTTCTGTTGAGTTTCCAAGAGTGATAGCTACAGCCACGGAGTGGGCTGAGGGTAAGTGGGAGAGCTGGAAAAGGCCGTCCTGTTTGGCTGCAGTGGGTTCCGTTCCAGTTACACACAGGAAACAAAACCATGTTCCTTTCTGGGTGTGTGTCTGGTAATCTTCCTGCTCCTTTTATTTTCTGGCACACCAACTGCACCCCTTCTGAAAGGAGATGACACTCAAATCACAGATCACTTCCCGTGTGAGAATGCTCAACAAACGTACGTGGAGGAGCATGCATCACTGTGACAGTGTGACTGTTAGACACGCTGGGACCTGGCTGCTGTTGGCACAGACATAGCTGGGCTGCTTCTGTTTAACTTAGGATTTTTCAAGAGTTTAAGGGCTCTATGGGTGTGTTTCGTTTGTAGCAGTTTGTGTGGGGGTAACGATGTCTTCAAAGCATTGGAGATGATGTGAAACACCTCGTGAGTGTTCTGAGATAGCAGAAGGGGTGTAAAGGTTTTTCTGGGGAGGTCAAAGAAAGGCAGAAAGACCGTGAGTTCCTCTTGTCGGTGGTGCTTCACTTCCTTCTGCCTGAGCTGAGGTCTCATTTATTGTTCAAGAGCTAAATGGGAAAATGCTGTTCCTACAGGAAAATCTGTTGTGGTTCCTTCACGCAGGACTGTAGGCCGGGGAATGCTGTGGATCTGTGTGGTTTCATCCAGGAAACTGTGCTGACACATCTTCAAGGCGGGTGCTGTCTGTCAGCCTGCCGCTGCGATGATGATCCCATGCCCTGTGGGTCCGGGTGAGGTGATGTTACCTTCCTGCCACCCCGCGGGTTGGAAGGGTTTCCCAGGCTGTGCCGTCGGAGCTGCGGGAGGTGGTCGGGGCTGCTCCCTGCAGGCGTGGAGCCCGGAATCCCTGGGGCTTGTTGTGCCTCCTGCAGGCTGCTGGCTGCCCTCAGCAGTGCCTGTGCCCTTGGGAAGCCTCATGGCCGGCTGCACAGGAGCAGGCTGCCCTCGTGATGCTGGCAGGCTGGCTCCATCAGCACGCTGACACTGCCCCATTGCCGAGGTTACCGGGCAGTTGCATGGCGCAGTGAAATGCTTCTGTTAATTTGGAAGGAAGTGGTGTGGTGGGTTCCAGGAAGGATCTTCTGCTGACCTCTGTGTTTTCTCAGAACAAGCACACACTGCTCTCTCACCTCCACCCCTCAGAAGGCTCCTGTAGCAGGTGCAAGCTCACTTAATGCCTTCTCTTGTAGCATGCTGAGTCGGCTTTTCTTCAGAGTTATGGGAGGGGGTTGTCTGCTTCAAAAGCTAATGCTTAAGGCTGTGGCACACGCGTGGTGTGAGCAGAGCAGCACCAGTCAGGCTGAACGCTGTGTAGCCCTGCTGGAGCCCTGTGGGGCTGCAAAGCCCGTGTCAGTGGTAGTGGCTGGTAGTGGTGAGGGACATCATCTGAATTTGGGAGCACTGGAGTTTGTCTGCTCACTGTGCCCTTTTCAGGCTGCAGTTTTTGTGTCTGCATTGGAGGCACAGGATAATTATGGGAACAGGAGGATGGGGATTTCTTTCAGCTGGATGGAGCTGGGTTTCAGTTTGTGCTCTGGCCAGAGTTTGGTAGATGAAGGTACAGTATTTCCTGCCTCAACCAGACTGTTTATTCTGTCAGTTTAGAGAAGGGCTGAATTTTGGCGTCACTCTCTTTAAACTGTTTTCTAAGAGCTGCTTTAGTCACAGCGTGGCTGGGGCTGGGCTTCCAAGAGCCGGGTGAGTTTATCTGAAAGGAATAACTTCTGCAGGGCTGCGAGGCTGGGTTGATGGGGAAGTGTCTGACTGTGGGCTCAGGGGCAGTGTGGGGCTGCACGCCCTGCCGTAAGCTACAGCTACAGCATGTGGGGCTTGAACTCATCCTCAAACCCCAAATGTGCAGGGAGCCAACAGACAGCTACCTAAATAGTGTGGGACCGGCTGCATTTTCACACCCCTGCAGCCCTGTGCTTGGGGTGGTGGCAGTGCACCTTAGTTGGCCACAGGCCCTGGGTTGGACTCCCCGCCGTGGGGCTCAGCGGTTGGGACAGGAAGCCGCAGCCACTGCTGCAGCTGATTGTACAGACCACATCTCGGCGCGGTGTCTTTAACCACTACCAGCAGTGCATGTTTAAATAGAGCTGGCTGCGTGGGCTGCTGCCCTGGGGAAGGCTGGTTGGGTTTGGCTGTGTTCTGGCCGTGGCATGGATGAGATTTGTGGTGGCCGCCACCAGGTGATGCTGGAAGCAGTTCTTCTGTCACAGTATGAGCTCTTGTTGAGCCTTGGGTGCCTTTGCCATCCACCCTTACTTCTAAGGGGAAACGTTAGCTTCAGGGAATAGTGAAGCTTTGGGGATATTCACCTGTTGTCCTCTGTTGGAGCTGCCCATGCCACGTATTGATACCAGTCTGGACATCCCTCTTATTCAGCACTGTATCTGTGACCCCAGGCACAGCTTGCTCTGATACCTTGATAAGGAGCAGTAAGCACCAGCCACTGGCATACATGACAAATAGCGGAGTGCTTCTTCAGCCTTGTCATGTGAATTTCCTCTGGGTGGGTCCCAGCAATGGGAATTATAAATACTGGGGGCTGCTCGGTGCTGGCAGTCCTGCAGTTGTTGGGGCTGGCAAATGACTTACCTCCTGTGCCTTGGATTTTTGTCTTAAATAACAATTTGACCCCACTTGACAGGAGAGCTGGGGGCTGCTGTGTGTCCTGGATGCTAACCACCCTCAGGGCTGGGGTTATACTTGGGAAAACTTTAGAATGTCTCCTTCCAAAAATGGCTTGGAAAACAGGCCGGCTTGCTCTCTATGCTTTCTGTTGATGTGAGTTAGTGAACACCAGGATTTTAAGAGCATCTCTCTGCACATCTGGTTTTTCAGGTCTCATTCTGAATGTAGCCTTGGATTTTATGGCTCTTGTAGCTTCTGATCTTTTGTTCATTTAAAAACATTGGTTAGGATATAACGCCTTAAGGACCTGCCACTGCACTTCTTACCTGGAACTTAATGCCCATATTCACCTGTTCATGTTTGACCAATTTCTTACAGTTCTCCTCTATTTACCACTGAAAAGGAGTTTGCTGACAACAGCGTTGCTGTTCTGGGGCTCCCACTGACGCCTGAAGGCAGTGAGAAGTTGTGCAGCAAGGCTCCAGCGAGTCCTTGGGATGCAGCTTTGAGCATCGCACGTGTTTCTTCTGAAAGGCCATTTAACAGGATAAATATACCCAAGCTCCCCATTCCTTTGCAGTTACTCACAATGTAAATCTGTCTTGCCAGGGGTTGGGTTACCGCCCTGAGCTGTCTCCCTGTGTGTGAGCTGGCTTTGCTGGAGCTGAGCGAGGGTAGACTCACTTGAACCGAAGGAGGTTTTTCATGTTTGGATTCCAGGATTTTGCAGAGAGGCTGCTCAGATGAACGTGGGAGCTCAGGGATTGGTTCTGAAGGTGCAGTTCCCCTCATTCTCTTTAAGGCAACGGCAGAAATCTAGGACCTGAATTCAGTATCTTAAGCTGTGAAGAAAAAGTGGCTGGAGAATGGCTTGTCGTTCTGCATATGGGGATCTGCAGTTGGTGTTATGCCGAGGGACACAACTATGACACGTAGTCCATGTCCTCATTTACAGCAGTGATTGCAGCTATTTTGCTTTCTATTTCCATTTGCCAAGTCAGTGGCAAATCTACTGCTGCCTAACCCAGGGGAACGTGGTTTGGTTGTGTGGGGAGGAATGGCAGAGGTGCAGCCACCTGCACTGCGCTGTGCCGGGTGAGGTGCTGCAGCACGTGCTCACACATCTTACCCCGGTGTCCTGGTGTGCCGTGCCTGGGCTGTCAGGGACACGTGGCAGGGTGATGCTGGGAGGTGGGACTATGTCTGAACGCTGCGGCGTGGCTCCATGTGGTGAAGAATCCCGTCTCTAGCACTGCTTGCTTTCCAGATGTCTCTTGTTGGAAGCAGAGCTGCAGGCAGTGCGTGATTTGATGGGTGTGCGTAAGCGGCTTTCAGCTGCCGAACGTGGAAGGCTGATATGTGGAGCACTTGAAGCATCTTGCCTCAGCTGCGTGTCCGTTTCCTTCCCAGCAGATAGGAAGAAGAAAATGTGACCACCACCCTTGTGACCTGCTTGCTGCAATGGTGATGCTCCAGTGTGCGGTGTCAGCACGGCTTAATGGCTCATCTTCAGCCAGGAGCTCCATGTGGAAAGCCCAGGTGGTTTTCTCTCTTCTGGCACTAATGCTGGCATCTTTGTGCTGAGGTTCCCGTGTTTCCAGCCCTCTGGAGTCATGCTGGACACTCAGTATGGAAGGCTTCTCTTTAATAGGCAAAAGCAAATTTACCTGATGGGCAGATAGGGATTTGTCAGTGCCTTGTTATGCACTGGTTTGTGTTGTGTTCTGCTGTGCTGTGCCACCTCAGGCTGGGAGTGTTTCTGATGTGCATGGAAGGCACGGGGGGGGGAGTGCCCCAACAGCATGCTTTGCACAGAGGAAGATGCATGTCAATATCTTTCCTAACCACCTCGCTATCTATCAGCAGGGCTGAGCACAGCTCAGATTTATAGAGAAGGGAGTTGCTGTGTTCATCTGTACAAAGGGTCCCCTGTTAGCTGTCAGTTCTCTGCCTCAGGGCTGTGCTGGGACCCCAGGTGGGCATTACTGCTCTTTATCAGATGAAACCGAGGAATGTAGCCTGGGGCTGCACATGGTTCAGAGCATTCAGAGGACAGCAAGTGCTGGCACGCAGGGATGGTGCAGGATCCTGTGCTGGGAATGCATGAGGTGTGTGCAGGGACACGCAGGGGACCTCTGGAGATGAGTGCTCTTCTCAGTGCAACCTGAACTGGTGGGTGGGACTTCCCCTCAGGTGCTGCCCTGCTCTTTCATCTTGCTGGTCGTCTTGGTGCGAGGGGTTTTGCTGGAGAGTGCAGTGCTCCGGACATCAGCTGCCTTTTCCTCCATCCTCTAACTTTGCAGAGCATGTTGTGCTGCAGTTTCAGCCCCAGGCTGAGGGCTGGGCAGGGCTTCGGCGGGGGCTGGCAGCAGTGCAGTCGGTGTTAGGAGCCACTCATCCGTGCCTAATGCATCTGCAGAGCTGTGTGTGGGATCGCAAGGCCAGGATCCCAAGAACTCCGTAGATAATGATGACTTTTCTTGCACAAGGGAGAGTCAAATGTGCCCAGACCTCTAGATGTCTCAGATGCTGTTTAGTAGTAAATTATCAACCATGATATCACTCTTTAACTGTCTCGCCTCCCCAGGAAACACAGCATCGAAATGTCGCTTGAAGGTGAACGCAGCTGTCCTCCCACAGCAGGCAGGATGTGGGCTGGGCAGCCCGCTGGCTGGAGTGTGATTTCCCTTGTGTGTGCAAGCTTTGGGTCCTGCGGTGGAGGGAAGAAAGCTCTTCTTCTGTGCCTCTCCCACATCTGCAGGGCGCTGTGCTGAGCAGTGCCAAGACGCGGCGTGCCCTGGGGTGCGCTGTGTGCAGCACACGGGGAGCTGAGCTTTGTGACTGCAGCGGTGGCTCTGTTGGTAGCGAGTGTCCCTTGCTCTTCCACACCCCACTCCGTAGTGCAGAAGTGCTGACAGAAGGCTTCAGTGTGCCGAAAGCAGGGACAGTCTGTAGGTGACCAGGTGAGGTGCATCAGTGCCAACCCAGCCGCTGCCACCCGGGGCTCCTGCTCCATCCTTACAGGCTGTGCGCTGCCCCCTGACGGCTGCGTCGCTCCGTTCGGGTGTGCCCTGTGGGCCGTGTGGCACTGAGCGGCTGATGGACGCCTCCTGCAGCCCTCCTGTGCCACGGAGTCGCCTTGGGAAGGAGCACTTCATTAGCTGAGAAATCAATAGAGCCTTTAATATTTCTGTTGAAGAATTGAATATTTCTATTTGTGGAGCAGTCGCTGCGGTGACAGCGCTGCACAAGGCACAGCACCTTTGTTATGGTCATCCAAGTTAGGGCTGTCTGGCCCCTATGGTCCCTTTTGTGAAAGCAAGATAGGGAGCAATGGCTCTTTTTTTTCCCATCAGTAGAACTCCCTTCTTTGCTCCTTCCCTTGCCTCACGTTATGCTCTGATAATTGGAATTGGTCCAGGAAAGGGCACGTGTGGCTGGAAACAGAAATGGGGACGGGCGTGGATGGGGAAGAGCTTCCCTCCATCGTGGCAGCGAGCTCAGGGAGGAGCAACCCGGCTCTGGGCACATCAGGCAGGTAGGCACAGGGAGAGGGGCTTTGCAGAACACGGGGTGAGCAAAGAGAGTGAGGGGTCCTGTGCCACAGGGGAAGCGATGTGTGCATGCGTTCCTGAAGCTGCCGTGGCATCAGTTGTGAAGTTGAGTGCAGTTGCAGTAACCCTCCAACTGCGTGATTCCTCTCCAGCCTTTTCTCCTCCCTCTGCTTCCTGTTCCTCAGTTCTGCCTTGTTTGCTCAAGTCAGGAAGGGGGAGGGAATGGGGGAAGTTAATCATTAAACTGCAATGTCTCCTTAACTCCTTCGCAGCCTGAGAGTGGAGCGCTCCTGGCATTGCCAGACCCCTCATCTGCAGACTTGCTGGAATAAACCACTACATTTAGCTGAGCTCCCTTCTGTGCCATTAGTAAAAAAGCTGTGTTTCTGCCCCAGGAACCGTTCAGCAGAGGGTGCTGAGCTGAGGAGGCGAACTGTGTGGTGAGATCTGTCTGTCCTGCAGGGAGGGCCGGGGGCCGGGGGTGGAGGGTGGAAAAATGACTTGGGTGCCCATAGCGGGGCTGGAGTAGCCATACAACCTCATGAGATTTTTACTTCCTGGTAGAGTTTGATTTGCTTTTGTCATTGGTGGGGAGAAGCAAAAGCCACACCTTCTTGGGTAGCTCTTCTGTTGGAGGTTGTGTGCACAAAACCTCCAGCCACAGGACCTGCCTGAAAAAACTGCAGCTCTTCAGCGTTCTCCTGAGGTATGTCTGTGCCCTTCGCTGTGCAGTCCACCAGCTGTTCTTTTGCTTAAAAAGAAGATCAAACTCATTCTTCCCCAGCTGCAGCAAGCTGTATCCCCTAGGAGAATCTGCTCCTGGGCTATTTTGGTCCCTCTGGGAAGATGCCTTTTGGTTTAAATGATTTTGATCTTTCTGGCTAAATGAAAGGTGCGTGGAGTTAATTTAACTCAGCGTTTAATTTGCTAATAGTGAATTTGTTATCTGCAGGCACAACTGCTCTTTTTTTTATTCTTTTCTCGTATGATGCTTTGCTTTGTGGAAGAGTTGAATATAAAAGCAGTACCTTCCTCCTGTAATGCGATGATGCTGTCCTCCATTTGACCCTTTAATATATTTTTTGGAGGCTTGCTAAGTGCCTTGGCTGTGCTGAGGAAGTGGCTTTGGGCTGACGAGCGCCAGCCCCTGGGAGCTGGTAGGCAGCCATTAGGGTGAGCTGGTTCTGCTCCTGCTCTGCTGCCTCCTGGTCACTTCGGCTCCCTGCCACCCTGCCTGCAGGAGGCTGCTGGGTCCCTCTGGGCTCAGTCCTCAGCCCCACAATCTGGGAGTTGAGTTCCATGTTGTGCACGGGGGAAGGGCAGCTCCTGCACACTGAGACGGCTCGGCCAGCTGGGTCTGCGCGCGGGGCAGGGGCCTTTCCAGGGCCTCTCCTCCAGGTTTGCCCAAGTCGTGTCGCTGGTGTCTGGCTGAACTCCACATCGGCGCAGGGTCCTACCAGGTATGTCCTGATGCTCCTGTCATGGAGAGCGCTGCTGTCCCCAGCAGCCCGGCTCCTCTTTAATGGCCTTAAAGAGAGTGTGCTTGAGCTCGCTGGAGAGCTGGGCAGGCGGCCAGCGAGGCTTTCTGTTGGAGTGTGTGCAGTGCAGACCTGCAGTTGTTCGCAGGAGTTTCCCCCACCCTGGGCTGCAGTCGGCTCAGTGGGGTGGGATTTCAGGACAGAAGACCCGGCAAGCTGGGATTTGCCTGTGAGTCACAGCAGAGCAGTGCAGGGCTTGGAATGGGTGGGGGGCAGTTTGCAGGAGGAAATCCAGGAAGGCATAAGGTGGGTTTTCTCCTCCTGCTTTTGAGGGAGTGTATTTGTTCCTGCTTTAAGATCGGAGAGGTGCTAACCTTATGGCATGGGTTCCTCTGCCTGGCACGAGTGCCAGTGTTTCTAGCGAGTGGAGGCTTTTCCTTCTCTTCTGGAATCTGTGAGCAGGCTCCACCCAGCAAGCTAATTGTTTCCAGGAGAAGAAATTGCATTTACCTGGCAGGCTCTGGAAGCTCGTTAACTGTGTGATATGTGCATAGTGTTCTTCTTAGGAAAGCTGAAGCAGGACTTCCTTCTGCCACGGTGATAGTCTCATTTGAAAGCTGCACGCTTCTTGCACTGCCTTCAGCTCTGGAGAAAACCCCTCCCGAGATCTCGTTTCCTGCAAAAAGCAGCGCCTGCGGCCACGTTAAATGACTCCATGATGATGTGGGGCCTGTAATTAGCCTGTGTCAATATCCTGTTGCAAGTCCATCTCTAGGCAGGTTTCTCCTAGGCTGCTCTTCTGCAAAGCGCGCGCTGTGCGGCTGCGGGTCGCAGTTATTGCGTGGTTTTCCAGTGAAGACAAAGATCTGAGGCTGACAGTTTTCTGACTGCTCCGATACCTCCGAGCCTTTCCTTTGTACTGGAAGTCCGAGGTGCAGCGGCATCTCACAGTGCGTTTGTAGATCACCTTAGATGAAAACTCCACTTTCTGATGTGGATACTGTGAACGAGGCAAAAGAGGCTGTTGTCTGGGATTTCACAATACCGTGTGATTTAATTCTCTTTTCATTCCTGCAGACGCCTTACTGGCAGACCTGGAATCCACCACCTCGCATATCTCCAAGCGACCAGTGTTCCTAACAGAGGAAACGCCTTACTCCTACCCAACTGGAAACCACACCTACCAGGAGATCGCTGTGCCACCGCCGGTGCCTCCGCCGCCTTCCAGCGAGGCCCTAAATGGCACTGTGATTGACCCCTTGGACCAGTGGCAGCCCAGCGTATCCAGATACGCCCACCAGCAAGTAAGTGGGCATGTGCTGATGGAGGTAGGGGGAGTGTGTGCTTGGTTTGTTGGGACTGGATGAGGGGAGGAAACAGCAAGAAGGGAGGATGACTTTGGCTAAAAACACACTGGGGAAGTGAGGGGAGGTCAGATCAAATAGCAGAAAAGAACTCAAAACCCCTCGTTGTTGCTCCAGCAAAGTGGCAGTGTGATGGGATTAGGGTTAGTCATCTGTCCTGTAGCCTGTGGGAAGCAGGCTGGGGGTTTCCAGCTCAGGTCTGCTACTCATAGGCAAATCTGAGGCAAGTGGAAAACAGTTGTTCCTGCTGTAGGTCATCTGATGGGGGCTGGGTGGGCTGTGTAACAGCTTTTTGCTGCAGTGCTTTTTCCTGCAGTATGTGGGATTGCAATACAGTGTGTGTATTCTTGTTGCGTTCCCTGTTTCCAATGTGAACCTTATTTCCACAGCCTCAGTCCCAGTCTCCTATCTACAGCTCTAGTACCAAAAGCTCCAGTGCCTCTGTTCCTAGAGACGGGCTCAGCTCCCCTTCTCCCCGTGCCAGTGAGGAGGAACACGTCTACAGGTACCTTTCCCTGCTAAGAGAGAAGCCTGACTTGCAGGTTGAGCCTGCTGTGGCTCAGGCTGCCTTCTGAAACTGGAAACAAACACTGTGCTTCCTGTATATTTTCTACTGCCCTGTGCTGGTTTATGTTACCTCGTTGGTAAGAGGCTACTGCTCTACCTTTTATATTCACTTGAAGCGTTGATCTGGGCCTTCAGTTTGCTCAGCTGTGGAAGAAGTTTGAGGATCCCTCAGGCAGGACTGGCTCTGGGTTGTGTTGAGGGATACAGTCCAGAGACCAGTGACAAATCCGTCCCCCTGTTAGTTAAGCAGCCCCGCAGTTCTGCAGGAGGTGGTGGCCTTTGAGTCGGTTGTCTCCAGGAATGCAGTAACCATCACCTAGCAGGGTGTGCGATTGTTTGGATTTTCAAGTACATTTAAATTTCTTCTTGAGGGCTTTGAAACTTCTGTCAGTACTTCTGACATTACCAGTTACTGTTTGTATTGTACTCACAGACAGCTGTTCTTGCACTGAGAGGTTGCAGGGATGGCCTGTGTGGTGAGGCAGACCTTAATGCTGACTTGGGGGTGAGAGAGGAAGAAGCTGCCAGAACTCCATCTCTGATGGCCCTGTGTGATGCACGCTGTCCTGGGTACCTTTTTACAGTGTGGGGATGAGTGTTGCTCTCCTGTCATGTTCTAACTATGCCTAGGTCTTCATACTGAGCTGAAAGCTGCTTGCAACCAGAACTACTACAGGGTAGAACCAGACGGATCCAGAGATGGCTCAATGGAGGCAGTAATTGCGATTTTTCAGAGGGCTGCATGCAATTAGTACAAAATCAAGATAATTAGGGCCCTGAATCCTCTTGTAAAAGAGTCTGGCCTGGTCTGGTGCTTGTGTGCTCGGGCCAGGATGAGGTATGCCCTTCTCAGATTGCGTTTGTGGACTTTGTTTTCAATCTGAAGAGAAAGATAATAACTACCTTTATGAAGTTTCATACTTGTAACCAGTGCTATAGGTATGGCAGTGCCAGACCTGGTACGTATTAACTTTCTGAGCAGAAGGCTGGATGTGTGCACAGGACAAATTCCCATTTTGGATTTGGGAAGCATCTTTGATGGAAGAAGAACCTCTAAAGCATTAGAAGTTATTTGTCTGTTAGTAAAACTAGGAGAAAATTATTTCCCTGCTACTGACAGTGGGTAGATTGTTATTAGTGTGGTTACTGTACAGATCATTGCACTGGTACTGTTCTGCTTTGAAACACCTTGCAGTTGAGCATGGCTAAATGGGATCTCTCTTATAGCAAAGCTGTACCTACTGGCAGTGTTTTATATATACTTGTGTGTAGGTAAACCTCTCTAAAGGCTTGTGTATTGAACACCATGGAAAGTGCTTTCAGATTACTTTCTTATAAATTGATTAGAATTCATCACAGTAAAGGTTTGAGGACTTGAAAAGAGGCCTCGTGGCAGCCTTCTGTGGGACACAAAACCTGCTGCTTTTGGTAGCTTTGGTAGCTTGAGTTTTGTGCTTCGCCTCTTCTCCGGTCTGTGCTGGCCCTGCATCCCCTTGCTGCAGAGGAGAGGTTTTTGCTGCTCAGTGTGCTGTCAGCAGAAACAGGCCCTTTTCCTGCATGCCAGCTAATGGTTCTGCTGCTGTTCTGTGCATCTTGGATCTGTAGACAGTTAACTCTTTGCTGTAGGACAGTGCAGCACGGAGTCCTCAGATCTGAGCCCCTGTCTATCAGTGCTATTTCTTTGTAGCTGACAAGTGAAGATGTGGCTAAACAGCAGCTGTGGTGATAGTCATTTCACAAAGCACACAGCTTTCCCCACAGAGCTAAAAGCCTCAGCCTGAAAAGAACACAGAACCTGTGTAAACTCTGTGAACTTAGTAGAAGTTTCCCTCCATCATTCTGCTGTGTCTTAGAGCAGAAGTTTTACACTTGCCTTTTATCTCTAGCTTCCCAAACAAGCAGAAGTCTGCAGAACCATCTCCCACGATGACCAGCACCTCTCTGGGCAGCAACCTCTCGGAACTGGACAGGCTTCTCCTGGAACTGAATGCTGTTCAACATAATCCCCCCAGTGGCTTCCCAGCAGGTAAGGACTAGCAAGACATTTGGTGTTAGTGAATAGCTTACTTCCCAAAGTAGCAGCCTGCTTCTTCCCTCCAACATCTGTGCTTAGGAAGGTGATTCCATCCCTGAACAAAGATTCCTTCAGTGGATGGGATCTCTTGAGGTTCAGCACCCTACTCAGTGCTGGGCCAGCTTATTTTTAACTTAGTCAGAGTCATAGTTTCAAAGTTAGATTATTTTGTTTAGGCCCTTGTGCTCTAAGTTCTAAATATCCTCAAAGATGGAGATCCCACAGGGTTTCTGGGCAGCGTGTTGATCTTTTCTCTTATTTGCATGTATACATGGGCCTATGTGTCTGAACAACTCTGCTCCTCTGTTCTAAAGATGAAGTCACCAGAAGCCCATCGCTGCCCAACGTGACTGGACCTCACTATGTCATCCCAGAGAGCAGCAGCTCTGCAGGAGGGAAGGCTGCACCCCCTACAAAAGAAAAACCAAAGCGAAATGGTGGGCGTGGGATCGAAGATGTGCGTCCCAGTGTGGAGAGCCTGCTGGATGAGCTGGAGAGCTCTGTGCCAAGCCCAGTGTAAGGATTGTTCTGGTGGATGCAGTGGGGTTGGACGGGCTGTTATGGGAATAGGGAGAGTAGTGGAGGGGCAGATGATGTGGGACAGTGACAGACAGATGTGCTTTGTCTGTAGGGTGGGAAGTCAAGCAGGCACTTGAAGATGCTCATGCTCTTCTATCTGCTGCAGCTCTTCCTGAATGAAAAAGTACAGGAGTTGTGTTACTAGCAGCACGTTTTTTTAAGCTCAGATTTATAGCTGTCTGGCCAAATGAGAGTTTGGTCATGGTCCGATCCTTAATGGATGGGTGTATGTGCATGTACACTCATGTTAGAGCGCAGAGAGACTGGACCTGTGTGTGCTGCAGAAGCTGGACCTGGGGGAGGGCTGGCTAGGGCGAGCAGTGCTGGTGACACTTGCCATGCTGTGCTTGCTCAGAGGGGCCAGTGAGACTTCCATAGGAGCTCTCCCTAGCCCTAGGTGCGCTCTTTAAAAATAAACATATTTTATTTTCGTCAGCCCTGCAATCACAGTGAGCCAAGGGGAGGTGAGCAGCCCCCAGCGTGTCACCGCCAGCCAGCAGCAGACCCGTATCTCTGCTTCTTCTGCTACACGAGAACTGGATGAGCTGATGGCGTCCCTCTCTGACTTTAAGGTGCTGTATCTTGACAGCTCGCACCTCGTCTCGTCCCTTCCCACGCCCAGCTCTTGCATGTTGGCCACATCTGCTGACCTTATCTGATTTCCTGACTGTCTGCTTTACCTCTCATCCTGTGGAACTTCCTTTGGTGGTATTTGTGCTGCTATAGGTATATATAGGCTGCAATGATTTCCCATCGCTGGTGTGGGTAAGGGAATTCTGGGCTCTGTTTTTGCATTCTGCAGTTTGTCTGCATTTGGCAAAGATAATGAGCTTAGTTACTGCTCAGTGCAGGGTGAATTATTTTGCTGTGCTGCAAGTGAACGAGAAGTAGGGGAGCATGAGGCAGCACCAGTCTGCTCCACGACAGAGGCCAGGCTCTTCTGTTCCATGGGCTGACTCTCCACTGCAGTGTGCCTATACTTTGTGCTTCCCTGAGGAGGGCATTAGGGGCTTAAAGGCATGTGGTATGAGCACTGAAACCATTGCATCAAGCAGCTGAAAACTTCAAGGGTTTCAATTTTAAAACAATATCACTTATTCAGCTCCAAATAGGATTAAAGACTGAGCTTGTGTGGGTGAAGGATGGCAAACACTATTCAGGATCTTGTTTGCAAATCAGTGTATTGTGTTGGAAAAGAAGTGCTACTGCTACTTCATTCACAAGTGACACCCAAAAATTCCCATAATAGAAGAAGCAGAGGAATAACTTGCCAGTGGAGCATCAAGCACTTGCTGTGTGTGCTTAGATAACTCACAGATGCATACGTTTCTATCCATATAGGTATATTATCCTTTTTACACGAGGTGGTTAACTGTGGAGTTTGTGTTCATGGTTCATTTACCCACAGCCGTAGCAAAATAATTTTCCTCTCTCTACTTCCAGCTGGTTTGATTATAGCACTGCTGAATTATTCCCTTGAATTTGTTCTGAGAGAGGTGGAGAAGCAAATATCTAATATGTTGTCATTATTGGGTGTGCCTTTCTTACATCCATGTGCAAGTCTGCTTTGTAATCCTATGGAAGTTCCCAGCTCTCTTGCTTTTTCCTCACATGGAAGAGTCTGCCAGTGCTTGGTGGGTTTTCTTGCCTGTGCTAACCTCCATCTCCTGCCATGAGCTTGGTCCCGAGGCAGTCAGAGCTGAGCAATGTTTTCTGAGAAGATGTGGACAGCTGAGAAGCCAGCAGTGAGCCTGCATGCTCCTCGGGACTTTGCCCTGTACTTACTGGCTTTAAGTCAAGTCTGCAGTCTGTGACTCACGTACTTGATTTTGTGAGACTCAAGGAGCCACTCGCTGTTTTCTCTGGACTTAATTTAGTATGTATTTAGTCACTGCACATAGTGATGCCTTCCTGGTGCTTTTCTTTTTCCATATTAGGTCCTAGGGCAGAGAGCAGGCTAGCAGCGAGTATCTGGTCCATGCAGTTGAAAAACTGTGCTGTTGTGAAGCTGGAGAGAGTTCCCACCTGTGCTGCCTCGCTGCTTCTGCGTGCTGTCAGTGCCAGGGCCTCCTGCTGCCTTATCAGGGCTCAGAAAACAAGCTCAGGGTGTGGTTGCTGCCGCCAGCCTTTGCTCCTAGGTGAGCTTTGGCAGCAGGGGACGTCGTTGCCCAGCACAGGCCCTTTTGTGCAACTCCCATAAAAGCTGCATGAACGAAGCTAGATGCTTTCTGTAACACTGCCCTCCTTCCTGGCTTCTTTTCTGCTTGAACTCTGAAAGCAACCTGAAATGCAACAAGATCTCAAGATTTATAAATGCAGTGTGAGGATTTTTGGAAGGCATTGAGCTCATCTCTCTAAATTCTGTTCCCTGCAGAGCCAGCAACACGATTTCTGTAGTGGTTTCTCTTTTGTTATTGTTGTCACTGGCTGTTTTTGAACAGCTACTTTACTTTTTCCTGTTCTTCCTTTTCCTCCCAGTCCTTTTTCTTTGTTTTACCTCCCCTATTTGTGCCAATGGGTGCTGCTGACTTCTCTGTAAAAATGATCTGTTCTGAACCAGTGGCACGGTGTAAGGGGGAGAATCGGGGTCTTTCCTAAAGGGGAAAAGGGAAAGGCTGTCATTCGCGTGCCAGACTTGCATGTGGTTGCAAGAAATAGGACAGAGAAACGAAGTGCAGTGTGTAATTAGCTGGGGCTGGGAGCTGGTACAACTGCAGGCTCCAGTGGGTGGCGGTGGGAGAGGTGGCAGCACCAGTGTTTAACTTCAGTCATACTCCAGAGTAACAGATGCTATTACAGACTGAGACATTACCCTTCTATCATCTTTTGCTCACTTTAATGAGTTGCTTTCTCTCTGCTCGCAGAATCCATTTGATTTGGTTATCTAGCTCATCAGCAGGCACTGAGGTTACTTCATGCACTTGGCTTTTCAGCCTCTGACATTTCTGTGTAATGCGACGCCAGCTCACTGCACGCTGTGCTGCTCGTGTTGAACTGCTGTGTTACTGTTATGTGTTCAGCCATTGCTCTTAATGTGGACTTGGTATGTTTTCAGTCTGCTGGAAATATTTGCTTCTGAGCAGAATGACAGCCTTGCCTTGCAAACAGCTGGCTGTTTTAGAAAGTCTGGAAACTGAGTAAGTGTGCACTGTAGTATAACGCCCATTTACTTGTACAAGTACATCCACGTTAGGCAAAATACAGGGAGGAGGGCAATAGGAGGAAATTCCCTTGTTATTTTAACTGATTAATGTACTTGCTGGTTCTTTTCATCTTGCTTTGCCTCTGGAAATGAGGAGCAACCTGTGACTAATTGCAGACCCCTCCTGCTTTCTAAGATGCCTCTCCATAGCACTACTTGGGGACTTGACCAGTGTGTGTGCTTGCTGGCTCCTGACCCCTTGGCCTGGGAGCTGCTTAGGCCACCTGAAGGTGTCTGTCTCTTCCAACCATTGGCAGATCTTGTTTGTGTTCTGGTTAATTTTTTCCTTTTATTCATGACAAGTCCCCATTCAGGTAAGTAAAGACTGAGCTCTTTCTACATTAGGATGTATTCACAAAACACAGTGAAGAATCAGAGCATGTCTTGATATCTGCTGGATTTGGAGATCTTTGCATAGGTTTTTGAAACTGTCAGGGCTCTGCACTGGCCTTAGGTTGACCTACTGTGTGAACTTGGCTGAGGCAATGTTCTGATTTTTTCTCTTTGAGAAAAAGGTGCAATGCCAGCTTGTCTCCTAAGGCTCAGCCAGGAGCCACTGAAAACAGGAAAGGGAGGATCCAGGATTCTTATGTTCCTTTAAACACTCTCTGAGCCAAGGAGAACCAACAACTTGGTATCAGTCGCTCTTGTTAGGGTGTACTTTGGATTAAAATGAATACTGATCTTGTTACAATTGAAATGTGGAGATTGTGACCTAAGTAGAAGAGCTTGATCTGGCAATCTAAGCAAAACTTAAAGGGCATGGAATGACTGGCAAATCTGTTGAGATTCATTGTGTGTCATATCCAAGGTGAGATTGATTTTGTGAGTAGAACAAGGCCCATGTCATCTGCTTCTGTTGTGCATGCCCTGAAGCTTTGTTTTCATTGCTGTGATCTCAGGAGCATGTTGTGTATCAAGAAGAAAATGCCATGGTTTGTTCTATTCATCGGTTGCTTTTTTTTTTTCCAGCTTTGAAATATAGGATGTACGTAGCTGTGTATGAGTAAGTTGCTAATGTGACCTTCACTCACAGTGCAGACATTCCTGGGCTTGTAGCTGGCTTCCTGGCAGCAGCTGCGTGCCTCCATCACAGCTGCAGGTGAACACGAGGTGTTACGTAAGAGGGTGGCAGAGAAAAAGGATCTTGATGGCTGCAGAGCTTCATATCCTGTGATCTCATGCACAGATCAGCACAATGTCACATCGATTCCCCTCTTTGCTACCCTGTTCTCATTCCTGTTTCTCTGATGTAAGGCTCTCAACATGGCTCCTGATTTGGAGATCACGATTGTTATAACGCTTTGTACCGTGCTTCCTTTTTTTCTGCCCTCTGTTTCTTATTTCTTACCTTTCTTTTTTTCTCCTTCTTTCTTCTGTCTCCTTTTTACAGACCATGTCTCTGATTCCTGAACCCTCCCTAGAACCGGTGCCCGATTCAGCAGACGCAGACTCCAGCAGCATTCCTCCCAGTATAACAGTGCCATCCCCGTCCAAACGCCCTCCTGTCAGGCACAGCGGGGACGTGGCCGTGCCAGCAGGTGCCCCCTCTGCAGTTCTCTGTGCTGAGGAAGGCAGTAGCACCGTGGTGTGGCCTGCTTCAGGGCAGTGTGCCACTCTTCCACGCGTACCCTCTTTGCCACAGATGGTCCCTGTGCCCCCTCCACGTGTCTCTTCTGTCTCTGCTACTCGTGGGGAGCACATGGCCTCTGCAAGTTCGGTGAGGCTGACTGGAAGGCCTGACTCTTCCAGGAAGACTTCCCAGGCTGTGCCGGCTTCCAGGCCTGAGCTTCTGTGTAGACCTGCTGAGGTGGAGGCACGGGGCCTAGAGCTGGCCAAAGAGAGTGAGAAAAAGGAGCAGAGAGGTGACCCCAAACTCTCAAGCATCTCAATTTCAAACACTGGAATAAGTGGTCAAGGGAGGGGGCAGGCAGCTAAAGAGTTGGATCAGCAGGGAGTGTTCAGGGATAATTCAGCCCTTCCTTCTCAGGGCAGAAGTGTGAAAGCAGCTTTAGATGAGCTGTGGGCCGTGGAGCTGCCTGAGCATGTACCAGAAGTACACGTAAGGAGTGACAGCGTTTTGAGTCCTGTGTGTGACCCTTCTGTTGTGGCTCTGGATCAGGGGGGTGTCTTCCCAGACACTGAAAAACAGTTGGGCTTTGTTGTGGAGCGAGGACAGGAGCTAAAGGCTGAAGCACCACATGAAATCCAAGTAGGTGGCTGTCCTGACCTGGTCAAGAAGAGGCAGGGCAGAGAGAGGACTCCCAGGAGGGCAGGTACTGCTAACATGAGCAGAGCCGGAGGAGGTGAGGAAAATGAGCAGATCAGAAGCTCTGCAGTTGCTCCAGAATCTGCTGAAAACACTTGGAAAGCTGAATGGGATTTGCCATGCCTCTCCAAACCACCCATTGAAAGGATTTCTGCATCAGGCCAGGCAGGCACTGAACGAATGTGGGAGAAGGATGAGTCCCAGCTGGGGCTGTCCTGACAGCGCTCTAACGTTGTGTGTGTGGTGTGAGTGTGCCTGGGCTCACCCACGCTAACAGCATGTGGTGCTGAGCAGAGTTACTGACAGCTGCATGGCACTGGGGCTTTAAGTCCTCTGCTTTGGGACTGAACCTGTCCTGTGGTCTGTTCTGCACGTCGGTCAGCAGCACAGAACATGGCAGAGTGTAGGGACTGCCCTGTGAAATGGCTTTTTATTCCTTAAATGGAATAAGGCAGATGCTTAGTCCTTAAAGGCCTCTGAAAAGTTAAAGGGCTGATTCACTCCTCTGGAGGATATTCCTCTGCCTTTTTAGGTCTTGTTGTTGGACCTGTTAGTGTTCCTTCCAGCTCTGGATGTACGCTTTGTGCACCAGACCGGGAGTCTTGTGCTTGTCAAGGGCAAGCACTGCAAGTCTGCCGTGTTTCCTTGTGATGCTGAAGTTTCTTTAGTGCTCGGTGGAATGGTTGTGCTGCACCTTGTATCTTGGCTTTCTGCTGGGTAATCTTTCCCTTCCTTTTCTAGATAGTTATTTTTGGCTGCAGTGGTTATCCTGACAGCGTTTTTCCTTGCTCTGAGTCACTGTTCAGGACTGTGCCAAGAAGAATTTTGGCGTTGTGGAATTAATGTCATCACTCTTCCTGCTTACATTTGTCACTAATGGCTTGAGTTTGTGCTGTTGCACCTTGAGGCTTGCTCTTACTCTTTTCTCTGCTGACACTATTGCCTTTTTCATCTAGATTAAGTCTTTAATCAAGAGGACAAAAGAAACCTCCAATGTGCATCCAATGAGTCGTGACCTCTCTCCAAGGCGTAAATTAGGTCCTGCAATATTTCACAAGACTGAGTCCCAGGATCGCTTGATTGAAGAGCTGCAGGACAGACTGGGAGTTGCTAAACAGGAGCAGGAGGAGCGGAAGAGCCATGATGATTGGCTGACAGAGGGGGTCGTTATCACTGCCCGACCCCAGGGGGAAGAGCAGAATGGTGGACAGCAAATAGAGAAGGTAGAAAGTGAGGGGACCTTCCACTTGTGGGAAATTCGAGCGTGTTCCTCTGTCCAGGCAGCATTTTGTGGAGGTGTATGTTAGGTTGCACCTTAAACAACATGAAATGAAGAGCTGACTCCTTCTGCTCAGCCTCTTCTGACCTGAAAAGTAAACTGGCTCGCAGTTCCTAGCTCATGTTTAAGAATTGGAGTGATATCGGAGGGTGCTGGTAATGGTGTCTGTTTGGGCAGTCTGCTGCTATTGCTTATCAAATACCCATGTGGGCATTGTTTGAAAACCCCTCTGGGAGGCCTGTCAGAGAGGGATGCCTTGTCTTCCCACTACGTGCCTGTGCAGGAAGTTCTGGGTGTAAGATGGTGCTCTTCCTTAGAGCTACACAGAGAAGCAAGTGTTCTGGTTCCCTTCTCTATTTTCCCTGTCCCTTGGCTCTTTGCTGCTTTCTTTCCCTTAGACAAAGATGGTAACCACCAGAGGCCTCTGTTCTTACCCGCTTTGCTTGGCCGTGGCAGTGAGGTTAATGTCCCAGTTGTGCTCTGATGTGAACCAGGGAGGTTCAGAAGAGCAAGAGGGAGAGCAGGAGACGGCAAAGATCATTACTTACCGGTCTGTGCTTCCAGCCTTCCTGTTGCAGGAGGTGCTTGTTGGTTCCTCTTTGGATTTACTCACTTTTCTTCCCTGTCTTTCTAGGTGGTATTCCCTCCGGAATCCCCACACCCCCGTAGGAGGACAGTCTCTCTTTCAGCCTCTCCCCCACTCCAGCCTTCCAATGAAGCTGTGAAGACAGTCCCTGCTAATGCTTCTCCCTCCCATGTACCTCTCCTCCCATCCCTGCCCTCCCATGCACCAGCTACCTCAGCTCCATGTCCAGTCTCCTCC
Organism: Pavo muticus; assembly: GCA_016647715.1. Taxonomy (NCBI): domain Eukaryota; kingdom Metazoa; phylum Chordata; class Aves; order Galliformes; family Phasianidae; genus Pavo; species Pavo muticus. The sequence continues at coordinate 896,929 of JACDJE010000164.1, read as the reverse complement.
TATTCCTTCCGCTTGGCTCCCCAGCCGCTTTTCCAGTGGGAAGCTTCTGATGCTGATTATCACGAGCTCTCTGTTGTGGGCACCCCTCCTTCTGAAGATCCTAGGCATTCTTCTCCCCAGACCTGGACCCCTAGCACCAAGACAGTCGTTTCTGTTGGCTGTCAAACAGAAGATGAGGCTTTCTTCCCACGGATGCAGGCAGGATTCTCTTTTCTGCTTTCCTTTTTATTTAATTTTAAGCAGAGTGTTGTGCAGTCCTTCCACTGCTGTCAGCTTGATAGCTCAGTAGATAAAATGTTCAGGTTAAGGCTGGCTCTGAACCACTTAATGAAAGAGCAGAGTCATTAGTGGTATCAATCAATGCCAGCTGTGCCTGTCTAGCACTGCAGACTACATGGCTGTGCACTAATCTGCTGAGACGGGGGTGCTCCCTGTCTGCCCTTTGTGCAGCAGGGATTATGATTTGTTTCCCTCTGAGATGAAGAAGGTAGCTCTGAAAGTCAGGTCTCAACTCTCCCTGCCACAGTCTCTCATGAGATGGGAAGAGGGATGGAAAAATGACAGCGAAATCTCAATCCTTCCTGTGCTTGCCCATGTGATGAGGTGTCCTCAGTGTGTTTGGAGGAGGAGCTGGTGCTCTGTGCCTCCTGGCAGGGAGGGGTTGCAGCCCTGGGATGCTGGGAAGTTGTCATACACATGAGCAGTGCAGTGTTATGCCGTGCTATTTGTACAGGCAGGTCTCAGCAGCCAGCCAGCCTCTGCATCCTGAACTGTTGTACTTTTCAGGTGACCTCTGCTCCTCCCCTCATCCGCAGTGCCAACCTGCTGGCTGCCTGTGCACCCCCGGGCCCCCCCAGCCCTGAGAAGGCAGGAGCTCCTTTGTTTCCTCTCAGCATGGTGTGCTCTTCAGGTGGATGTGTGTGCTGGGAGCTGCTCCTGGAGCTTGCAGCGTGGTGAACATGGCTGCTGTCTGGTAGTGCATGGTTTGGTGCTCATATAGCTCCCAGCTGATCGGAGTGCTGGTAGGTCTTGTGGTGGAGGGGCAGTTTGAAGGGCCTTTGCATGACAGATTTGTGTGGATGCTGTGCTGTGTGCAAATAGCAGGCATTGTGTGCAGGAGGTTGGAAACAAACCTGTGAGCTGGCAGGAAGGCTGGACCACCAAGCCTGGTCGTGATGGTGGTGTCCTCAAGTCATTGGGCCTGCACTGAGGTCATCTGCATGGGCCACACCGGCGAGGCACAGCAAGTACTGTGTTTCTGTGTGTTGAATTCTTCTCCTCTCCCTTCTTTCCATATGGTATTTATGATTTATCTCTGTCTAATCTGTGCCTGGTGGCCACAAGCCCCTGCTTAGTGAGAGAGGATATGATTCTTTCAGCTCTGTGCAACCCTTTTCCTCGTGCTGTGCCATGCAGGAAGCCCTGGCCTTGTCCTGAGACTCTGCCCTGGCTCTGTGTACGTGGGGCCCTGCTGTCCCTCTCCTGTGAGCAGCCTCCTTGCAGTGAAGTGCCTTGGAGATGTTCTCTGTAACCGTTTGATAGCAAATAAGTGCTGTATGGCAGAGGATTTATTCCAGGCTCCAGACACTGGGGCTTTTCTGTGCTGCTGGGCTGGGAAATTATGTATGTCATGAGAATTCTTCTACAAACAAGTGGGAACCAGGGTTTGTCACTGAGTCAGCTGGTTGGCTACGAGCACGACTGGCTGCAGGACAGGGAGTAGAGCTCCTCCAGTGGCTGGAAGGGCAAATTCTGCCAGGGCTCTGGAACACTTCAGCAAGTCCTGCTCCCCTGCCCGTGATGGCAGCTGGTGGGTCGTTCACAAGTGTGGGTTTCACATCTGGTTTTAATCTGACCCCCTAGCAGGAGAAAACATGCTTCAGAGCAGCATCTCGGGGGGGCCTTCTGTGGGTCTTTCTAGGCCTGAGAGTAGCTATTGCAGTGCAGTCAGCTAAAATGATCTGTGTCTCATTACTGCAGTTCTCCTGTAAAAGGGGCTTCGGGGCCACAGAGAGCACGTACTTTGTTCCTAAGTTGTGAACCTAAATAAAACTTCTCTCCCTGTTCTTTGGGAAGCCTTTCCAAGCCGTGTGTACTGTGACAGTGTGGAGTTCCAGAAGCTGCCCCTGGGGTGGGTATCGTAACCCCTTCCCCGTGCATTGCCAGAGGTCCTACAACAGACGTGGCAGTGCTTCCATTGCAGCCCTGTTTGCTTGGGCTGTGCTGTGGATGCACTGCCCTCTGTGTGGGTAAACATCAGGCAGCCTGAAGGGAATTTCCTTCCTGCTTCCACTTGTTTAGCTGTGGTGTGGGATGAGAGCCACCTGATGGGGCAAAGGAGGCTTGGCAAAAAAGGAAATGCACATAAGGGGTGCAGATGGAAGAGAGGGAGCTCTAGCTGAAAGGGAGATGGAGAGTGGAAGAGAAGAGGAATCCCTTTTAAGAAGGATAGAGAGTGGCAGTAGGAACAGAAGGAGGTCAGAGGGAAGGGGCCCTCTGGATGGCGTCTCTGCTTTGACAGCTGGCCAGGAACTGATGAGGCAAAGGGAGGTTTTTGGCAGAGGCTTACAGAGCACTGTACTGAGTGTTTGGGAACAGCTAGTAACTTCTGCTGCGTGTACAGCAAAGGAAAGTCAAATCCTTAGCTGCCAGCTCTGCTGTTTTACATCCCAAGGTCTCTGCATGTCTCTGCATGGGCAGAATGTGTGTACTTGATCCTGGCTCTCCCAGGCTTCTGCAGAGAGTGTGGCTGTCTCCTAGCAGTCTCTGGTTTGTCTCTCCAGAAGTGCCACTGGCAGCGAGAGCGGGGATTTTTCTGGGAGGCGCGGCAACGTTTGCTATATAACCTTTGTTTTCTCTTCCCTACAGTTCATGGCGCAGGGGAAGGCCGGCGGCAGCAGCTCCCCTCCATCCACCACCCCCAAGCCTGGCAGTCAGCTGGACACCATGCTGGGAAGTCTGCAGTCTGACCTGAACAAACTGGGGGTAGCGACAGTCGCCAAGGGTGTGTGCGGAGCCTGCAAGAATCCGATTGCTGGGCAGGTGGGTGGAAGGCGCTGTCTCATTGCTGAGCCTTGGCCTGCAGCTGGGAGCAGTGGGGAGGGTTTCTTTCGTGAGGCTGAAGAGACTGGAGATGCTGGAGAAACTGAAGTACTCTATTTATCCACTGGCTAGGTACGCTGTAAGCTCCTCCAGTGACCTCTACTCTGCCCTTGAGGGACTGCCCTCTCCTGAGATGATAGGTAATTCAGTTTTCATGCTACCCCAGTCCAGGGCTCACTTGAGTAGTAGAACTTGCCATTCTTGCTGACCTCCAGCTGGTGTCTTGTCATGTGGTCTGGGGAGAGCGAGATGGAGTTGTCCTTCATAACCTGTCTTCCCAACAGGTCGTTACAGCCATGGGGAAAACCTGGCACCCCGAGCACTTCGTCTGCACCCACTGCCAGGAGGAGATTGGGTCACGGAACTTCTTTGAGCGGGATGGGCAGCCCTACTGCGAGAAGGACTATCACAACCTCTTCTCTCCTCGCTGCTACTACTGCAATGGGCCAATCCTTGATGTGAGTTCCTGGCTGGGGTTAAGAGCACTGGCGAGGTGCCGCAGGCCTCGCTGTTAAAAGCTCTATCCGTGTGTCCTGGGTGAAAGATGTTTGTAGGGACTTCTCTTTTGCCTGGTTCTGAAAGGCAAACAACTTGACCTGGTACAATTCTTACACTAGTGAGGTGGTTCAGTCCCCCTCACCTTCCCTGAAGCTGTAATCCTTTGAAACTCCATGTGGTTCCATAGTTCTGATGATGACTCCCCAGCTCTTTTCTTCTGGTAGCCTGTAGTCACAGCACCAGTGCTAGTCCTGAGAGCTGGATGTGGCCCTGTGTAAGGGAGGAAGCAGCGTGTAAGGTCTTTTTAGGGTCTGAAAAAACAAAGTATCCTGTGGGGAAGATCTAAATGAGCTAGAGACAGGGAAGGATTGACTCAGCTCTATAAAGGACAATCTATTTTGATTCATGCAGTTGTCAGCATCGACTTAAAGGTGTTCTTCCCCACTCCCTGCCCCCCTGCTCACCTCCAAGCTGAAGCCATGATTTATGTGACTTTTCTTTGTGTCTTCTTCTGAACAGAAAGTGGTGACGGCTTTGGACAGGACGTGGCACCCTGAACACTTTTTCTGTGCCCAGTGTGGAGTTTTCTTTGGACCTGAAGGTATTATTTACTGGTTAATGTGAGGGGAAAACATTCTCCTTCCTGAACTGCAGACAAGTGCGTAAGGCAGAGCTGCTATTAGGGGCCGGCTTGAGATGACAGGAAATACTGGAGATGGAAGTTCCAAGGGAAGTAGCTGTTCATGGGGGAAGGATCTTACCACAAATCTTTTCACTCTCTTTGTCTCTGGAGAGGATGAGCATGTGTGTGCATGGGACAGGAATGGCAGCAGGATGAGAAACAGCTGCCTGCTGTGTGTTAGGGGAGAGGAAGGGTGATCCTGCCCACGCTGGTTACCCCACAGAGCTTGGCTGCCATAGGTGAGGGTCAGGAGCTGATGATCTTTGCCTCTGTTCTTCTTTGGCAGGATTTCATGAGAAGGATGGCAAAGCCTATTGCCGCAAGGACTACTTCGACATGTTTGCTCCCAAGTGTGGAGGCTGTGCCCGGGCTATCCTGGAAAATTACATTTCTGCCTTAAACACCCTGTGGCACCCTGAGTGCTTTGTCTGTCGGGTAAGAAAGCCAAGGTCTTCTGTGGCTGCTGGTCCCCTGTCCTTCACATCCTGCAGGCATCTGGTCCCTTATCAGGAAGGAGGAATCTGTGGGGTCGTGAGAGACCACCAGCACCACGAGATAAAAACGTCAGCAACCAAACACCTTCTTGCTCCTCTGCCTGTTTACGTGAAGCCTTCTTGCTGCATTGCTCTTTCTGTTCCCAGCTGCAGTTAAAGGGCTTCTGCAGCAGTGCACAGATAAACAGAGACATGTTTTGTGACCTTTAAACAATTATAAGCTAAGCTTCTCTCTAAGCTCTTGCCTCAACGATCAGATTTTGAGGATCTTCCTCATACTCCATCTGACAACGTAAACTAATGAAACTGACCTTGTTCAGACAAACATGCACGTCAGTGAAATAGTGGCAGGCTCCACACAGCAGGCATAATAAACAGGAATACTGCAGATTAAATGCTTGGCACTCTTTCAGAGAGCCTTGCAAATATTATCTCTTACAGGCCCCAGGAGAAGAGCAAATACAAGCCAGTGTTTCCTAGAGTGATACAAAAAGGCAGAGGCCAGATTAAGCAGCAGAATCACAAGCTGCTGGTTCCTGCTGTTCAGGGCACTGCTCTGCTCCCCTTCCCGTCTCCATGCTCTTGGCACTGCCTGTCTGGCGCTGTCTGCTCCTGCAGCTGTGTGTGGGGGGAGCGGAGCCAGAAAATGGCACTGCTGGCTGCGTTGGGCCAGGCAGGGCCAGGCTTTTTGTGCCAGCATTGAGCCGCTTTCGTGCAGTTCTGCTTTCCTTCTCCCTGCTGCCACACTGCTTGTTTTAGTGGGGCTGCTCTGATGTCTTCCAAGACACAAGGCAGGATTCTCTTCCCCGTTTTGCTAAAGCAGAGAAGACTTCAGCTGTCCTGCTGAGGGAGGAGGCTGTTTATTGGGCTAATTGTCTGCATTAGATAGGTTTTGGACTTGCTGTGGGCAAATGGTGTTTGACCATGGTGTTGTGAGTGTTCAGCTACTTGTGGCTCTGCATGTTGTTTGCTGGGCTCTTGTTTGTGTTGGGGTCCAGCTGAGCTTCCTCTGTGGGAAAGAGGCTGCTGTCTGGGCTGGCAACACCAGGATTCTGGAGATTTGGCTTCTCCTCTGGGCCCTTCTGCTGCTTTGCTCAGTGAATGGGATCCTGTGCAAAGCATTTCTCTAATGCCAGCTGTGCTGGAGAAACTGCTTTTGGAAATGTTCTTTTTTTTTCAGTTGGAACCAGCCCCACATTCATTACATTTTGCTGTAAGAAAATACATAATATGAGGTCCCCATCCTCTGCTTCCCACTGTGGGGAAGCTGGGCTGAGATTAGGAGTTCAAAGGAGAGGAAGGTGCTGCAGTGCTTCCTGTCCCAAGGGAAGGAGCGTTCCTCCTCCTGCCTGGTAGCTGGTTGTATTTCCTTCTGCGAGGGAAGCCAGCTGGAAGCCATGGCTGTTTCCCTTGCTTGCGGCTGTATCTGTCCATCTCCCAACCTTTCCTTGGAAGCTCTTCTCAACAGACAGGAGTTTGGTTCAGCGCAGGGCAGGATGATGAAAGGCAGCAATTCACGCTGCCCGCAGTGCGGCCTGTTTGTGGAGCTGCCCTCATCCCAGCCCGCTGCTGAATCTGTCCCCTTCTGCTTTCTCCTCCCGCAGGAATGTTTCACACCATTCATCAACGGCAGCTTCTTCGAGCACGACGGGCAGCCCTACTGCGAGGTGCATTACCACGAGCGCCGCGGCTCGCTGTGCTCTGGCTGCCAGAAGCCCATCACGGGACGCTGCATCACTGCCATGGGCAAGAAATTTCACCCCGAACACTTTGTCTGTGCCTTCTGCCTCAAGCAGCTCAACAAAGGAACCTTCAAAGAACAGAACGACAAGCCCTACTGTCAGAACTGCTTTCTCAAACTCTTCTGTTAAAGGCATCGTAGATGGGAGCTAAGCATCTTTCTGCTGCCCCTTGTGGCGGTTCTGTCTCTTTGAACATTACTGTGATTTAGAAACCTTACCAGGCAGGGGAG